>JAHRHZ010000029.1:11155207-11201714 GCA_024137785.1 Ginglymostoma cirratum
TGATGCTGCTTGACCTGCTGTGTTCATCCAGCCCCATGACTGTTAATTGTCCTTTCTTTTCTCAATTACCATTAAGTGTGTTACATGAATCCCCTAAAAAACACCATGGGCCCAGTTTAATCTTTGAGAACAGATGAATTTTAAATAAGCTAGCATCTTGCCTTATGGCTGTATATGATTACAGATCATCATCACTATTAAGCAAAGGAAATCATTCCCATAAGGTTTATTATGAAATGGTCAGAGTGAGGAAGGAGTCAAAAGTTCAGAAGTTTTCACATAGATTGCAAAAGAATGAATGCATTTTCATAATTGGAATATCTCAAGATTGCGCTGTTTTGTCCTTTGTCCATGTAAGATCGATATTGAATCCATTTCTCAAATGTTCTTGATGCCCTACTCGTACAGCTAACGTAGAATCATAGAATTCCTATGGTGTGGAAGCAGGCTGTTCAATCCATCAAGTCCACACTGACGAGCGTTCCCACCCAAGCCCACCACCTTTTCCCTATAACCCTGCATTTCCTATTGCTAAGCTGCCCTGCCTGCACATCCCTGGACACTATGAGCAATTCAGCATGGCCAATTCACCTAACCTGCACATCTTTGGTCATCTTCTCCATTCCTTTGGTCTGTACAGACAATGCCATTTGATATAAGAATAACACAGCTGTGAAAATACTACTCTGAAAGCAAGTAAGAAGAAAGCTAACTTCAACCAGTTGTACTGCAGTTATGAATGTTGAGGGTCGAACTGAAAGCTCAGGTTATCCGCAGAATATTCTCTCTAACTTAATGTAATTCTAGTCTGTGTCAGATGTAAATTATCACGTACAGACATGGACTGAAAAGGAAAGTAAGAAACAAAAGTGAACGAGCAAACATTTGGCTAATGCTTTATATCAGACCAAGGTTCATTAAGGAGATCAAGAATATCTTTGATTAGCCATAATGGATGTAAAATTAGTTGAGATTAACATACTTTACCTTTCATGGCTAATTTAGTTATAGGCTCCATGAAGCCCTGAGTCTCATAATAAATGCATTGACCTAGTTTCACGAGAAAAATTTATCCTTTTTTGGGAAGAGAATCAAAGGGAAGAAGAGATGACATTACACTTACGGTTGTAGTAGCAGTACTGCTCAAGGTCCTTATTTTATCAAAGACATCTCAAAAGGGAGAATTCACATAGGTATATATGTATGCAATGACTTTGCAAGAAATATCCACTTGGTATCCTGTGTACCCTACCCTCTACCCAACTGACACCCTTCTCTTCTGGCACCCTCCTGGTCTTGTACATAATTTATCTGATACCCTACTTAATTGGCACCTTGACCCTGTGGGATTGTGTTTCAATAGTGATCAAGGTCAGTGAGTGGTGAAAATAGCCTCTTTATTGAGCATTCGCAGTATCACAGTTTGAGGCAACAATGGAATCCAAAGTACAGTTTTACAGTAGCCCCTTTATACACAGTTCTTACATACATTAAAATTTTAGCATTATGGTGTTACATGGTTGTATCTATTGTACTCAAAAGTTTGCGTGACGTCTGTCCTGGGGAAGCAGGAGATGGTTTAGGCATTTGCTAAATGCTGGCTGTTACTCCCGATGGGATTAGAATGTCTGTCTGGTCTGACCTTACATAATCAAGAGCTGTAAATCCTTTTGTCTTTAAAGTTAGCAATGTTAGTAAAAATACTGGACTGATACGATCTAAATAAGTTAGAAATTATACGTGTACTAAATAGAAGTATAGAGGATACGAAACTGATCTCCCCCAGCTGGGTCATGAGATTTCATTTACTATTGCCGGTTTTAACATTTCTTACATATTCGTTCATGCAGTTTCATGGAAGCACTATTTTGATAGTAAGTTTCTTTAGGGAGATAGCAGTCCTATTTAATATATATCTAAAAAGCACATACTAGTGGACGAAACTGTTTGATGTCTGCAACCTATTCAGGTCTCCAGAGACAGTTGCTGAGGGCTAATTAATATTATAATCTTTCCATAGTTTCAAGTGGGTTATAGAGTCATGATGGCAGGGATGGCATTGTTCTGAGTAGGTTACGGTATTAACACTTATTCAGGGGTAACCTTTGATGCAGAAACAGCTTCAAACTCTGCTTGCAGAATGGGCTGATAAGAATTGAAAGGTGTGAAGAAACGGTAATGGGTTAGAAGGGATGTTTAATTTAGTTTATAAAATGTACTACAAAAACACAGTTTTATGAACAAGTGAATCAAAATGCTGTATAGTAAACATAGTGCACTTGTGAGTGAGTCGGTAAAGAGTTAAGAATGAATGAATGGAAACCCGGTAGAGTAAACATAGAGCACTTGTGAGTGAGTTGGTTAAGAGTTATGAATGAATGAATGGAAACCCGGTATAGTGAACATAGTGCGCTTGTGAGTGAGTTGGTAAATGTTAAGAATGAATGAATGGAAACCCGGTAGAGTAAACATAGAGCGCTTGTGAGTGAGTTGGTTAAGAGTTATGAATGAATGAATGGAAACCCGGTATAGTAAACATAGAGCTCTTGTGAGTGAGTTGGGAAAGAGAACCATAATACAATATCTCACAACCCGGAACCAACCTGGCACCTAATTTACCTGGCACCCTACTCTCCTGGTACTATAACCTCATACTTAATTTAGGCACTAACCCTTACACATGAACTGTTGACTTCTGTGTCTGTACTACTGGACATTTAAATCATGGCAAATACGCCAATATGGCAACATGGAACATCGAACCAATTACAGTGAAAAAGGGTGAATGGTTTGCCTTCCTCTGGCTATCCTGTACCATGAGGGAACTGTCAGGTTTAAAATTCACTCCGCTTTTCTGAAGGAGCTCTATCGGAAATGTGGAGCTCTTTATTAACCTAATAAAGGATGAGTACAGCAGCAAACTGAGTGATTGTCACCCCTCAAAAAATCTGGCCCTTTATTTCTAATACCAGTGTCGGCTGCTGTTAATGACCTTTGTAATGACTGCAAGAGGCTTCTTTGAAGATAGAAGATAAAATTGCATGACCTGGCAGGTATTTGCTTTTGAGTGCAAAAATGGGCCATTGTAGAGTACAGTGTATTGTAATTAATTTCCTGTCATCCTCTGAGTTTCCTTAATAACACTTCTTTTCTACTTAAAAGTAATTCAAACTTGACATCTCGGCAAAGCAACACTGTACCCACTTTTACTAAAACCAGATACATTCATTTATTCTTCAGCCACCACAGTGATTACTTTTCCACCATCAAAACAAAGGATTACATATTTAAAGAAATAGTGCCCTTCGTTTCTGAATTTCTTCAATCTTGAAAGTATGAATTTAAGTAAGTTAAAGAATCAATGTGTGCAACAAGTAAGTGATGCAAATGTTTAGAGGGCAGGGGGAGAATTTCCAGTTAAGCAAAGGTGGGTTTGCTGTGTGTCGCCCTTTTGGATTTCTGTAGGGCATGATTGCTACCAAATGGGGAACAACCTTGAACGTAATTAAGTCAATCACAGCACGTTGTAATCCTCATTTCTGGATTTTCTAGCCAGGCAGCTCATTTTCTGACCTGTCAGCTCACCAAGGTGACCAGATAATAGGAATTTCTCCAGTTAAACTGGTTCCACTGGGAGACTTTGATCCATTATGCTGAAGAATTCCAGTCATAATCATTGAGATACTGCTAATCAAAACACATACTCTCTCAGAGGGCTAATACTAGGAGGCTTTTCCCTTATACAGCAGTTCAATGATCTTCAGTTACCTTTTCCGAATGCCACCCTTCACCGACAGATGGGACATATCTCTGTCTGCATTTCCAATGAAAGAACCAGCAATATCGGCAATTGTTCCAGCAACAGCAAGGGCAAAACCAGCAGCACTAGCTGTCCTGCCCTCAGTCACAAAAACCTTCACGGTCAGGCAGGTTGGACACTATAATCCATCTGGAAGCAGACAAGCTATCCAACACAGCACCTATATACAGAGGGATGGTTTTCTCAATGTGTTCAGAGCCACAGCCTTAGGTTTTCATGGTAGGTCAATGCCAAAATCTGAAGCCTCTTAAAACAAGGCCTTAGTCACTGGAGGATCACCCCTTCGCTTGGGGCTCTTGTCACTCCTGAGATTGCTGCTGCCTTAAAGATCCAAGCGCCAGTAACTCACGCTGTGACCATTTCATTAGGAACACTTCCTTTAGTGGACAGTCATCCTGCCCATCTTTCTCAATTAATTGAGCAATTCAAAGGCAGGATGCTAATACCCTGGCTTAGCCCATCCATCAGGAAATCAGTTGCCAATCCTAAAATAGTTCTCTTACTGTGGTAGGGATTCAGTCTAGAGATTCTGCCCTTGATGCCTCAGAAGGCTTGTGTAGCCCAAAATGCTCTCCATGACTGCCCCCCTAAGAGTTATCATGCACATAATAGAATGTTTCATAAGACTTCAAGCATTTTCAGGAATTTGTGTCCCATACAAACCATCAGTCTATGACAGGAAAATTTACGCATATGATAATATTTAATCTATGTATGCATATATACAGGCCTTTGCGATGCAGCATTCTTATGACAGCTTTGTGTTAATGGTTTTACAGCACAGCCAGCTTCAATTAAACTGCAGGTTAACGCATAAACCATACTGGGCTTCAGACTTCAGAGTTTATTAAATGAGATTGGTTGTTAGGATTGAATGGAGAACTCGCAAAGGTGATTCAGTAAGGGATATGAAAATAATTAACAGGGTGTAGTCACATAAATGTAAATAGGTATTTCAGTCTACCAAAAAGCTGTTACAAGTCACAAAACATTCCCAGCAGCAGCCGGTGATCAGTAGCACAGCAGTAGTGGTGACTGTCTGTGGGCAAATGATGGCTTAGGGGTAGCTTTCCCTTTTTGCCATTTCAGGCTTCTTCTGGTGGAAACGTTAAGGAAAGAGGTTACTTTATCTGTCATTAGCTGTGCAACTTTATGCTCTGGAAATCCTGGTAGCAGCTCTGCAAGTGACTTTGTTCCATCCCAGGCAGAATGGCACTCCTAATCTACTTTAGTGCCTATTACCAGAACTGGATATGGAGAAATCTGAAAAGATTTTCTTTGGTTTCCTCTAAAACTGTGTTCCCCAGCCTCCAACTCCATTTGTCTCCCTTGTCACTGTCCAAACCTGACCATTCACAGTCATAGTATCATATGTGACTCTGCGATGACTTTCCAAGGCTGCATACATTTCATTATCAAGACTACCTATTTCTATCACTGTATCGTTGACCATCCCCATGCCAATTTCAGCTCATTTGCTGTTGAAGCCCTCATTCATACCTTTGTCACCTTTAGGCTTCAATACTATATTGCTTTCCTGGCTAACCTCCCATCTCCTGCCCTGCATAACCTTGAACACATCCATAACCCTCTGCCATATACTAGAGCATCCTAAGTCACTCTCTTCCCATCCAACATTCCTTGAAATCTTTTTGTTTCTCCAGTTCTGAACTCATGCCCCCATAACATCATCTCAAAAACAACAACTGGCACGTTGGCTCAGTGGTTAGCACTGCTGCTTCACAGCGCCAGGCACCCAGGTCGACTCTACCCTTGGGTGACTGTGTGGAGTTTGCACATTCTCCCCGTGTCTGCATGGGTCTCATCCCACAGTTCAAAGATGTGCAGGTTAGGTGGATTGGCCGTGCTAAAGTTGCCCTGTGGTATCCAGCGCTATGCAGGCTAGGTAGGTTAGCCATGAGAAAAATGTAGAGTTACCGGGATAGGATAAGGGGGTCGATTGAGGTGGGATGCTCTTTGCAAGATTGGTCTGGACTTGATGGGCTGAATGGCCTGGTTCCAAACTATAGAACATAGAACAGTACAGCACAGTACAGGCCCTTTGGCTCACAATGTTGTGCCGAACTTTTAACCGAAACCTAAGGTCTATCTAACCTCCACCATTATCTTATACTATCATCCATATGCCTATCTGATAGCCGCTTAAAAGCCCCTAATAAGGCCGACTCCACTACCCTCTCCGGCAATGCATTCCACGCCCCTACCACTCTCTGAGTAAAGAACTTACCTCTGACATTTCCCCGATATCTACCTCCTTTCACTTTAAAACTATGCCCCCTCGTAAAAGTTATCTCCACCCAAGGAAAATGTCTCTGGCTGTCTACTCTATCTATACCTCCGATCATTTTGTACACCTCTATCAAGTCACCTCTCATCCTTCGTCGTTCTAAAGAGAAAAGCCCTAGCTCTCTCAACCTTTCCTCATAAGACCTTCCCTCCATTCCAGGCAACTTCCTGGTAAATCTCCTCTGCACCTTTTCCAATGCTTCCACATCTTTCCTGTAATGAGGTGACCAGAACTGGACACAATACTCCAGATGTGGCCGAACCAGGCTGTTGTATAGCTGGAGCATAACTTCACGGCTCTTGAACTCAATCCCTCTATTAATGAAAGCTAACACACCATATGCCTTCTTAACAACTCTATCCACCTGGGTGGCAGCTTTCAGGGAACAGTGAACATGAACCCCAAGATCCCTCTGCTCCTCCACACTGCCAAGAATCTTTCCGTTAACCCTGTATTCTGCTTTCAAGTTTGTCCTTCCAAAATGAATCACTATAGGGATTCTACGTCTACATCAATTGTTTCCATCGATGTTGGGAGTCCACTGGATTGAAAACGGATTCCTTAAACCCTCCTTATCTCTAAATTGCTTCATAATCCTCATAGTCCAGTCTGTGAACTGCTCTGGCAGCTTGTTTTCAGATGTACAGGCAATATAAAACACAGGAGTAGATCACTTAGCACCTCAAATCTACTTTACCATTCAATGAGATTATAGCCAATATGTAATGTAACTCCACAAATCTGCCTTAGTCTCATATCCTTAAGTAGCTTTGGCTTTTGTAAAATTCTAAGTCTAAAATTAAAATGAGAATTTATATAGCGTGAATTGCAGCCAGCAGGTGAAAGTTCCAAACTTTAACCACCTTTTGAGTGTCAACGTGTTTCTTAACTTTATTCTTGAAGTACCGGGCTATACATTTTTGTTTATTTCCTCCTATCCTAGGTCCCTAATGATGGAAATGATTCAATATTATTACTTCAGTTAATATGTGAAACACATTGATTAAATCACTCCTTATCATTCCACATGTTTTTAATATTCGTTCAGGTGTGTGGGCTTCACCGGTTAGGCCAGGTTTCATCCCTGTTGTCCTTGAGAAGACAATGGTAAGCCACCTTACATAGAACATAGAACATAGAACACAGAACATAGAACAGCACAGTACAGTACAGGCCCTTTGGCCCACGATGTTGTGCCAACCTATTAGCCTACTAAGATCAATCTACCCCGCATACCCTACATTTTATTATCCTCCATGTGCCTATCCAAGAGGCACTTAAAAGTCTCTAGGGTATCTGCATTGAATATGAGTGCCCTGACTGGAGCTGTTAAACTGGTCCAGTCAGAGAGACCTGGCTGACAGGTATAAACAGGAGTGCCAGAGGTTCTGTTCACTCTGAGAACTGACTCTGAGGAAGCTGGACTAGTGTCAAGTACTATACATGTGTAAATGAAGGGTGACATGGTGACGGGATATCAGTCTCTGTGGAATTTCTTCAGAAACTACATCTGCTTATATTTTTAAAATCCAACTCCCAAATGATGATAATGTTATACATATATGTAACACACTCAGAATCCCAAAAAGAAAGTGACCATATTAGTCAATGAAAGAAATGGAAATTTCATGGAGTAATTTGGAGAGCTTGATGGGACAAAAAGAGGGAGATTTACTCCATTACTAGCCCCATGCTGTACCTGCCCTAAGAGCACCCTATGTGCTCAGTGTAGCGAGAGATTTTCACTGTATGTAAGCTCTTGCTTTACCTCGCCTGGGAATGTTTGATGGGACAAAATAGATGGAGCTCAGTATCTAACCTGGGTTAAAACCATCAATTCATTTTTTAATGTCTTGACATATCTTTCTGTATTACTTTCTTCTAGATAAATGTTATTCAAGCAAAGAAGAAGAATGACATGTTACAGTTTGTAACAATGGTCTTGACCTTGTTCCTCCACCTATTGAGCAACTTTTGGATGAGATGGGTCCTTGGAAATGTGTTATTTTGAAAGATTCCTTTTTCTTGAATATCAGAATTGTGTAATGGCTTAGCTTCACATGCATGTTCTGGTACCTCAGGCAGACAGCTGCATTGATAACGTGTATCATTAAAAATACGGCTCAGCAAATCTATCCTTATCCAAAGCTTTCTTTCCAAAGAGCAATCTATAGATGATGACCGACCATTGGAAGCACGGTTGCTTCCTCCCCTTTACATGCTAACCATGGGACATTGGGTGGCTAATGTAGGTCCCCAAAGGAGATTAAATATATGTACACAGACCAGGAAATGAACAATGCAATGTACCTTTCACAGAATACCACACTAGGTGGGCAATACCCACATCCAATGGGTCATGTATGCATCAATTATTTTAAATTATTGAAATATTTTTGGGTAACTGCAACAGTGGTTTTCTGTGCCACCTGAATTTTGATCCGATTGATACCAAATGGTGTCACTCATGGATGCACAGTCCAGCTTCTTCTCTCAGGGCTTTACTACACTGAATACCTCGAAACTTACAAGAAACAGCCTGCAGAGCAGATATGCTGTGAATCCTGTGAAATGTTCCTGTATTTTACTCTTGGTCATTCATCAACCGAAATTTTATGTTTTATTTTATGGGATAAGTGCATTGCCAACAAGATAGGCATTTGTAGCCCATGTCTAATTGCCCTTTAAGATTCTTGCTCGGCCATTTAATAGAATCAACTATGTTATATAAGGTACTGATGCTGAAACAGTTAATGTAGAAGTTGCATTAGCTCCACCCAATCTGATGTCATCTAAGTCTGATGGAGAAATATTTAGCTCAGCCTTGGCTGCTTGTTGCAATCAAGGTTAAAGGAGTGAACTGCTGCTTCAGTCCCACTACTCTATGGGTTACAACATAAATAAAAATACTTTTTCCAATTACAAAGATGTACAATTAAATACTTGTCCATACCAAATTTTGAATAATAATACTTATCGACCCTCATTCTTCTAATAGACTCAAAATTATTGAATTATTATCAATTATATTCAAAGAAGATGCAATAAATTATTAACATACACAGCCAACAATGTGAAAATATAAATGTTAATCCTTCTAAATAACCCAAAACAGACACAAAAGTAAAACAGAAAAAGCTGAATTTCCTACTGCAGTGGTTCACTTTAAAAGAAAGAAAAACACTTTCTGGCAATTAGTTAGTGCTGAAGGAAATATGATAAGACAAAGAATGTTCTGGAATGTGTCATTCTGGTGTTTTGGCACATGGAATCAAGTCACTCATGACACATAAGTCATCTCTGGAGCCTTAGGAGACGCAACTTGCTCGGAAAATACAGGACTAAACGGTTTCTTCAATCCTTCTTAAGCTGCTGCAGTCAATATGATGTACGTAAACCCCACAGTGCTATTAAGGAGGGAGATCCAGGGATTTTGACCCTGTCATATTGTAGAAACGGTGATATATTTCCAAATTAAAATGGCGAATGACTTGGAGGGAAACTTGCAAGTGATGGTCTTCCCATGTATCTACTGCAATGGTGGGGTTTTGCAGAGCATCCTGTAGATGGTACACACTGCTGCTACTGTGCCTAGGTGACAGAGGGAGTGAATATTTGATAGTGCAGTATCAATCAGGTAGGCTGTTTTGTCTTGAACAGTGCCAAGCTTCTAGAGAGTTGTTGGACCTGCATTCATCCAGGCAAGTAGATTGTCGCCTAGGAGACCCTCTGTGGGCAGCCTCCAGAAAAGAAGGTCCGTCCACACAATCCTACACCCACCGCCCCACTGAAAACTGCTGGGAGGATACCTCAACATAGCTGGTAGACAAGACAAGTGGCATGCGACTGCGCTGAGGCTTGTAAAATCCCATTGGATTTCCAGATGGCAGATGAAAATTAATTTGTCATCTCACTGGGGATTGATGTCAATCCCCACAGGAAGACAAGTAAACAAAGAACACAAGGCAGAGATGCATCCTAGTCCAATCCATGAGAGGGTGCTTGTCTCCATGTGTAAAGTGGCCTGGCAGGAGTATTACAGTTAATAGTGCTGGTGTGCTCCGAAGTGCAGAATTTAAGTAGAGAACTATATTCTAAGTGCGCCTTGAGGATGCAGTGAGGTTGATGCATGTCCAATGCCAGATTCCATGGACTGGGAATACCAGCAGTTTCGACACATTGACATGAAATGTTAGGGAATGCTGTCCTACATCCACTATTTCTAGAGCTACTTCCTTAAATAATCTGGGATGTAGATTATCAGGCCTTGGAGATTTATCAGCCTTCAATCCATACTATTTTACAAGCACCATTTCTCTATTAATATTGATCTCCCTCAGTTCTTCCCTCTCACTAAATCTCCCATCCTGCAACAATTCTGGCATCTGATTTGTGTCCTCTTTTGTGAAGACAGAACCAGAGTATGTATTCAATTCCTCAGCCTTTTTTTTGTCGCCTATTATACATGTCCCCATTTCTGTCTGTAGGGAGCTACATTTGTCTTCACCAATCTCTTTCTCTTTACGTATCTATAGAAACTTTTAGCATCAGCCTTTATATTCCCTGCAAGCTTTTGTGCTCTATCTTCCACTTCTTAATCAATCCCTTGGTCCTTCTTTGCTGAATTCTAAACTGGTCGCAGTCCTCAAATTTATTATTTTTCTTGGCAAGTCTGTATGCTTCTTCCTTCGTTTGGAACTGATCTCTTATTTTCTTTGTAAGCCATGGACTTGGCCTCTTACCCATTTTACTTTTGCAACAGGAATAAACAGTTGTTGCAGATCCCCCATGCATGTAATAGATGTCTCACCACTCACTAGTGAGATTCTCACCTCACCATTAAAAATTAGTTGCAAAATTAGAGTTTTTCCCTTGACATCAAGAATCTCGTTTTTCCAATCTTCCCATATTTTCCCAACTGACTTGCTGTTGCCTATGTTGTTCAGGGCTGGGAAACTTCAGCCCATAGATTTGTATTCAGGATCCTGCATCAACAATATAAAAAGAGGCTATAAAACAATAGATGTAGGTTGAGTGAGTGAGTGAACATGTGGTAGATTGACAAAAATCTTCTGAACCTGTCCAGAGTGTGTAGAAAGGCAGTATTGTGAGAGTAATTGAGTGGGAAACCAAAATTTAGATTTCTGAGTGTTCAATTAAAATATAGGTGTTATGTTCTCAAACTTTTTAATGGGGTCAGTCTTCCCAAAAGTAATAACCAAAGACCTCTACTGCATTCACTGGCATACTGTGACTATTCCTTGACTCTCTAGTCTATTCACAGGATCAATCTTGTTCAGCAAAAGGAAGAGAAATGTGTGCTCACAAATCTGATTACATACATATGACGCATGTGCCCATTTGGATAACATGTTTCCTGGAAGCTCTGGTAAGTACAAACCTCTTCAGAAGTCTAGGTCCTTCATAACGACGTTTGTTTCTTTGTTTAAATTAACCAGGGCGGGTGTGTAGAGCTCAAAGCAAAAGGGGTACAACGTGAAAAAGGACTGAACGGAAAAGCAACAGACAAAGGAGGGAAGGTATGACAGGGAGTTCAACTTCAAGGGTGTGGTTTTTAGGGGAAAGTAGTCAATGACACTGCTACCATCGCTTCCTAACACGGAGACCTTTTGAGAGAAAACACTTCCCCGCATTACTGTCCTAAAAGGGAAAACTCTAACTTTTAAACGGTGTCACCTAGTTTTAGATTTACCCACAATAATAGACATTGTTTCAATGTCCACCCAGTCCAAACATTCAGAATCTTACATTATTCAAACAAACCGGCCCTCATTCTTCTGACTGTAGTGAAAACAAGCCCAGACTGTCCAACGTTTACTCATAAAACAATCTGCTAATTCTAGGTATCAATCAAAGAAACCTCCCCTGGACTGCTTTGAATGCACTTACATCCTTCCTTAAACAAGAAGATTAAAACTGCACACAGTATTCAGGATGTGGTTTCACCAATGCTCTGTACAAGATGTTTCATTGTGTTTAGTTATAAAATACTTTCTATACGGAGGACAAGCTATATTGATAAAAGCAAAATGCTGTGGAAGTAGGAAATCTGAAATAAACACAGAGAATGCTGAAGCAACTCAAGACATCTAGCAAAATCTGCGGACACAGAAACAAAGTTCACGTTTTGAGATCAGTTTGACTATTCTTCAGAACTTCTTAATAGTTGTTTGGCCCAGGTCAAAACTAAGGTCATGAATTTGAGGTTTTATAGTCGTTTTTATGGTTCAGGCTAATGTCAACTTAATTTAACAAATGTTACAATGCTCTAGGGCAAAAGAAAGAAGGCAGACATTTTTGCTTGGTGATCTGTATCACAAGAACCAATGTCTGGAGCTCCAGTACTTACTTCTAAAAGCAATGATCCATTTCTGGACACCAATTTGCAACATTGGTTGACCGGGCAAACATCAATTGTTCTGGTCTATTGACTGAAGTTATTTGTATTAAGTATCATTTATTCTGTACTTGCTGTGATAAACGTTGTAAATTCTGTGAAGCTGTGAAAACATACTTGTACTTGGAATTGGACTGATGTTTACCAGGCTGGGAAACCTTTAGATTGGCTCTTAGTTTAGTGTGAGATTCAGCATGACAAAAGGAGAAGATCACCTACAATGATGGGAGGATGAGGGTAGGCTAGCAGGGGAGGATTGAGTGTGAAGGAATCGAGTAAAAATATACTTTTCAGGCTGTACAAAAAAGAACACCTCATTGAGAGTATACAGTGGAAATGAGAGGTTCCTGAGATCTGTTTGCACATGTTCTTACAAACCTCAAACACCCAAAAGTGAATACATCAAAGAAGAGCCAAAATACTTACTGAAATGTAAAGGTAAACAGGCTCTAGACTCTCATAACACCAGTATCCCAATGTGGTCACATTATAAACTGAACTCTAAGCTGAAGGACAACCCATACTCAACAATGTCGTTTGGTGATGGCTAGAGTTGGTCTATGTGGGGACATGCAGGAGCCTTCACTGGCCCAAACGTTTGAATCTTAAGGATATTGGTAGGAAAAAATTATACATGCCATTGATTCCAAAGTTGCAGGACAATACTGCTCCAAACACACAGGCCATGCAGATTTGTCTCGACTCCTCCCTCATTGCTCCAATAAGGCAACATTGTATATATAACACACAATGTGCTCCAGTAAATTGTTTCTAAATTTGCAAAAACCTTCATTCACAGTTTCCTTGGTTTAAAGCAGTATGTCTTCCCACTTTTAGTCCACAGGCCAAAAGTGGTCTTTACAATAATGATTGTACTGGGTTAGAAGTCGATCCTCACTATTTCTTCCAACTAGAGCTAAACAATGCAAGTGTTGTTCACCACCTGAGTGCACATATTAAAGGTTGCTGTCAAGGTGACCAATTTTGAAAACATTTTTTTATTAATTGATTATGTTTAAGCAAATTGATAAGATTTTGCCAAGCAATGAAGATTCTATCCCATTCTGGTGAATCTGCCTGAACGGCAATGCTGTCTGCAGTAATCACATTTTGAGCAAACAAGCCGAGTGTACAGAGGACAGTATCTATTTCACACTGGATTTCACATTTGACAGGATTGGACAGAGTCAGCATGAATTTATGAAAAGGATATCATACTTGACAACTCTACTGAAATTTTTCAAATGTAACTAGCAGAGGAGAACCAGTGGAAGTGATTAATTGGACTTTCAGAAAACTTTCAATGAGATTCAACATTAGAGATTAGCATGTAAAATTAAAATGCATGGGATTGGAACTAATGTATGGACATAGATAGAGAACTGGTTGACAGACAAAGGGTAGGAACAAGCAGATAATTTTCTAAGTTGCGGCCAGTGACCAGTAGGGTACTCTACAAGGATCAAGGCTTGGACCCCAGCTATTCACAATATACTTTAATTATTTAAACAAGGTGACAAAATATGATAACTCCAAGTTTGCAGATGACAAAAGTCTGGATAGGAGCGTGAACTGTAAGAAAGATGCAGAGATGCTTCAATTTGATTTGGACAAGGTGAGTGAGTAATTAAAATGCATGGCAGATGAAATGTAATGTGGACAGATATCAGATTATCCACTTTGGTATCAAAAACAGGACGGTGGAGTATTATCTGAATAGCAATAGATTGGGAAAAGGGGAGGTGCAACACGACCTAGATGTCCTTATATACCAGTCACTGAAATAAGCATGTAGGTGAGGCAGACGGTGAAGGTAAATGGTATGTTAGCCTTCAAAGTGAATGGATTTGAATGCTGAGCTTGGATGATTTGACGTAATTGTGTAGGGCTTTGGTGAGACTGCATCTGGTGTATTGCAAGCTGTTTTGGTCTCCTTACCTTGAAGACGGGCGTTGTAATTATAGAGGGAGTGCAACAAAACTTACCAGACTGATTCCTGGGATGGCAGTGCTGACGTATGAAGAAAAACTGGATCAATTAGGAGAGCATTCACTGGAGTTTAGAGGAATGGGGAGCTGGGGTTGGGGTTGGGGGGGGTGCGGTGGAGAAGCGGGCAGCCTCATAGAAATCTATAAGATTCTGACAAGGATGGACAGGGTAAATGCAGGACATTCCCGATGACTGAGAGTCCCGCAGCATGGGTTGCACACTAAGGAAATTGAATAGGCCATTTCAGACTAAGACAAGAAGAATTCTCCTCACACGGAGAGTGTTGAGCCTGTGAAATTCTCTGCCATGGAAAGTGGTTGAGGCAAAAACATTGAATATTTTCAACCAGGAGACAGATACAGTTCTTAGAGCTAAAAGGATCAAAGGATATGGGTGAATTGGTTACTGAATAGGATGATCAGGTATGATCAAACCGAATGATGGAGTATGGTCGATGGGCTAAATGGCCTGCCCCTGTTTCTATTTTCCATGTTTCTAATTCAGTTTGTTAACCTTTTCTCAGCTGTTTCATTGGACATTTGGTTAAAATGAAATTGTACGTTGAAAATAAACTGTTCATTGGAAAAAAAATCTACTTTAAATAATGTTAGCAGGGAAATATATTGCATATTATTATACTGCCCGTTTTATTGAAACATGACTTTTGAGACCCTGACTTCTACTGCAAATTCTCCTGTGAGCTGTCTGCCACTAAATGCAAATTTAACAAAATGTATCATTTTTACCACTCATTTCAAGGTCTCAACATTCACTTCAGCACTTACTTTCCTAATTGTTGAAATCCAGAATGGTAGTTGGCTGTCATTACATTCATCACTTTCAGCATATCAACAGGCTTAAAACCCCATAAAGTATAAGTCTCTGCCTCCCCAAGCTAATCCACTTACATGACAGCAGTTGTGCAGCTAATACAGTGCAATATGATCTAATGGCATGTAATGCTATCGCAGTAAACTTTTATTTATTACTTTGGAGGGTCAGCACTGAAACAGATATGAAGTCTCTTCAGATTTTATAGCTTCTGAACAATAGATGAATAAAAGGTCATGGGAAACTATATTAAACAACACTGGGGAATGGAACAGGATTGTTTCAGGGCAGGAAATCACCTAGAGCAGTACCAGCAGCTTCCAGTATGACCCTCAGTTACCCTGCAGTCAAAGTCAAAACTTTTCAACAGGCTGCTTAATCTCTCTTCTAGCTCCTTCCAAATAAGTAGCCCACAGTGAAATGTGTTTATGCAGCCCACAATCTTGGCTGTACTACCGTCTGTTCAATAGCTTTGAGTTCTCATACATCTGTTTGTGTAAGTGACTACAGAGGGACTACTTTTTAATAATTATCCTTGCATCAGGGGAGATACCCATCTCTTTGTTGTGACAATACTGTGGCTTTAAGAGGTGTATTTTGTATTGGTTTGTTTTGAAGAGAAACTTTAAGGCAAAGGTATAAGCAGTCTACTAGAGCCACAAGAGTAAACAGCTTGTGAGGCCTTAGTTTTTTTAAGTTGGAAAAATAGAGGCAGCCTGAATGGGTGTGGACATGCTCCAACAGAACCTTTCAGCAGTTACTGTTGGGGTCTTGAAGAAGCAGAAGTTTTTTTTTCCCTTTCTCGGTTACAGCCAAAAGCTGTGGGTTCTCCTCCTGCTGCTGGAGTTGCATATGAGGCAATCTATTTTCTGAATTTGCCTTTTGCCAAGTACGTGTTTATGAGATGTTACTATATTGGAACAATTAATTAGCAATATTGTATCTATTATTCTGTTAAATTTTTCAGTAGAGTTAAGATATTCCAGTTTTTTCTTTTTTTAGTAGTATTTTAACAATACTGGATGAATAAAGTGTGTTTTGCCTTAAATCTGGTGGTTTGACCAAGCAAATTGCATCTGGAACACAACACCTTACATTCACCTTTAAAATAGAATAAAGATAAGGCCTAGATTATCTTCTGATTATTTTGAGGAGGCGTGGTCTAGTTCTTGACACTGTGCCAAGATTCTCCTTCTAGACTAAAGGTGTTCCCCAAGGTACAAATGTTCAACTTATTAAACCTTGTACTTGTGAATGCGATCTCATACATGATTATAATTTTGAAGACTTGACTTATGAACATCTCCTGTACTTACAAATGGTTGCTTTTCATTGTTCTGTAGTATTCCAACTTGCCTGAATATCAACTTGCGACTGGAATCCATTTGCAACCAAGGGACTGCCTATAAATGATATTGTCTTAGTTGTAAGTATATTGTCACTTTATTCCATGTTATTTCACTCTATGCAGATTGACCATTTTTTAAAAAAAGTATCCTTTCACGGATGCGGGAGTCATTGGCAAAGCGAGAACTTTTTGCCCATCTGTAATTGAGCTGTTTGCTTTGTCATTTCAGAGGACAGTGAAGAGTCAATCACATTACTGTGAGTCTGGAGTCACAGGATGGAAGATTACCTCCCCTAAAGGACATTATTGAACCAGATTCTTTTTTTACAGCAAACAACGATAGTTTCATTCAACACAGTGTGGAGCTGGAGGAACACAACAGGTCAGGCAGCATCAAAGGAACAGGAGAGTTGACGTTTCAGGTCCAGTCCCTTCATCAGAACGCTCTCCTGTTCCTCTGATGCTGCCTAACCTGCTGTGTTCCTCCAGCTCCACACTGCATTGACTGACTCCAGCATCTGCAGTTCTTGCTATCGCTGAATGATAGTTCCATGGTCACCATTACTAAGCATAACTTTCAATTTCAGTTGTTATTAATTGAATGTGAGATATGAATCTGTGTTCCCAGATGATTATCCTGACCCTCTGGATTAGGAATTCACTGACATTACCATTACACCACCATCTCCCATTCATACGTGAATGCTTTGTGTACATAACTACTGGGCATAAAAAGGGAATAATAACTTGTGTTTACATAGAGATTTATATAGAGGTTTTCATGACCCCAGGTAACTTTCAGCTAATGAAACGAACAAAGAAATTGCAGGATCTGTTGATTGAGAAATAAACCGAACATTTCAAGTCCATTATGACTTCACCTTCGGAAAGTTGGGACATTATGTTGCAGCTGTACAGGACATTGGTAAGACCACTTTTGGAGTGCTGAATATAGTTTTGGTTGCCTTGCTATAGAAATTGGAAAGAGGGATATGGACCAAACACGGGCAAACGTGAGTAGTTTAGATTGGAAAACCTGGTTGGTATGGACAAGTTAGACTGAAGGGTCTGTTTCCATGCTGTGCGATTCTATGTCTCTATGTAGCGATCATAATGAGGTCAGCCAAGTGGGCATGATAGAATATGAATTCCCTGTCTGGGACAGTCAGGGAGCCCTGGCTGACAGATAAAAACAGGAGTATTAGAAAGTTCTGTTCACCCTGAGAGCTGGCTCTGAGGAAACTGAATCAGTGTGAAGGACTTTCCACATGTAAATAAATGGTGATTTAGTGATAGAATGCCGACCTCTGTGGAGCTATTACATCTGTAAGTGTTGAACTTGAAACGTTAGTGCTGTTTCTCTCTCCTCAGATACTGTCTGATGTATTGAGTTTCTCCAGCATTTTCTGTGTTTGTTTCAGATTTCCAGCATTCACAGCATTTTGCTTTCATTCGAGTACAGCCAATGAAGTAGATTTGAAGAGCTGCCACTGTCATAATATAAAAGAAGACGACAGCCAATTTGCAAGAAGTAAAATTACATAAACAATAATGTCAAAATGACCGGATAAATTGCTCCAATATCTTCTTCAAGAGCATCATCAAATGTCTTGCATCCAACTGATACAGCAGACTGGGCTTTAGTTTAACTCCTCATCTACAAACTTTTAAGTGTCCAATTCCTTTCAATTCTCTGATAGAAATATTAGTAACAGCTTACAGTTTTCAGTGAAATGTGACATAAGGAAAGCTGCTGAGGCTGTCAATACAATAAGAGACAGCTGATATCCTTCCCACTTGCCAAATAGAAGGATGTGGAGAGGATATGAGGATAGGTAAGGATTGCATTGATCCCATTGGTGCAGAGTGTCATCAACTGTACACACATTGCTTTGCAGGTGCTCCTTGCATACTGTGCCATCCATTCAAGCCAAAAGACATTCCACTTCCACAAGATACACTGACTTGTGTCCATAGACAGTAAATCGCGCACTCCAATGTTTGCTATCTCAGCAGATGTCATCTGGCTGCAGCCTTCTATGCCAGACAATCAACCACCATAACAAATCAAAGGCTATCTACTGGGCAACAACCAATAACTCCTGCTGCTGTGGCTCATAATCCTGATCTGCAAACCATGCATTTGTACAATAAGATCTATGTTGTCCCACAATATCTGAGCAGACCATTAATATCCTGAAGCAATGATTTTTCTGCCTGGACCATGCTGGGGGAACTCTGCAATATTTATTCGAGTGAATCTCCAGATCTATTGTGGCATTCTACGTAACCTTTCTACCATGAGGAGACACCCCTGCCACTAGCAATGGGTGAGAAGCTGCAGACCAGGAGCATCAGGATAAGGAGATAAAAGTAGATGAGCCAGAAAAGGAGAAATAATAAGGGAGGATGCAGCCTAGACAATGCCTTTTTGCATTAACATACACAAACCAATAATTCTAACATTGTCTATTCAGAGTGGCGGATGGCTTCCTGAGACGGAAGGCCCAGCTAGAGAGCCTGCAACTTTGGAACAATGCCAGCCCTACCAGTAGAGGTGGGCTATGCTATTAAAGGAGAAGGAATGCAAGGATGATGCCTTCTTGAGGTGCCCCCTGAAGAGGCCTGAATTTTTTAAAAAAAACTGGTACAACTGCTCGGCCTCCCTGTAGGTGAAACTCTCGAATGGATAGCAGCACAGCTACGGCCCATTGATCCCTATTGCATCCTCGTGGGGGTACATTAGTGCAGGAAGCAGGTCAGTGGCACCTGAGATCACCATTCAAAATCCTTTTCATCACTTTGTTGAGAATTAGGACCTGACTGTTAGAATGGTAATTGGTCACATTAAATTTGCCCTTTTTTTGTCAGACCAAGTGACTTATGCAATGAAGTGAACAACAAATTGCCTCCTTATTCGATTCACAAAAAAGAATTGGTTTAATTTTAGATAATTGGGTATCATTGAAAACATGGCCACTCATTATACATCCCAGACAATTTTCCCTTGCATAGACTACAATAGAACAAGAACTCAGGCATGATGCAGATAGAGTACGTTTTCTTATAGGATAGGGAATCTCTGGCTAGACCAGCATTATTGCTTATCCCTAATTGCTCTTGAGAAGGTAGAGGGGAGCCACATTCTTAAACGGTTGCAATCCATGTGTTACAGGTACAGTCACAGTGCTGCTAGGAGTTCCGTGATTTTGATTAAGTAGCAATGATGGAATGGCAATATAGTTCCCAAACAGGATATTGTATGGCTTGGAGGGGAAGTTACAGAGTGCTGTATTCCCTTGCATCTGCTGTCTGTGTCCTACTGGGTTGCAGAGATCACAGGTTCAGAAAGCATTATTGAAGGAGACTTGGTGATTTTCTGCAACGTATCTTACAGATGTACACGCAGCTGCTACTGTGCATTGGTTGTAGAGGGAGTGAATGTTTGAGGACGTGGTGCCAATCAGCCGGCTGCTTTGTCTTGGATGGTGTCAAGCTTCTTGAGTGTTGCTGGAGCCGCACCCATCCAGGCAAGTGGGGAGTTTTCCGTTATAGTTCCGACTTGTGCCTTGTAGATGTGGACAGATTTTGTGCATCAGGAAGTGAGTTTCTTGCCATAGTGTTTCCAATCTCTGGCAATGCAGGTTATTCAATAGAATCCAAATAGTACTATTACTCAAAATTAAAATATATTCCCAATGAGTAAAGTAAGAGAGGATTCTGTTGTGTTTTTCATGTAAAGACTCATTTTCCAAATTTCTTTTTGTATGTTCAAATTATTAAATATATTTAGAGTAATTATTTACAAGCTCAATAAGGAATTTCTCTCCATTTACAAAAACAAAAAAAATTGTTGAATCCATAAAACATTGTACTGTAAAACTTCCATTTAATATTTAGCTAAAATAATAAGCCAATTCATTAATAATAATTTTAGCATTTAACATATAAGGCATCAATCATTTTCACAGATCTTATGTAATCTCTCAAGTGTTATAAGTTATAGTAAATAGCCACCATTAATTGAGTGTTTTTAAACTCAGTTACTTAATGTCTATCTGTCAATTGTGGGAAATTTCTCATGTTTTTGTTGAATTTTGTTCTTGCAATTTTTGTATTCATTTAATCTGGTTTAATCTCTATTGATGTTGCTGTAAAATGGGTGACTAATTTGACTGGAAAAGGATATTAATCATTACATTGAATAGCTGGGAGGGGATTGGAGCTTAATCCTTTAAACCAAGCAGAATATATAAAACCATAGAATCAGGATATGGCAACTTGAGCATGATCAAAACAAATCAATGGTAGGAGTTCAGGAGGAGCACTGTGGCAGGTACCTCAATGAGAAGCCCTGTTGCTAGAAAGATAGCATTTGTTTGTAGAACCAGAGACATGTGAGCTTTTGTTTGAGACCCAACATTAGACAACCACTGCAAGTCATAGTTATGGCCAAAATAAGTGTAGGAGAGTGTTAGCAGCTCAGCAAACATACAAGTAGCGTCATTTCAAGTCCCAATCCAGAAATCCAGGCATCCAGGCTGACCTTTCCGACGCAATACTGTGGGAGTACTGAACTGTTAGATGGGCAGAAGATGGCTATTCAGCCTATCATACATTGTGATAGTTCTTCAGAAGGGCGATCGATTAGTCTTACATGCTTGTTCTTTCCTCATTCCTAGAAAATCGCTTGGGTGCAAGTATGTTTTCAATTCCCTTTGAAAGTTAAATATGCTGCCTTCACCATTCCAGATTATAATAACTTGCTGCATTTAAAAAAGAATCTACCATCCAGTGACACTTTTACCAATTACATTAAATCTGCACCTTCTGCTTAGTGACTCTCTCACAGTGGAAACCATTTCTTTTATTCACTCTATCAACACTGCTTCTAATTTTGAACTTTCCCTTAACTTTCCCCAATCTAGGCACAACAGTCCTTAGGACAGCTAACACACTGATGCAGCAAATTAGAGGTACTAAACATGTGAATTTGCAGCTGAAACATTTTTGCCCTTATTGTATGACAATCATCAGAAGCAATTTTCTTCAAGTCTATTAAAGTCAGGCAAGGAATTAGCAGCTCTAACTTTCATGCTTCCTCCTGGCTGATGAATATTCTACTGATGTGAGATCAAATGAAAAGAACAATATACTGGTTTATTTTGCGTGCAATGTCTGAACAAATAATGGTCTTTTCAACATGTTTCAACCTATTTCATGTCACAGGGAAAATAATAGTGTTACTTTACTCATATCAGCAGGCTGAATTTCTGCTGAAGGTTAACATCTCTGACAATAGCTGGTGCTACTCATTTTCCTGCAGTACTTTGCATTCACCTTTAATGCTGAAGGCTCAGGTGAAGATTCAAACTTTAGGGAAATGGACCTCTAACATCATGACTTGTATCTATTCA
This sequence comes from Ginglymostoma cirratum, assembly GCA_024137785.1. NCBI lineage: Eukaryota > Metazoa > Chordata > Chondrichthyes > Orectolobiformes > Ginglymostomatidae > Ginglymostoma > Ginglymostoma cirratum. The sequence goes on from JAHRHZ010000029.1 coordinate 11,177,339, forward strand.
GGTTTTTACAGACTAGCCAAAGAACTAGGAACAAGAGTGAAAGAAATCTAATTATACAGTGGGTGGTCAATGAGGTGAATTACACTGTCTGAATAGAAGGTGAAAACATATTTCACAGTAATGTTCGTGGGGCAGTGGGAAATGCATTTGAAAATAAAAATAAATTGAAGGGCTATTGAGGAAGAGCTGTGGGGTCCAATTAATTGGATATGTCTGTCAAAACAAGGTACAGGCACAATCGACTGAATGGTCTCCTTCTGGCAGAAACCTCTCCACACATGGGAACCAGGTGCCATGTCCAATTAAGCCACCATGCTGTGCACAGTTGAAGAAGTTGTTCTAACAGCACATCCAATTTCCTCACCGGAACACATTATTGATGCAATTGTTTCAAACAGATATAATAGTCACTTCATCTGATCCTGACAATTAAGTTTAATCGAGCTTCTTAAACATCTAGTATTATGTGGGAATTTAACATTTTTTTCATTTCTTACCGGGATGTGAACACCACAGATAAAGCCAGCCTTTGTAGCTGATCCCCTAATTTCTCTAGAAGGCAAAGGTGAGACACTTTCTTGAACCACTGCAGTCCATCTGATGTAGGTACACCCGTGGCGCTATAAAGAAGGAAGCTAATGCTATCTGAGCTAAATTTTATGACAATAGCAATATCTTTGTAGATTACAGACTCAAGGTTTTGGACTGACACTAGGACACATGAATTTCTGATACAAGAACTGCTACCTCTGTGGTAGACATCTAAGTAATAAATATGCTGTTATGATATCAAAATTGGTACTTCAATTATTGGAAAAATATTAAAATATGAAAAATGGTTATTTGTTCCATCCAGGTTGCACCTCTCAAAAATGGTACAATTATTTAAGTACAAACATTATCACACCAGGGATCACTTGCTGAGATTTCAGGAAATATGATTGCTCAGCAGTTAGCACTACTGCCTCAAACCACTAGGGACCCGGGTTCAACTCCACGCTCCGGCAATTGTCTGTGTGGAGTTTGCCCATTCTCCTCATGCATAGGATTCCTCCAGGTGCTCTGGTTTCCTCCCATGGTCCGAAGATATGCAGGTTGGGTGGATTGGCCATGCTAGATTGGCCATAATGTACAGGTTGGGTGGGTTAACCATGGGAAATTCAGGGGTTGGGTCTGAGTAGGATGGTCTTTGGAGGGTTGGTGTGCACTTGATGGGCTGAATGGTCTGCTTCCATGCTGTATGGATTCTATGATAGCTTATTAGCTATAACTAAGCATTAATCAATCTGGAAATAAGAAACTTTGTAATTCTTCACAAGAACCTATAACATGAAAAGCTTCAAAATTAAGAATTATTGGTGCAAAATTCAGATTTATAGTGCCACAGGAGAAGCTACAAGATGATCTAGTAGCTGTTCAAGTGAAGGATACAGCACCTACAGTCACTTCCAGCAGATGCCCCTGAGTGTGCCAATAGATGTCAGACTGGCTAAAAGCAATCCCTTATTAAAAACATGGGTAGGGGATTGCCTTGTGGTATCATCACTAGCCTATTGATTCAGAGACCCATGTACTCTTCTGGGGACCTGGTTTCAAAGGGCAGATGGTGGAATTTAAAGTCAATAATTGTCTGGAAGTAGGAGTCTATTGGAACAGTTGCCAATTTTCAGGAAAAACTCGTCTGGTTTATTAATGCCCTGTAGGGAATGATGTCCGCCATCCTTACTTGGCTTGGCCTACATGTGGTTCCAGATCCACAGCAAAGTAGTTGACACTCAACTGCCCTCTAGGCAATTAGGGATGGGCAATAAATGCTGGCCTAGACAATGATGCCCATATCCCATAAATGAATACAAAAAATCTCAGGTCTTTTTGAAATATTTGTTTGTCATTCACGAAAGAGCATGTGTTCAGAAGCAGGAGAACCCCAGGTGCTGCAGTTCTTTAAATAGCCAGGCTCCTTCACTATGAGTAGTTCAGAAAAAAAAAAAACATTTTCCCCTGGAAGTTCTCTAACTTCAGAAGGACTTTGGGAGGTGCCGTGGGGGTTGTTGAATTTGACAGTGAAAATCACTGTATCCTCATAAGGACGGCATAGTATTTGTTGACTTGTCCATGCAAAGGCTGCAAAAAACATGAGGGCTAAATTTGCAGTGTCACTGAGTCTGCAATAAAACAGGGAGATGGTGCTATCAAGCGCTACAGGGAAAAGGCAGGATAGTGAAGCAGAGGAATGTCAGATCAGCCATGATCTCATTGAATGGTGATGCTGAATGGGCTGAATGGTAATCAGGGAACTCATATTCTATGAGGTCCATCTGACTGACCTCGTTACAATCACTACAATGCAGAGGGCACTTTCTTCTTTAGAGCTCTAGAATTATTGATGTCCTTTCCTGACTGGTTTGACCGTACTCTTTGATATCCTGCTGTCTCATTCTGTAAGAGAGAAGGAAATGTATCAATAATTTGATGGAATATTGTTTGGTGAGGTTCTGACACGGCTGAATTGTTGGATATGTGGAAGCAATGGAAACTGGTATGAGGCTGGCAACAATTAAGGAGAGTGACATGGATTGTGTGAATTCAAAGATTGAGACCTGGGAGGTATGGTTAGTAGGATTGCAGATGACGCCAAAGTTTGTCGTGTAGTGGACATGGAGAATGTTACCTCAGAGTACAACGGGACTTTGATCAGATGGTCAAAGTGCTGAGGGAGTGGCAGATAGAGTTTAATTCAGATAAATGTGACGTGCTACATTTTAGTAGGATTTATACACTTGATGGTAAGGAAGGTTGCTGAACAAAGAGACCTTGGGGTGCAGGTTCATAGTTCCTTGAAAGCAGAGTCACAGGTAGACAGTGTAGTGAAGTAGGCATTTGGTACAATTGCCTTTATTTATCAGTGTATTGAGTACAGGAGTTGGGAGATCATTTTGCAGCTGTACAGGACATTGGTTAGGTGACTTTCGGAATACCGCATTCAATTCTGGTCTCCCTGCTATTGGAAAGATGTTGTTAAACTTGATGAGTTCAGAAAAGATTTACAAAAATGTTTCCAGGATTAGAGGGTTTGAGCTCTAGGGACAGGCTGAATAGGCTGGGATTATTTTCCCTGGAGAGTCGGAGGCTGAGGGGTGACCTTATTGAAGTTTATACAATCATGAGGGTCATGGATAGGATAAATAGCCACAGTCTTTTCCCCAGGGTAGGGAAGTCCAAAACTAGAGGGCATAGGTTTAAGGTGAGAGGGTAAAGATTTAAAAGGGACTTAAGGGGCAACTTTTTCACGCGGAGGGAGGTGTGTGTATGGAATGAGCTGTAGGAGGAGGCAGCGGAAACTGGTACGATTACAACATTTAAAACACATCTGGATGGGTGTATCAATAGGAAGGCTTTAGAGGAATGTGGGCTAAATGCTGGCAAATGGGTCTAGATTAATTTAGGATATCTGGTCACATGGATGAGTTGGACCGAATGGTCTGTTTTTGTGCTGCACAACTCTATGACTCTATGGTTGCTAGGGACTACTAAAGGGTGACTGATGGGGATTTGGTAAATTGAGTAAGCTCAGGAGTTGGGATGTACAGTTGGTATGAAATGTCATGTGATAATGCATTCATGGACCCTGACCACTGGTGTGTAGTAATTACATTTCTACATTTCTATCAATCCTTGGGGTTGTACTCAATGAATTAATCTCCCTGGCCATCTGTTCTTTCTGAGGGTAGCCCATGAGAAAATCCTGGCTCCCTCATGAACATGGCATCCCTCCTCCAGTCCATCTCTGCCAACAATGTCTCATATTCATGAACCTAGGGAACAGTCCCTTCTCTCCTCTCGTGCTTTGTTTGTGATGCTACAATATGCAACCCTTGTGTCCACAGGGAGTAAACAGCAGCAGCTCCCCTCCACTTCACACAGCTTGCTTTTAAGAGCAACAGACTGCCTTTAAAAGCCGCAGCTGTTTGCACCACATGGGATGAGTGAGCAGTACTCAGTGCTTTGGAAATTTTTCCTCATCAAACAATTCAGAGATAATATTACGCACCTCTGGAGCAGGTGGGACTTGAACCCAGGCCTTCTGGCTCGGAGATAAGTACTCCGCTCCTTACTAAATCTTCAGGAAGCCAAGATTGATTATTAGAAAATCAGGCAATTAGGAATGTAGGGAGACAGCAATTAATTTGCATGCTGCCCACTTCCGTGGGAGCTGATGGGGCAAATCACAAATTATAACCCCTGCACCCATAAAAAGGACCGGGATTTAGTCCATGGATTAGAAAAGTAAGTATTACTCCATCAAAATTATTGATTAACATTTAAAGTATTTGGCACAGTATCAGTGAATAATCTATCTATGTATTAGCTCCTAATATGAAGCATTGTGTCTTCAGTAGAGGAACTAATCTTGAATTCAAAGATTTTCTACATGACCAAGTAATCGTGTAATGGGGTAATGTACAAGAGAAAAAAAACTAAGGAATCAATGATATTTGAATTCCATAGGCCTACTCTTGTATAACTGAAGATAATGAATAGTTATCTATCCATATGGAAAAGTATATTTAGACATATCGAATATTAACTCTGGGAAATTAAAAATCCAGACAACAGAGCTTAAAAACCTATGACATGTGCATTAATCAACAGTTCCTTCTCAACACAGGTCACCCAAAAATCAGCAGAAGCTGCACATTTTGCCTGTTAAATACAAACCGAGTTCACAGATCGCAGCTTAGCTGGAAGAATATAAATAACACACAGACACAGCCTCAAGCATGCTATACAATCAATAAAACCAAATACTTTGCTTTGCTACAACTGACCTTTATCTTCCCTGCATGCATGTACATTATACTAGAAACTAAGTGTGGAAGGATGGACTTGGAGCAATGTTAATTGTTGCATTAGTATCACCTTCACCATTACATTAATATAAAAGGGTAGGAACGTTCAAGTTGCTGAAGTATTAATGAGTTGCAAAGACCTCATGAGATCTGATGAACTACTTTACTGCAATTGAAATGTGGAGTAGCATTTTGTTAGCTCAGTGATAGTATGCTCACTATGAGGTAATGACTTCTTGCGCTGGTCCAGAAAATTGAGTACAAAAACACTCAGCTAACTCAGTCCAGTGCATTACTGAGGGATGCTGCATTGTTAGAAGTGCTGAGTCTTCCATGAGCTATTAAACTGACGTCAGCTATCTCTAGTGGATTGGATAGATTCTATGGCAATACTTAAGGATGAACAGGAAGGTCTCACTGATTTCCTTGGCAATGTTTTTCCCTCAACCTGCTTCAGGGGAAAACAAAATGATCTGATCATTCTCATGTTGTATGTGAGACAATGCTGCATACAAGTTGGTTCCTGCGCTACAGAAGTATTTTATCGGTATTTCCTTTTAAAATCCCAGCTGATGTCATTTCTGGACAAATCAGATCCCAGAATGAAATCTAGCTCGATAGATCACGTTTTCTTTTATTTTCATTGAATAAGATGCCTTTTCACTAAAACAAAAATGTGAAATGTTGCAGGTTTGGTTTTAACAACAAACAAATAATTATTATGCAAAAGAAATGAAGATAGAAAACCAAACTATTTACACTTCACATAATTTGAAAGATTTTGAAACACTAGTAAAAATGCAATTCTAACATTATCATTTCATAGCACTTGAACACCTGAGAGAGTTTCCTTATCTATTACATTTCTAGGTTTGACTTAAGCATTCCTTTCAATTCCTTGTCTTAAGAGTTGAAGAGCTTTTCTTTGACTGTCCATACAACTAAGCTTAGATTTTCTCAGCTTAAAATAGCCTCGTCAGGGGTCCAGCTAAACATTTCTGATCTGGATCTTCCAAACTAACACCCTAACAGTAAGGGAACCTATTTCTTAACTGTTCTGAACTATCTCCTTTCTTCAGGAGAAACATTTTTTCATATTTAACTCTAACCAGGACATTGCAAACTGCAATTGAAAGCTTTTCAAAGTATGGATTTGCCCCCTGCGCAAAAAATAAATCAATTGCTGCTGAAGTAAGGGCAGTCACACTAGACAATCTAAAGGGCTAAGAAATGGACTGTCAGGGGAGTCTGTGCCATCTGGCTAACCGTGACCCGAGTAAGAAAAGGTTCATAGTTGTGCACCCTCTCAGTGTAAATATATCTGAGGATGTCAGCGAAACAATGATCATTCGTGAATGCAACTCATTTTTGCAGAACAGGTAAAAGATTCTTCAAAGTGAAGGCAGAAGTGAAAAGCATGTGAGTATTCTTTAATTTATTCATGGGATGTGGGCATTGCTGGCTGGCCAACATTTATTGCCTGCCCCTAATTGCCCTTCAGAAGGTGGTACTGAGCTGCCATCTTGAATCGCTGTAGTCCATGTGCTGTAGATTGACCAACTATGCTACTACAGAAGGAATTCCAGGATTTTATCCCAGCTACAGTGAAGGAGAGGAGATGTATTTCCAAGTCAAGATGGTGAATGGCTTGGAGGGGAGCTTGCAGGTGGTGGTGTTCCTATGTATCTGTTGCCCTTGTCCTTCTAGATGGAAGTGGTTGTGAGCTTGGAAGGTGTTGTCTAAGGATCTCTGGTGAGTTTCTGTACTGCATCTAGGGGATAGTATACACTGCTGCTACTGAACACTAGTGGTAGAGGGAGCGGATGTTTGTTGATGTGATTACAATCAAGTGGGCTGCTTTGTCCTAAATGGTGTGAAGCTTCTTGATTGTTGTTGGAGCTGCACCAATCCAGGCAAGTAGGGAATATCCCATCAGTCTCTTGACTTGTGCCTTGTAGGTGGTGGACTGGCTGTGGGGAGTCAGGGGTGCATTACCTGCTTTTGTAGTCACCGTATTTATGTGGCTAGTCCAGTTGAATTTCTGATCAATGGCAAACCTCAAGATTTCGATAGTGGAGAATGATGGAGATTGTATGAGGTTCCACGTTTTTAAGGGAAGTAGTGCAAGTATTTAAAACTATGTGATGGATATATTTATTGTGTCGATTACTTAAAGTGAAATTCAGCTTTGTATTGGAAATCTACTTCACCTTTTAATTAATTTTAAGTTTACTCAATTTTAGCTGTTTTGGTACACGTTTTCTTTTGTTGGCATTGTGGAGATTCCTTTCTTTTTCAAAAGCTGTTAGTCTCTGTGGAATTGTGACAACGGCTTGCAGGACAAACAGCAGATGCTGTATAGAAATCAATTTCACACAGGGAGAAAGTAAAACGTTCAGGAGAGAATACCACATTCGGTCCAGTCACAATATTTTGTTCTTGTCTACACCAAAACGAATGTAATTTTTTAAAATAGTTTTGTTTCCTCCACAAAGTTATAATAGCAATGTACACAGAATCTATAATGAAACTCAGCAACTGCAGGAAATTACATGTTGCAAGGAGCCAGACGTAGTAAGGGTTACTGAAACATGGCTACTGAAAAATTAGAGCTAGAACTTGACAGATTTAACATTCTGTGAAGTTAGCGAGGAAAAAGGAAGAGGTAAAGCAGCTGTACTTATCTGGACAGAAATATAAGATAAATGGGTAGTAACACAAACTTGGGTAAGTCTGCAGGCCATCGAATACCAGCAGATAAGTGGAGGAAGTAGGATGAAAACAAATGAGGGAAATAAGTAAATGAAAAGGAATAATAATCATGGAGGATTTCAACCTGAAATTAATGTATATCTTTTAATAAGTAGGAAATCCAACAAGGTAGGATTCGCTACTCAATCTAATAATCAGGAATGAAATTGAGCAGGTAAGATATGTAACACTCGGGGAACATCAGTGCAATATTATATACTGCAGGATATTGATTGCGAAGGATATCAATATGACAAAGACCAGGGTAATGAGTTGGAAAAGGATCAGTTTTGAAGACCTGACAATAGAACTTGGGATAATAATATGGAAACCAACGAAATAGAACAACAGTAGGAAAATAATAAAACTGTGTTCAGTAGAGTCTAATAAAATTACAGTCCACTAAAAGCAACAACATGGAACCATTTACCGAATTTTTCCTTCCCCTTTCTAAAGTGGACATTGATAGCTAGGCCATTTATCACTGTGAGTCTGGAGTCACATGTAAGCCAGACCAGGTAAAGACAGCAAATTTCCTTCCCTAAGGACATCAATAAACCAGATGGGTTTTTAGTACCTTTTTCTTACAACAATGAGAGTGACTGCATGGTTACCCTGAAGCGAGCATTTTATTTCAGGTTTTTATTGAATTCAAACTTCATCTTCTGCCATCAGACCATAAGACTAGGGGCATAAGTCGGCCATTCAGCCCATCATAATTGCTTTGCCATTCAATGAGATCATGGCTGATCTGATAATCCCCAATTCCACTTCCCTACCTTTTCCCCATATTTCTTGATTCTGTTGCCAATTAAAAAACCTGTGTGTCTCAATCTTGAATTTAACAGTGTTTCTGCACAATAGGGATTCTATGATTCATTTAGTGCCTTGTATAGTTTTAACAAAACTTTCCTACTTCCATACTCCATTCCATTTGAAATAAAGGCCAACATTTCATTTACCTTCCCTATTACTTGCTGAACTTGGGTGCTAGCTTTTTGTTATTTATGGATGAAGACTTTCAAATTACTCTAACCCATAGCTTTTTGTATTCTTTCTCAATATGAATAATACTCATCTCTTCCATTTTTCCTGCCAATGTGCATAACCTGACATTTTCCAGCATTATATTCCATCTGCCAAGCTTTTGCCCATTCACTTAACCTGTCTATATCCCTCTGCAGACTCTTTGTGTCATCCTGACCACTTGCCTTCCCATCTATCTTTGTGCCGTCCGCAAACTGGGTTATATTACATTCACGTTCCTCATCAAAGTCATAAACATACGTTGTAAATACTTGAAGCCCAAACCGCTGGCCTGAAGACAGAAGCTGAACAAGTGTCTACCCCTCTGTATACAGTTGAGGTTTTAGCAGATGATGGTATATTATGATCGATGAAACAGCAGATAAATTTAAAGAAGAATTGAAAGCCTTCAAAATTTTTTTCAACTTTTATCGACAATGCAAAGTTTAACAAAGGAGTGCAACATCTGATTAATCCATAGCTGATTCTGTCAGTGAGCTTTTTACAGTGGAGAGATGCAGCTATGGCGAATTAACATCATAATTCCTAAGAGACCAAATTATTGTAATCATTACTGATGAGTCTTTGTCAGATTTATTATTGTCCAAAGACAATCTAATGCTAGAGAAAGTTATTCAAATGGTGAGTGAACTGGAGGTCCAGAAACAAAATAAATAAATACTAAGAGGAGAAGAAAATCCTTGGCACAGGAAGTTGACAGAATTTATTAATTCTTTAAGATACAAACTCCCAAAAGAGCCACTTGACAGGCAAATGCATTGAACAGGACAGAACACTAGATGCTAAAAGTCCTTATCAATGCTGCTGAAGAAACATCACAGTTGCATTGTAAAAGGAACAATGTATCGTTCGTGAAAGGAACAAGAACAAGAGCAAGAGGGCATAGATCTAAAGTAATCTGTAAAAGAAGCAAGGGTTAAATGAGGAAAAGCTTGTTGTTCAAAAATGTTGTTCAAAAATGTTGTTTAAAATGAGAAAAATAGCTCAGCAGAGGGGATAAAGTTGTATCAGAGATAATAGCTACTGCAGATGCTGGAGAATCCGAGATAACAAAGAGTCTAGGCCCGAAATGTCAAGCTTTCCTGCTCCTATGATGCTGCTTGGCCTGCTGTGTTCATCCAGCTCCACACCTTGTTATCTCAGCAGAGGGGATTAGTGTTTGATGGTGAATGTTTGGCTGTCCCTTCAAAGAGTGTTCTGAGATCACCATCATGGGGGATGGAAGTGTAAAGGGATTAGATATCGATAACAAACAGGAAATGGTTAGGGCTAGGAACCTGGCAATTGTTGAAGTCATGGAGTATATCCAAAGAATGGCAGATGTAGGTTGGAAGAGGCTGCAAAAGGGGAGACAGATTAGAGTTAAGATGGCAAGAAATAAGTTCAGTGAGGCAGGAACAGACTGTAACAGACTATAATCATGGCAGTTCTAAATCAGGATTTTAGGAAGGAGGTAGAAGCGAGCTGTTCGGAGGCTGTGGAGGAGTTGTCTCTGGAGGAAATGAGATTGATGACAATACTGAACACAATGGCTTGATGCTTGATAGTAGAGACAGTGTCTAAGGCGATGTAGAAAAATGTGTCACAGAGCTTGGTATTCAGCTTCTGCTCGGTAAAGGTCAATATACCAATCATCAATAGGATCTTCCTTGTCAGTGGGTTGATGCTAATGTTACGGTTGGACCTGAGAGAATGGATTGCAGCAAGTTCAAAGGGAGATTAGTTCAAGTCAGTGAGAGGAATGTATAAATTAAGACAGCTAATGTCATGCCAGTAGTAATGTTAAATAATTACATTACTTCAGTATTTACCAGGGTAACATGGACAGACGGGCATGACATTGGATGATTAGATTACAAATTATAAAACTCCTCTTAAAATAAAGGAAGAAATATTAAGTAAACTAATCAAACTCAAAAGAATGTGAAACCCCTAGACCAGATGGATTACAACAAAGTAGCGTTAAAAGATTCTTGAACAGAAATAGCACAGGCACCACTAAGTATTTAATATTTCTTTAGAAAATGTGTCATGCTAGAGGATTGGTTGACAACTTAACAATACAGCTACATTTAAGAAGTGAACTAGAAAATAGCTAGGGAACAATAAACTAGACAACTAAACATTAGTGGTAGGAAAAATAATGAAATCCCTAACTGAAGAAGAAAATAGAAAAAAAAAACATTTTGAAACCCAAAATATAATAATTACTAATTCATGTGAGTTCAGAAGGAAATTTTTGCTTGACCAATCTCATTAAATTCTTTGTGGCGCTAACAGATATAGTAGGCAAGGTTACTGAAGGGAGATAATTTATCCAGATTTCCAAAAAGTCTTCAATAAGGTGTCACATAATTGACTAATGAATAAGGTCAGAGCTTATAGAGCCAGGGGACAAGGAGCAAAATGAATAGCTAGCTAGCTGCAAGACAGAAAGGAGAGAGTAGGCGTAATGTGTAGCTATTCAGAGTGCTGAAGATTGAAAGTAGGGCCTTACAAGGATAAAAGCTGACACCGCAGTCATGCCCAGTTCACATTAATGCTTTAGGCCTCGAAATGAAACTACAATTTCTGAGTTTGCCACCCATTCTTGGGCTCCTGGAATGATGCCTATCATTGCAGACCAGGGGAAAGAGTCAAACTCCGGTGGTTTATTGACATATGGGACAAAAGGAAGCTATTCAGCCCATTCAGTCTAGACAGGTTCTCCATGATGCATTTCTGTTGCTCCCAACAGATATCTTTCCCTGTAGATATTTTCTAATCAACCTGTTCAGAGACATTGTTATACACCTCTGCAGTAATTTGGAACTTGAACCAGGGAACTATTAGCCCAATAGCAGGATCACTGTTATTGCACCACAGCAACCCTTGAGGTCTTTCCCTGGAGCCCTGCCTGTATATTTTCTTCAGGCGTTCATCAATCTCTATTTTATCATCTCTGTTTCACCACCTTCCATGTAAAATGACTTCCAAGCCACCATCACTCACTGCAAAATTATCATTTTTCACATTTTCCTGGCAACTCTCATTCAAAGCTTTAAGTCTTTGTCCCTGAGTCATTATGCTATCAGCTAATGGGAATATTTCTTTTGTTCCTTATTCAAACCATTCAGAAATTGGTACACTGGTGTCAAATATTCTTTCTGTAGTGATTGTAAAGAGGTCAGCCAGGTGGATCTCAAAGAATATGAGTTTCCTGATTGGGGCTGTTAATCTTGTCCCATCAGGGAGCCCTGGCTGACAGCAAAACACCCAAAAAAGAATCCCCCTCGTCCTCACTTACCACCCCACCAACCTTCGGACCCAACGCATCATCCTCCGACACTTCCGCCATCTGCAATCCGACCCCACCACCAAAGACATTTTTCCCTCCCCACCCTTATCTGCTTTCCGGAGGGACCACTCCCTCCGCAACTCCCTTGTCCGCTCCACACTCCCCTCCAGCCCCATGACACCTGGCACTTTTCCCTGCAACCGCAGGAAGTGCTACACCTGCCCCGACACCTCCTCCCTCACCCCAATCCCAGGTCCCAAGAAGACTTTCCACATCAGGCAGATGTTCATCTGCACATCTGCCAATGTGATATACTGCATCCGCTGTACCCGTTGTGGCTTTCTCTACATCGGAGAAACCAAGCAGAGGCTTGGGGACCACTTTGCAGAACACCTGCGCTCAGTTCGCAACAAACAACTGCACCTCCCAGTCGCGAACCATTTCAACTCCCCCTCCCATTCCTCAGACAACATGTCCATCCTGGGCCTCCTGCAATGCCACAATGATGCCACCTGAAGGCTGCAGGAACAGCAAATCATATTCAGCCTGGGAACCCTGCAGCCCAATGGTATCAATGTGGATTTCACAAGCTTCAAAATCTCCCCTCCCCCAACTGCATCCCAAAACCAGCCCAGCTCATCTCCGCCTCCCTAACCTGTCCTTCCTCCCACCTATCCCCTCCTCCCACCTCAAGCCCCACCCCCATCTCCTATCTACTAACCTCATCCCGCCCCCTTGACCTGTCCGTCCTCCCTGGACTGACCTATCTCCTCCCTACCCCCCTACCTACACTCACCTTTACTGGCTCCATCCCCACCTCTTCGACTCGTCTGCCTCCTCTCCACCTATTCTCTCCTCTATCCACCTTCTATCTGCCTTCCCCTCTCTCCCTATTTATTTCACAACCCTCTTCCCCTCCCCCATTTCTGATGAAGGATCTAGGCCCAAAACGTCAAGCTTTCCTGCTCCTATGATGCTGCTTGGCTGCTGTGTTCATCCAGCTCCACACCTTGTTATCTATGTTAGACATCCTCAGCAGGTCTGGCAGCATCTGTGAAGGGAAAAAAACAGAGTTAACATTTCAGGTCCGGTGACCCTTCATCAGAAGTCACCGGAACCGAAAAGTTAACTCTGTTTTTTCCCTTCATAGATGCTGACAGACCTGCTGAGCTTTTCCGGCAACTTTGTTTTTGTTCTGGATTTACATCATCTGCAGTTCTTTCAGTTTTTATGTTCGACATCCTGTCACTCTGAAAGCTGGCTCTGAGGGAACTGAATCAGTGCCAAGGCCTTTCCATCTGTAAATAAAAGGTGACTTGATGATGGGATACCAGCCTCTGTGGAATTACTTCACTTTCAAACAACTTTTCTCCAACAAGGGCAGTGCCAGCTTCTCCAACCCAACCCTGTAGCTACCGATGCCCAGAAGCATTCTGCTAGATCTCCTTGCACCTTCTCAAGGAGAGGTGTTACATACCAGGGAATGTCAAACAGTCCTCTTTCCTCTTGAAAAGGGAAGGTTGAAGAGTGATCCAGAGGCCCATAAAATCATGAGGGTTTTGAGAAAAGTATAGACAGAGGACTTTACATTTTGGGGTGAGCAGAAGTAGAAGCTATCAATACAAGGTATCGACAGCAAAAAAAAGTCAAATAGGAAATTCAGAGGAAAGATCTTTACCCAGAGAGTTGTGAGACTGTGGAACTCATTACCGCAGGGAGTAGCTGAGGTGAATATTATGGATGCACTTCAGTGGAGGCTAGATTAAAGAGAGAAAAAGAGTTAGATGAGGAAAATTGTGAGGAAGTTTCAGCGGAACATAAACATTTGTTGGATTGACTGGCGTGTTTCTCTGCTGTATCTTCTTTGGTAACTCCACGTAGATTAACCTAGGTGATCTGGAAAAAAGGTTTATTTGTTCAGTGCTGAGTAACATGTTTTCTCACAGCAGTTATGAACATATCCCTGATCCATCCAACGTAACACACTATTTATCAGTGATTTATCAGAAAATCTGGTTAACTTTCATCACTATCCATAAAAACCAACACGAAACCAGTGAGTAAAGTTGGCTATGCTTCGAGCTCTCAAGACACCAGTCTGACCTGTACCATGACTTTATTGAAACTGACTGCAAGATGGCTGAGTCTGTTAACTGCATCAAGGTACAGGTCACATGACTATGGCTAGCTAGCAGGCATGTTGGTACATTATTGCATTTATCCCTTCTATCCCCTTTTTTTATACAAACTAAAATCTATAAATTGCACACATTACCATTTACATTTTGACTTAGCCAAGTAACCCACTGTATAATTAACTGGTCTCTTGCATTAATTATTCGCTATTCCTGTCAGTTCCTGCACAAACATTGCACTGGTAAGGCAGAATCTTACATCTTTTTTGGCTGAGATGCAAGTTTTTTGCAGGGATTCCTGCTGTGAGGCCCAGTGAGATTTCTCTCTCTATTTTTTCATTAACTACTAACATCGCCCCTCTGCCATTCCTCACATCCAATTCTATTTCCATATTACCACATGATGTTCATGGAATAACTGGCCATTCACTGAATATCTCCCAAAGGACCAGCACCCCGGGCTCCTGTGCCATCTTTAAAAGGCTGCTGTGTACCCAGATGAGCATTGGCATTCCAAAGCTCCCCATGCTCGGGCAAGGGCTGAACATCTCAGCGAAGGAAGAAACAGTCCTCCGATTCTCCAGCAGGGACCTGGAGGTCCTAATTGAGAGGGCGGTGCAAAGGAGAGAAAACATCTCCCAGGCGGACTGGCTCGGAAGCCGTGGTCCAGTGCTATCTCCATGGCCTGGAGAAATACCCAACAGTGCTGTGTGAAGATCAGTGTCTTTCTTCATTACCACTCCTCACACTCACCCTATCCATGCTACCAAGACTTATAGTTTATCACTCTTACTATTTGCCTGCAGCATCTTCCATTGTTTGCTCACACCCCACACCATTAACCCAGTGCGGCTTCTGCACTACCTTCTCTCACTGGGGTCACCTCACCAACTTTCAACCACTTACACCAGCACTAATTGCCGTGCCACCCACTTTCATGATCTCACTCAATCCTTCCCTTTCTCTCATTCTCTCATAAGGTAGAAAGGGGCATGGAGGTTTGCAGGGGCGCTTAACATTCAACTCCCCTGAACCTAAGAGACAGAATCCCGGCCCTCACAGGACTAGCCTGGGATTACTTCTGCAGGAATGTCGAGATATCCGTATCCCACCTAAGTACCACTCCTCACTTCAGTGCAACTTTCACAGTAACCAATGTGTCAGTCTCAAACATCGCGCATCATTGTTAACCTATGGCCGAGATGCTGTCTCTGTCTTCTGCCTTGCAGGTACTGCCAGCACACTACCTCTACACCAAAAGCCATTTCTGTGATCTCTGAGGATGAAAACATGAGGAAGCATCAACAAGATCGCCTACTGCGCACACTTCACCCACAGCCTCAGCCTTAGGAATTTTGAGAATACAATCTAGTGAGCCGCTCACTGTGACAGCTCTGCAGCTGACCAAGGTAGAAATGCCTTAGGCTGTGGGCAACCCAGACGACTGCTGGAGACCAGGCAACTGCAGGCTGGAGAGGACCCTGTGGCATCAGCAATCACGGACTTCATCTACATGCAGCGGGAGGAGCAGGAGTAGCAGATGGCATGTGGCACTCAATGACCCTGACTACCAAGAAAGCTGCAGCAGTGCGGCAAGTCATGTCTGCTTTCGGTGAACATGTTGGCATTTGACAATGGAGACACAGGTGTAGCACCCTCAGAGCCCGTGACGAGCCACACATACACACATGCACCTGCAATCCATCAGACTCAGCCATTAGTGCTCAGGTTCAAAAACAAAGTGACCAGGGAATGGAGAACCTAGCACACAGTCCTGGTGACTCCTCCTCACAAAGAGATGGGGGACGCAGTGCCAGGAGGCAGACAGCAGAGGAGGAAACACACTCCGGGCAATTACAGCTCCCCTGTCAGGGCACCCCAGGATCCTATGCCTCCACCTGACCTGAGCCACTCCAACCCTCAGGAGTTGTAACCTTAGAGGATTGACTTGCATATGGCAAGAAGACCCCCATGTCTGGAACGTCTCCTTGGGTCACCTGAACAAAATTCCAGGGCCAATGGGCTCCACTGCCTGGCATGCTCCCTCCACCCCAGCTGTGGAATAAAGGACTACCCTAAGATGTAGCGGGAGGGAGAGAAAGAATAAAATTTATTGAGGGCATTTTCATGGCATGGGTGACAATGAATTGTACATTACTTTACTGTACATTACTGTACTGGACTTTACAGCCGTGGGTGTTCGACTCTCTGTATATCCCCGAAACTAGCTGTTCCAGCATGATGTCTAACTTCAGGACCACACAGCATATACTATGGACTGATTTCTGTGTTCACAGCATGTTGCAACCTGTGGAAGCAAGAGAAATATGATGTTTACAGGGTATTGAGTCCTACATTGTTCCTAATCTTTCCCTGGCCTTTGTGTCCACATGTTTTAGTGTGAATGAAGTGCTCAGTGGTGCCTACGGTAAGGAGGTGCACAGCTCACAGTGGGCCAATATATTCAGACAGCCAGGGACATATAGGTCCATGCCCTGTTCACTACATGTGCCTGTGTGTATCTTGTTTCCTTTTAAAGTCTCACAGTATTGGGTTCTGCAGGCTCTTCTCTCACTGGTAGAGTCATGCATCCCTCTTCCCCAAACTTTGTGTGATCCAGTTATTTTCTTTTCCCATTGCACACTTTCAATTTCCAGCATGATGGAAAAAGACAGTGCTACTCAGCTGTGGCTTCCAGTCTCCACCTTTAAATGTTGGTGAGTCCCTGAATATCAAAATCCACTTCCTGGTGAACCTTCTCATGAACCCCACAGGCTTCACACCTCCCCAGGTCCTTACCTAGCAAACCTGATTTGCAGCTTGGTCCATTCCGTGAGCTGTATGCCTGTCCATGAGTGCAAACTATCCTTGAAGTAGCCTTTCAACCCTAGTTGCTGATGCACGCTGCAATGCAGGCCTGTGCTTCCCAAGTGTCCTGGAAATGTATCAGAGACATGCCACGACGGTCCTGAGTGGTTGGCAAATGTTAGGTGTTATTTTCCATTATGGGGGATGCACATGGTGGTCATGGAATGTGTTCTGAGATGCTGTTTGACACGAAGCAACATGGAGGCTCCTCACAGACAGCAGCGAGCTGCCAGGTTCCTGCTTTGGTTTACGTAAGAACGTTTGATGTCTAACTTGTTTGATGTGTTTGGTAAGATAGGAAGTTGAATATTCAATGAGGCTAGTTAAGCCATTAATAAGGTATTTAATAAAATATAATCTCCCTTAATTGGCAACTTTACCACTGCCTAGTACAAAACTCACCATACTGCTCAACACAAGCATGAAAGAAGAAAGGAGATATTCCTGATATTGGGATGTGCCTTGATGGACTTATTATCCAAATACGCCACAAATATCACTGGAGTCCACGTCACTCAGACTCCTATAAGGTTCTAAACAGAGAGTCTTTAAATGAGGTCAGTCTCAAAATCTATTTGCGCACATTGTCAATGACTGTTCATGTGGATGATATTCCTTCCCTGGAAAGAATTGTTCCAAAGTCATTTGTTGTTCCCACAGTACCTGTTGTAATTCCATATCAGTTGTTTGGGTGTCGTGGACCTCTGGGACTGACTGTGGATCTGTGATTTGTGTAGACAGTGAGTTCACTTTTCCTAGATTTGCATCCGGAACTTGAGGAACAGATTCTCCAGTTGTGCATACATACTTATGGTTTAATGGTACATCTGATTGTTCACATCCACCACATCAAACTGAGGTGACAACTACTATGCACACTTTCAAAGCTGCAACTTAAGCTGACTCTTGACGATAGGGTTGAAGGCTTTCACCCTGACTTGTTTTTCAATGCTCAATTCTGGCAACAGTTTGGCAATTTTGTCAAGATAAAGTTTGGTTTTCTGCCATTTTCGCTTGATTTCGTCACTCAGACCTATTACTACTTCTTCCTTTAGTAGCTTTTTTGCTATTGGAATAGTAGCTTTAGGAGCAATGTGACTTGAGTCTTTACACTGGTGTGCTTTCTTTCATTCATTCATGGAATCCAGCCATCACTTTCCAGGCCAGCATTTATTGTCCATCCCTAATTGCCCAGAGGGCAGTTAAGAGTCAACCACATTACTGTGGGTCCGGTATCACGTATCAGCCAGACCAGGTAAGGACTGCAACTTCCTTCCCTAAAGGAAAATCAGATGGGCTTCTCTGACAATCCGCAATAGTTTGCAGTCATCAATAGACTCTTAATTCCAGAATTTTATTGAATTCAAACTTCACTATCTACTATGGTGGGATTCAAATCTAGGACAAAGACATGACCTGGGTCTCTGAATTAATCGTCTAGTGATATAACGAGTAGGTGAATGCCATCCCATATATGGAGTCCATTGTATACCATTCAAATATTGAACAATCTCAGTAGGAGCCATCGAAGTCAGCTGTGAAAAATGCATTGAAGTGGCTTGTTGTCAGATTTTACTGTCACTTTGTCTTTTCCAAGTAACCATTGGTAAGCTGTTCACAGGCAAAGACAATAATGGGCAATTTTCCTTGATGTGAGTGTCACATCATTCTGTTTGTGTTATAATTCTGAATGCAAATGCAACTGGATATCCTTCCTGCACATGTGTTGTTCCAAGTTCTGTCTCACTGATATCACACTGCATGGTCTTTTACTTCATAGTATTGCAACACTGGCATTGCAGTCACTAGGTGCTTGATATTAGTGAATGCTGCTTCTTGTTCATGCCACAATACCAGTACATATCCTTGGCGATGGTTCACTATCCACCAACAATTTGGGTAACAAGTTTGCTAAATTGTTGTTAAACCCAACAATTTGTTGCAGTTCCATTATATATGATAATACCCCATCATTGCTCCACCCCATTTCAGAACATGGGAGAAGATCTGTTGCGGTCGGTGCATTGTCTGTATACTTGATTTGGGGCATTTTTAACTGGAATTTTTTCAACCTCATCAGAAGATTTCCCTCAACCCTATTTCTGAGTGCTTCATATTTGGACTGGCATATGACCTGATGATTGCCTTCTGCAATTACCATTTCAATAATCACAAGGCAATTATCACCTATTGATATGACTCTTGACCTGATTGAACCAATCTGTTGCATGGTATGGAATGATTTATTAAAATCTTTCGCTGATATCTCTTCTGTGGCCATTGCTACCTTCCTCTTGCACTTCCTTCTAGCCATACAGTTGTGCGCAAAATGTCTTGGCTGGTTCCAGCAATGACATTGCTTTCACTATGCTTGACATGCCTTATTTTCCTTTGTATGATATTCACATATTTGCAACTCATTCTTTGTCAGTGATCATTTTGTCCTTTTGGCCTGAAATGTTTATCAGCATATTGCAAGGACTGGTCTGTTCTGCCATGAATGTACTCCAGCTATTGATTTACAGTGCTTCTGAACATCATTCACATTCAAAAGATCAAAAGAGAAGTATGGCACAGGAACAAGCCCTTTGGCCCTCCAAGCTTGTGCCAATCATCATGTCCTGACTAAACTAAGAAACAAACCTTCTGCCCTTATTCAGACTGTATCTCTCTATTCCCTCCCTATTCATGTAACCATTCAGATGCCTCTTAAATGTCACCAACATGCCTGCTTCCACCACCACCTCTGGCAGTGCATTCTAGGCTCTTACCACTCTCTGTGTGAAAATCTTGCCCCACACATCTCCATTAAACTTTTGCCCTCACACCTTGAACCTGTGCCCGCTTGTAATTGAAACTTCAATCCTATCTATGCCTCTCATAATTTTGTAGACCTCTATCAGGTCTCCTGTCAACCATTGTCTTTCCAGTAAAAACAATCCTAGTCTTTTTTAACCTTTCCTCATAGCGAATGCCCTCGAGACTGGGCAACATCCTGGTGAACCTTCTCTGCATTCTCTCCAAAGCTTCCACGTCCTTCTGGCAATGTGGCAACCACATCCACGCACAATACTCCAAATGCAGCCTAACAAGGGTTTTATACAGCTGCAACATGATTTGCCAACGCTTGCCCTCCATGCCGTGGCCAATGAAGGCAAGCATGCCATATGCCTTCTTAATCACTTTGGCCACTTGTGTTGCCACTTTTAGGGAACAGTGGCCCTGCACACCCAGATCCGTCTGTATGTTAATGTTCCCAAGAGTTCTGCTAGTTACAGTACAATTCACACCTAAATTTGATCAGCCAAAAAGCATCACCTCATATTTGCCTGGATTAAACTCCATCTGCTATTTCTGTGCCCAAGTCGCCAATCTATCTATATCTGTTGTATCTTTTCACAATTATCAGCACTATTAGCAACTCGACCAATCTTCGTGTCATCTGCAAACTTACTAATCAGACCACCCACATTTTCCTCCAGATCATTTACATATGCTACTAACAACAGAGGACTGGCCCGTGTGGAACACCACTAGTTACCAGTCTTCATTCTGAAAAACACTCTTTCACCGCTACCCTCTATCTTCTATGACCAAACCAGTTTTGTATCCACCTAGCCAACCCACCCCGAGTCCCGTGTGATTTAGTTTTTGGGCCAATCTGCCATGTGGAACTTTATCAAATATCTTACTAAAGTCCATATAAACTACATTCATAGCTTTTCCCTCATCAATTGTCTTTGTCACCGCTTCAAAAAATTCCATCAGGTTGGTGAGACATGACCTTCCCTGTATGAAGCCATGCTGCGTGTTGCTAACTAGTCCATTTTCTTCCAAATGTGTATATATCTTGCCCCTCAGTATCTTCTCCAAGAGCTTCCCCACCACAGAGGTCAGACTCACCGGCCTATAATTTCCTGGGTTATCCCTGCTTCCTTTCTTAAACAAGGGAACAACATTGGCTAACCTCCAATGCTCTGGAACCTCTCCTGTGGTCAAAGATGATGTGAAGATATCTGTTAATGCCGCAGCTATTTCTTCCCTTGCCTCTCACAGGAACCTGGGATAGATCCCATCTGGCTCTGGGGACTTATCTACCGTAATGCAATTTAGGATACCCAAAACTTCCACCTTTAATATATTGACATTCTCTAGAGTATTCACACTCTCATCCCTGACCTCAACATTAGTCATGTCCTTCTCTTCGTGAATACTGATACAAAGTGCTTTTAAGGATTTCTTCCCCTTCCTGTGGCTCCATGTGTAAGTTCCCTCCTTTGTCCTTGAGGGGGCCTATTCTTTCTCTTGCTACCCTCTTTCTTCTAATATATGCATGAAAAGCCTTGGAATTCTCCTTGGCCCTGTTTACTCAAGGCATTTCATGGCCCTTTTTAGCCTTCCTAATTCTGCGCTTAAGTCCCTTCCTAATTTCTCTATTCTACTCAAGGGCTTTGTCAGTTTCTAGCTGCCTAGGCCTATTGTATGCTTCTTTTTCCCTTTTGACTAAGTTTACAATTTCCCTTGTCATCCATGGTTCCTGGATCCTGCCATTCCTATCCTTCAGCTTTGCAGAGACATGTATGTCTGGCATTTTAATCAACTGAGTCAATAGAGTCATAGAGTCAATAAAGAACAAAAGAACTGCAGATGCTGTAAATCAGAAAACAGTTCTGAGGAAGGGTCACCAGAACCAAAATGTTAACTCTGTTTTCCCCTTAACAGATGCTTCCAGACCTGCTGAGCTTTTCCAGCAACTTCTGTTTTGTTTCCAGAGTCATAGAGCCATTCAGCACAGAAACAAACCTTTTGGTCTAATCAGTCCATTGCTGAACATAATCCCAAATTAAACTAGCCCCACTTGCCCTTGCCTTGCCCATATCCCTCCAAACGTCTTTTTTTAATTCATGCACTTACCTACATATCTTTTAAAAGCTGTAACTGTACCCGCATTCACCACTTCCTCTTAAAGTTCATTCCACACATGAACTTTTCCCTATATAAATAAATTGCCCCTCATATCTTTTTAAAACCTTTCTCAACTCATCTTAAAAATATGCCCTCTAGTCATGAAATCTCCCACCCTAAAGAAACAACACCTGCTATTCACCTTAGCTATACCCCTCATAATTTTATAAACCTCTATAAAGTCACCACTTAACCTCCTACAGAGATAAAAGGTACTGCAGATGGAGAATCCGAGACAACAAGCATGGGGCTGGATGAACACAGCAGGTCAAGCAGCATCATAGGAGCAGGAAAACTTGACTTAACCTCCTACACTCCAGTTAAAAAAAGTCCCAGCCTATCCAGCCTCTGCTTATCCCGCAAACCCTCCGTTTCCAGAAACATCCTGGTAAATCTCTTCTGAACCCTCTCCAGCTTAATAATGTCCTTCCTATAACAGGGCGACCAGAACAGGACACAATACTCCAGAAGAGGCCTCATCACCATTGTACACAACCTCAGCATAAAGTTCCAATTCCTATACTCAGAGGTCTGAGGAACAAAGGCAAGTGT
Source organism: Ginglymostoma cirratum (assembly GCA_024137785.1). Classification (NCBI taxonomy): domain Eukaryota; kingdom Metazoa; phylum Chordata; class Chondrichthyes; order Orectolobiformes; family Ginglymostomatidae; genus Ginglymostoma; species Ginglymostoma cirratum. The sequence goes on from JAHRHZ010000029.1 coordinate 11,199,784, forward strand.
GCTAAATGCCTTCTTAGCTGGCGTTTGTCCTGTGTCATTAAACATGCTCTCACTGCAGGATCTCCTAAATCTCATATAATCCTGTCTTTAATTAAATTATCTTTCAGTTATGCAAAGTCGTAGAATTATCTGAGCTGTGGTGATGATATCATATATAGATCAATGGAGCCTTATTGACCTTTGGCCTTAATATTGAACATGTTGCATTAATAATTCTCATTCACTTGAGGTTTAAAGGCTTCAAGGCTTTCAAAACTTCTACTCTTTGCCTTTTCTGTTCATCAGCGAGATTTATGGTGGGATACACTTTGAAACAGCCTTTCCCCAATAGTGATAGAAATGTAGCGACACTTAGCTCTCTAGTTTGTTAAGGAGAGTTGTGAAACTTTTGTAATTTTGACATTATATATGGAGAAACGGCCAGTTCTGGCTCATGCCAGCTTTCATTCTGAACTGGAGAGGAAAAGTTGCAGGCATGATGTCTCACTCAGTGTTTCAGCAGTGGCCTGTTTCTTTGTTCAGTTTCTTTCAGCTGTTCGTAGTAGCTTTCACAGCATCTGTACATTTTTGTGTCTCTCTGTCAGCTCTTCAACACGAACTCTTATCTTCACTTCTAATAGCATCATATAAATGCTCGAGATGAGTCTGGCCTGTACTGACATTATTGAAACTTGCAGAAATACGGATGTCCCTGCCAATGCCGCACAGCAAAGGTCATATGACTTGAGCAAGCCAAGAGATATATTGATATAGTATTGCATTTTAACCCATACAGGCTAGTTAGCTAGTGCATGGTTCAGAAATAATGCTAACAGCACATGGTTCAATCCCCTTTCCAGTTGAGGTAGCAGTGGAGCTGCCTCATCATCCTGCACCGTATTTAAAAAGCACACAATTAGCTGTGGTGCACCAAACCCCAAATAATCGAGGATGTGGCCTAGAGGAAAAGACATAGCCACCCTGATATTTCCTCTCTTGACTCAGTCCCCTTTTTTTTCCTGATTATGCCTCTGTGAAGAACCTCGGGATATTTTCTAAAGCAAAAATGAAAAACTGCACATGCCGAAAATCTGAAATTATAAATTTCCTTTCACATATCTGTATTCTCCATTTAAATGTCTAAATAATGGAATAAATGATGGTTTTCTGCTAATTGCTATTTACAGTTAAATCAGTAATGTGTGTAGGCTGTACTAGGTCAAAATCTACCTACCTAAAATCTATCTAAATCCATATAATCTATCTCAAAAATGTTGAATGATTGCAATCTTCCCACAGTGGATTCATTTCGCAGGAACAATGCTTGTAATTAAAATATCGAAACAAAGTACTTTGGTCCTTGAAATTAATGAAAACTGAAAATCCATAAATGTCTGTAAAGGTATTTTTAGACAACACTGATGCACTTGTCCTTCTATGTTGCTAATATTTCATTTATGTCCAAAGGAAATGTAGAATCATTTTCAAGAAGCTGGATTTCAAGCCCAAGGGACATTTTGAACAGGAAATGAATAATAGTGAATTGATTCCCCTCCGAAACCTCACACTGAGGTTATGGTAAACTGGTACTTACATCTCGAAGCAAAGTAGCTCCCAGTTTGCAACTTGTAACATAACTGACAGAACACTCAGCAGACAGGTCATGACCTACAAGTGGTAAAAGTCAGAGTGTTGAAAAACAGCAGCACCGTGTATCAACTTGCTGTCCTTTGGAAGGGAAACACCATTTTTCCTCCCACTGCGGATCACAGACATAGAAACATAGAAAATAGAAGCAAGAATAAGCCATTCAGCCCTCCAAGCCTACACCGCCATTCAATTTTATCCTGACTGATCATTCAACTCAGTACAAAAACAAAGTTGCTGGGAAAGCTCAGCAGGTCTGGCAGCATCTGTGAAGGAGAAAACAGAGTTAACATTTCGGGTCCGGC
>JAHRHZ010000029.1:11202114-11220399 GCA_024137785.1 Ginglymostoma cirratum
GCCGGACCCGAAATGTTAACTCTGTTTTCTCCTTCACAGATGCTGCCAGACCTGCTGAGCTTTTCCAGCAACTTTGTTTTTGTTCCCGATTTACAGCATCCGCAGTTCTTTTGGTTTTTATTCAACTCAATACCCTGTTCTTGCTTTCTCCCCATAACCTTTGATTCCTTTGGCCCTAAGAATTATATCTGTCTCCTTCTTGAAAGCATGCTCCTATGATGCTGCTTGGCCTGCTGTGTTCATCCAGCTCTACACCTTGTTATCTCAATGTTTTATCCTTAATCGCATTTTGTGGCCGAGAATTCCATAGGCTCACCACTTTCTGGGTGAAAAAATTCTTCATCGAGGACCTAAATCCTGTCCTAAATCCACAGTCCTGTATGCTGATCCTATGACTTTTGGTTCTGGACTCCCTGGTCATCATGAACACTTTTCCTGCATTCAGCCTGCCTAGCCCTGTTAGATTTTTGCAGGTTTCTATGAGATCCACACCCCGCTTCCCCGCCAACCTCCCACCATTCCTCTCAGTTTTATGGGTATAGTTGCGACCCATCCTGTTTTTTTATCTTACAGCTGTCCTACCATTCCAGAAATCAGTTTGGTAAAACTTTGTGGCATTCCCTCCATAGCCAGGACATCCTTCCATAGATAAGAGACCAAAACTGGATACAGTACTCCAGGCGTGATCTCATCAAGAACCTGTACAGTTGCAGCAAGGAATCCTCCGGCCACTAAAGTCAATAGACCACTGTTCACCTTATTTATGCCCTTCATAATTTTATAAACCTCTATAAGGTCATCCCTCAGCCTTGGAAGCTCTAGAGGAAAAAGTCCCACCCCATCCATCCTCTCCACATAACTCAAACCCTCCAGCTTCAGTATCATCCTTTTCTGCACCCTTTCTAGTTTAATAGCATCCTTCCTATAGCAGGGCGACCAGAATTGTACACACCACTCCATGATCTAAATCTATATTTTGTATATGGCTGGGGTCCCAGAACTGGTCCCTGCTCTATCCCACTAGTCATTTCCTGCCAGTCACAATAAGGCCAATGTATTGCAAACATTTGTTTCCTGTCTGCCAACCAGTTCTCTATACTTGACAGTAAACTACCCACAATTCCATGTGTTTAGTTGTACCGTGCCACTTCGTTTGCTGTTGCTCGTCAAATAGCCAAGTCAGACTGCTGTCATAAACCATGACAAAAAGGTGCAGTCCAACATGCGGTATTTTAGGCCCAGAGCTGCTCAAATTCGCTGTCAAATCATACTGACCCACTGGTATAGTACTGGATAGGACCAATTGCCAATTTGATTTGTCCCATTGATGGATACCAAGGGAATGCACGAGGGTGAATGCTGACTTTTATATGTAAAATAGCAGCGCCTGCATTTATAAAATTGGTTTTGGAATTAGAATTAGAACTGGAGCTAAGTTTTATTGCCATGTGTACTCAAGTACAGGAGTACAGTGAAAAGCGAACAATGTCTCCACACACACAGCCGTCTTAGATACAAAGTACCTCATCACAAATCTTGGGTACTAAAATAGATCAGGTACAAAAATAGAGAAACAAAGAAAGAAGCTACAAGTTCAACATTACAGTTCTTCATTTATAAATTAGGGAAATAAAGCAATAAATTTAAAGGATAAACATTACAGTCCTTCCACCGACTGCAGACGCTCCATGCTGGGGGCTGTCTACACGTGGTCTCACCTTGGGCTGGCCCAACCAGGCTATCAAGCCGCTGACCGATATCTGTGACAGGCTGACCGCACCAGGACACAGCCCACCGACTGCTGGCCGTCCCGCCCCATTCCAGGCCTGCTGGCCATCCTGGTTACCTTGTAATAGCTTTTATTTTTGCCTTTCAGCCACATGATTGTGAAAGAGAGGGAAAGCTGTGATCCGGTTTGTGAATATGCAGTTTGGTTTACAGTTCTTGGTATGAAACTCTGATTATTCCTTTAAGAATGCCAAGACAGGAAGGAACTGTTCAGGTCGCTGTGTCACTTTCACTTCTTTTCATCAGGCTTGGTTTCCTTGGCCACTCTCAATATTGTTATTAGAAAGGGAGTCTCCTCAGGGCAGTGAAGGTATTCAGCATTCAGCACGCCACCGAGAATCTTGCCCAACCCCTGTCAAATGATTTCTCCTCCAGAGCTGTCCAAGCACTTTCAGCTTGACAATAGCTTGTTCTATCAGATTAAAATGATCTCTCACAAGCGCAAAGAAGGCTCTCAGGGTGCACTGGTAGTGTCCCTACCACTGAGCCAAGAGGCCCATGTTCAAGACACAGCTGCTCCAGAGACAAGTAACTACATCTCTGTATGGGTTGTTTAGAAACTGTCTCACAAATGCAACAAGCAGCTAAGCCACTGGCTTTGTGCATACATTAGAGTGTGGCTTTAAGATGGACTCTGCAGTTGGGGAGTCTTTGGTGATACTGGGGCAGCTACCATGCATGTTCATTGGTCCTGCTGCAAAGTACTCAGATGGGGACTTTAATGGGGTTACAGACAGAAGAAGGCTCAGGAGCACGTTGTTTTGGAATGACAGAGTGTATCCAAGTGGTTCTTTTCAGATTTGGTTAAATCTAGTTAAGAGAAGACTCAACAACAGCAATTTACTTAAATATGAACAAAAATTGAGTAATAATTTAAAAATGGAAAAGAAAGGAAAAAAGATTGAAAAATGAACATTTATTAACTAATATAAAAAGATGAAAAAGAAAGGAAAAGAAATAATAAGCCCCACGCCCTTCTACCCGTTGGGGACCCCTCAATTGACGGCTGGTCTGGAGGCTGATCTTGTTCCTGGCACCATTCACAATCTCGGTCTGAGGTGAAGGCCAACAACTTGGAATGAAACTCTCTCTCTTATGCAGCGTAACAAACAGTAAGGCACAGAAAAACAAGTACAGATGGTGCCGTCCTCAGCAAGTACAGGAATGTTCACAGGACTCATTCAAGGTCATGCAGCTGTCGAATATCATCATCAATGTTAGCCCTTTAGCCCATCCTGTACATGTGAAGTGCAATTCTTATTGTACTGAAGTCTCGAATGCCTGTCACAAAGCCTGCTGTCCCTGGAAAGGAGCTTGGAGGAGTCCACTTAACGCAGGATTATTCACAAGTCCTGCAACCTATTCTTTTTAAAGTGGAGGAAGTGGCAATTTCCATGAATGTTGTTTAAAACAGCTAGCACCCGAAAGAATTAACCAATACACAAGGTAAGCTCTGCCTGTTGGGTATAAAAACCTGCTCCTGGTAAGAAATAACCAGTTCATTTTTTTTTGTTATTCAAGGTGCTAAGTTTCACGTAGCTAAGCAATAATATAGACCCATTCTTGTGTCTAACCTGAGATTTCACGAGAGTCTTTCATGTAATTCAATTGTAAAGTAACTAGCTATCAAGTACTGTATAATAAATCTTCCTGTGCAACAGGACTGAGCCTCTTTTCTGACAAAGGCTTTGTGCGGGCTCTTGCTTGCCATAAGTTAAACCAGAACCTTTAGGAAGAATCACTGATGACTTTCTGATGAAATCTTTTTCTCTACAAAAGCCACAGACATCCAAGGACAAAAAAGAAGAAAAATCCCAGTAAGAACACTGTGAGTGTATCTTAAAATATTTAGCCGCTTAAGGGCACACAACTTTTGTGATAGCAGCAGCCAGTAGTTTAACAAAAGCTGCAGAGAACTTGCAGTACTAAGCCTGTCTGGGGAAGGTCAGAACAGCTAAAAATCATGAAAAGTACTGAATGACACTTGTGTAGGACATGTAAGAGTCTGAATAAAACTTCCAGGTGGAAACATTTTAAACATAAAGCCAGAAAAAGGATTCAATATCAGGCATCCAAAGTAAGTTATATTCTTCAGAAGAAGGGCAAAAATTTAAGGACAATTCTAGCTGAGAAACGAAAAGAAGGCTCCATTCACTACATTTAGTAAACAAATGTTGTTGTAATAATTTTAAATTTTCAGGAAAATGTACAAATAAACCCCTTGAATGAAGTGCTGTCATGAAGAAAACTTAAGAATTTGTGGTAATTTGACTAACTATAGAATGAAGAGGTTGAAGACAGAAGAAGGCTGTATTACAAATCGACATTCTGAAGTAAAATCACAGTTTTGTTTCGCAGCCAAATTACTCTGACAGGCTCCGAAGCAAAGTGACACCATTTTCTTTTCAGTTTCAACAGTGCAAATCTCACAGAGCAAGAGCAGGAAAGGTGAGAACCATCCATGTTGTTAGAAATGGTGTGACACTTACTAAGGAGAAGGGAAAATGACACAAATTTACAGCGATTCTTCCCTCACGAAACAAATTAAAACAGAATCTATTCATCTTGCAGCATTTCAGTAGTATTTAAATAACATTTAAATAACGTTAAGCAAGGCAGATGTCAGAAGACAGTAGGGAGGTGGCTTTGTCAGGGTCTGGAACAGGGCAGTGAGTGGTGGGCCCGGCGCAGGAGGACACTGGCAGGTACAGGTGAGGCGGCTGGCAGAGGGATGAGCACGGAGACCCAGCAATCAGCTGCTACATCAGCCGAGGTGATTTTCACAAGGAATGTTTGAACTTTCCAGCCCGGACTCATGGCAGCGGTGTCATCAGTAGAGGCAAGATAGTGCCGAAGAATGGCAGCTTGGTTCTGCAGCAGCAGCACGGTGAAGGGACCAGAGGTTGGCTGACTGCACCTGTGGTGTTGGTCTTAGCCTCAGGGTGGATGAGCCCAGATCCAGGCCCCTGGCAAAGCACTTAAGAAGGACTGTAATGTTGAACTTTTAACTTTTTGTCTTTATTTTCTACTTCATAGTTAAGATTTTTGTACCTAGATAACTTTGTACCTGAGATAGTGCTGGGAATGGTGACTTTGTACACTTTCCATTGTACTCCAGTATCCCTGTAGCTGTGTACATGCGACAATGAAACCTAATTCTAATTCCTTCAAGTTTAAATAACATTTTCTACTTTTCAGCAGAAAAAGGAGGATAATTCTGATTCATTTTGAAATTTATCAGCTGTAATTAACAGAAAGTAATTTTCTGAAAAGGAATTGAGACAGAAGCCAAAAATCTTCATTAAAATAACAAAGCTTCTTAATAATAAATCTTTCTTATCAAATCATTTTCAATATCCAGCAGTTCAAAATATATGCAGCAGCTATTTTAATATTTTTAGAAACTGCCTGAAGAAGATTCTACAATTATATATAATTGAAGTAATTATACAAATTTGAAAAAAACACTGAACAGCCAAACCAGCTACACCTACAAGGAATTTGATATCATCCTTCAACAACTTTCAAGTAATTTGTTTAAAGAAGTGATTGCTCCACACAGATATAAAATCACAGAAACTTCAGGTACTGTACTGGACTGTCTCGCAGAAATACTTAGCAAAATATAGAATCACTTCAGGGCTACATAAGAAGCTCAGAGAAGAATAATTGGCTCACATTTCTTTATTCTGTAGGTCTGATGGCAAAATATATTTAAAACAACGGAATGTTAAAATGATGTAAGAGCAGTTGACAATACTTTATACGTCAAACCAGTTCATAATAGTGAGAGCACGATTTAATAGAGAATACAGCTTCCAGGAGATCTTGTTGACTGGTTTACTAATGATCTTGGTAGGAGCAAGTTACTGCAGATGCTGGAATCTGTACTGAAAACAAAAAATGTTGGAAATCACAATGGGTCAGACAGCATCTGTGGAGAGACAGCAAGTTAATATCTTGAGTCCAGATGACTCTTCATCAGAGTTTACTAATGATGTTTACACGTTGTGATGAAATGTAAGTGATTTGTATATATATAAATATCATTGCTTTTAGAGTTTGGATTTCAAATATGTCTGTTGGCCTATTTTTGTGAAGGAGTTTAATAATTTACCATGTCAGTCTTTCCAGAGCCACAATTTTAAAACCAATATGCTCCAGAGAGCAGGTGACTGCATGGAGCAGTGGAGTGATATTGAAGATTTCTTCATATTATGGAAGCTTACAACAGGAATGAGAAACCACTAAACCATTAGCCATAGTAAAAATTAGTTCAAGAGCTTTTTGGTTTCATTCAAAGAATTCCTAACCAAGGTCAGAAACCAGTCTTGTCACTTAAAGAAAGAATATTGTTCAGTGCAGTTAAGGGAAAAAGTTACCTCAGTGAAGGAGTTTTGTGTGTGAAAATTCCAGATCAGTGGTTGATTAGAAACCTGCATTGGTTATTCAAAGCTTTCAGTTGTGTGCATATTTATGGAAGTAACTTCAATGCTCACAGGACAGGAGCTGAGAGGATTTAGTCAAGTCAAAAATGCATATTTCATAGGGAAGAAAAGTTTCTTTGGATTTTTATTAACTGAAAAATGACGGTGTTGGGAACCAATGGCACTTTATTGTATCGTGTGGTTTGAAATATTTAAAACTATGTTATGTTAGGACAGTTTGGTTTATTTTTGTTATTTATCTTGTACAATAAACTTCTGTTTTATTGTTAAAACAAATTTGCAGCCTTGTTTGCTCTTACCTCAGTGAAAGACCTCAATGCTCAATAAAACATTTAAAAAACTACCAAGACAGCTTTAATTCTGGGATTTGGCTTGTCCAGTCATAACATTAGGTGGCATCATAACGATGTTGCCAGAGTTTTATCGCTATGGGGATTTTCAAACAGTACCAGCTTGGGAGACAGCTGTCATCAGAATTTCTGATACATTTCTTTCAGACATGTTACAATGAAAAGCAGGGCTCTCACTGGAAAGAATTATTCGGATGGTTTCAGAAGGTGAAATCTGAAAACAGAATATATTAATGATGGAACAGAAAGTCCACCAGCTCAAGAAAATCACCTGAATCTGTCAACTTTCTAAGGTACAATAGCACCAAATCATCACATGCTAGACCAACACAATATTCTTCAAATCTTTTGCTGCCCAAAGTTACTGTTCTAAATGAGGAGTTAGAAAACCACACAAAAAGAAAGTTTCAAGCTTTATCACATTAATGCACCTTGTATAAGACAGTGGGGCAGTTAGAGGTTTAGAAAGTAGCCCTATCTGATTAAACTTGTGGAAGCAATCTCTAGCATTTGAAAGCGATCACAGAGTGTCAGATTTATGAAAACAAGCATAAGCATTAAATGCAGTTTCCCAAAAGCTGTGGTATAAAGAAAACTAAACAGATTTTACAGTGTATTTTCAAAATTCTTTCCTCAACTCTTCCATGCCTCATTCTGATCATTCTCCTGTGCTGATTCTGCCAAGGTGAGCAACTCTGAGGAATAAATGGGACACTTCACAGGAGGAAGGATGGGGTGAGGTAGGAATGTCATAATGTAATGGTCAATAATGTAAGTAACAGCTTAAATGCAGCATCACTGAGAGAAATAAGAGTGCGATGGAATTAAATTTAAATGTAAGTAATGAAATATTAAAGCTAGTATTCATGAACTTGCTAAGGCTTCTTTGATAACACCCTCCAAATCCATGACCTCGATGAGATAGAAGACACTGGGGCAGTAGTTTCATCTAAACACCATCACCTGCCAGTTCCTCTCCAAGCCACACATTATCCTGACTTGGAACTTTATCAGTGTTTCTTTATTGTCCCTGGGTCAATAACCTGGAACTCCCTCAGAGCCCCTGGCTACTTGGCTGTTGTTCTCAAGTACCTGGCTGTAGAATCCTAGAACTGAGGGTACTGAGATCCAGGGCAATAAGAAGATCCAGACAAGCTGTGCCACCTGTAGCTTACCATCTGCAATGCCAAGGAGTTCAACAGGTTCTGACAGAAGACAGCTTTAACTCCAGGCATTGTCCAGCCTAACATCCAGGCTGCGCTACTGTTTAAGAAAACCAAGTGTCTGAGCAAGATTTATACGCAAAAGGGCAAGATTTGAGAATGTGATAAACATCTTGAGAATAAAAAATTTATAAAGTAAATCTCTACCACCCATGTCGAGTGGTCTTGCTTCAAATTCAAAGAGAGGGTGTTAAAAAGGGGAAGCAATTACAGCATCACGAGCAAACCCAGCAAGAACAACCTTCTTTCACTTCAGTGACTGCTGCTTAGCCTTTGGAGGGAGAAGCAATCGGAGACTGAGAGTGACACAACCTCAGATCCACAAATCTCATTGTCATTCTGGGTAAACCAAAATGGAGGATGGGAAAAAGAAGGATGTGGCTGTAAGAGCTGCTCCTTTTTGAGGTATTTTCAGTGTCGGAGCTGATTTCCTCAAATTCTAGGAGCAGTAATTCCTGCTTAATAATCTGTTGCATTGTTTTGGAGCCTTGGGAGAAATGATAAAAACAATGGCACTTTAAAAAGGAGGAAAAGAGACAAAGGTAGTGGCCACGTGGGAAGTGAATCAAACAGAGAAATAAACCTGCACTGCTGCCTGACTCAGCATTGCATCTACACAGTTAACTGTCTCTGCTGATGGTTTCAAGTGTCTCTGGACATTGGAGTTCATCTAATAAAAATAAACAAACAGCGAAATTCATAGCTGACCTTTGAGAAACCTGTGTGGAGGAGTTCACAGCAGGGGAGAAGCTAAATGGCTAGTTTTTAAGTGTGACTTAACAGTTTTTTTTTGTACATCTACAATAGTGAGTAGAGTGGGCTCTTTATTGATTAACACAGCAGGTCAAGCAGCATCAGAGCAGTAGGAAAGTCAATGTTTCAGATTTACAGCCTTCAGTCCTGAAACGTCGACTTTCCTGCTCCTCTGATGCTGCTTGACTTGCTGTGTTCATCCAGCTCCACACTGTATTGACTCCAATTCCAGCATCTACAGTTCTTGCTATCTCTATCTTCTTTTTTGATTTTATGTTTTATTGAGATCTGTCTCTTGATTAAACTGTAAAAATATAAAAACATAGGTAGTAATTAACCTGGAGCAGTATTTTTAGGGCAGTAAGACTGGGCTATTTTCTGGGTTTGTAGATTGTTAAGGTGCAAAGATGGCCTTTAGTAGAGGGTTATGCTCTTCCTGTCAGATGTAGGAGATTAGGGAGCATTTCCATGTTACTGATGATTATGTCTGCCGGAAGTGTGCTTGCTTGAGAATCCTATTGGATCGCATGGATCGGTTGGAGCAACAGTTACAGGCAATGAGGAATTTACAGGAGCTAGAGGGTGTGATGGATGGTAGTTGCAGGAAGGGAGATAAACCAAAGATACAGTCAGGTACATGGGTTACCTCCAGGAAAGGTAGAAGAAGGAGGCAGGTTGTGCAGGAGTCTCCTGTGGCTATCCACATCTCAAACAAGTATGCTGTTTTTGGAAAATGTAGCGGGTGGTGGACTCTTAGAGGAATGTAGCACTGACAGCCAGATTTCTGGTACCAAGACTGGCCCTAATGTAACAAGGGTGGGTCAGGTTCCAAATGATCGATTGTGACAGGGGACTCTTTGATCAGAGGCACAGACAGACGTTTCTGCGGCTGACAGCAAGAAGTCAGAATGGTGTGTTCTTTCCCTGGTGCCAGGATCAAGGATATCTCAGAGATGGTGCAGAATATTTTCAAAGGAGAGAGGGACCAGGAGGAGATTGTTGTACACATTGGTACGAATGACATAGGAAGAGAAAAGGATGAGATTCTGAGGAGAGAATATAGAAAATTAGCCAGGAATTTAAAAATGAGGTCCTTAAGGGTAGTAACATCTGGATTACTCCCAGTGCCACGAGCTAGTGAGAGTAGGCATAGCAGGATACAGCAGACAAATGTGTGGCTGAGGAGCAGTTGCAGGGGAGAAGGATTCACATTTTTGGATCAGTTGGCTATCTTCTGGGGTAGAAGAGACTTGTATAAGAAGGACGGATTGCACCTGAACTGGACGGAGACTAATATACTGGCAGGGAGATTTGCTAGGGCTGCTCAAGAGGATTTAACCCAGTGGGGGGTGGGGGTGTGTGAGGTTTGGTGGTGTGACCCAGGGAGATAGTGAGGAAAGAGATGAGTCTGAGACAGGTAAAGTTGGGAAAAGGAGAAAGTCAAACAGTCAGGGCAGGCAGAAACAGAACAGGACTGATCAATTAAATTGCGTCTTTTTCAATGCGAGAGGCCTGACAGGTAAGGCAGATGAACTCAGGGCACAGTTGGGTACATGGGACTGGAATATCATAGAAATTACAGAGGTGTGGCTCAGAGATGGTTTAATGCTCCAGGGTATATATGCTATAGAAAGGATAGAAAGGGGGACACGAGAGGATGGGAAGTGGCATTTTTGATTAGAGATAACATTACAGCTGTACTTAGGGAAGATATTCTTGGGAATATCTTCAGAGAAACTACTTCAGCGAAACTGAGAAATAAGAAAGGGATGATCACCTTATTGGGATTGCACAATAGACCTTCCCAGTAGTCAGCGGGAAATTGAGAATCAAATTTGTAAGGAGGCCTCAGTTATCTGTAAGAATAATAGGGTGGTTATGGTAGGGAATTTTAATTTTCTAAACATAGACTGGAATTGCCATAGTGTTCAGAGATGGGATGGAGTGGAATTTATTAAGGGTGTACAAGAAAATTTTCTGATTCAATTTGTGGATATACCTACTTGAGAATTTGCAAAACTTGACCTACTCTTGGGAAAAAGGGTAGGACAGGTGACTGAGGTGTCAGCGGGGAGGCACTTTGGGGTCAATAATCATAATTCTATTAGTTTTAAAACAGTGATGCAAAAGGATTGACCGGATCTAAAATATAAAGTTCTAATTTGGGGGAAGGCCAATTTTGACAGTATTTGGCAAGAACTTTCAAAAGTTGTTAGGGGATGGATGTTTGCAAGTAAAGGGACAGTTGGAAAATAGGAAGCCTTCAAAAGTGAGATAACCAGAGTCCAGAGACAGTATGTTCTTATTAGGTTGAAGGGCAAGGCTGGTAGGTGTAGGGAATACTGGATGACTAGAGAAATTAAGGTTTTGGTCAAGAATAGGGAGGAAGCATATGTCAGGTATAGATACAAGGGATCGAATGAATCTCAAGAAGAGTACAAAGGCAGTAGGAATATACTTAAGATAGAAATCAGGAGGGCACAAAGGGGACATGAGACGGCTTCAGCAATAGGGTTAAGGAGAATCCAAAGGGATCAGGAAGGCTGCCTGAATGTGGAACCGCAGAAGATGGGGGAGTTACTAAACGAGTATTTTGCATCAGTGTTTATTGTAGAGAAGGATATGGAAGATAGAGAGCATGGGGAAATAAATAGCGACATCTTGAAAAATGTCCATATTACAGAGGAGGAAGTGCTGGAAGGCTTAAAACGCGTAAAGGTGGATAAATGCCGAGGACCTGATCGGGTGTACCCTAGTATTCTATGGGAAGCTGGGGAAGGGATTGCTGTGACCCTTGCTGAGACATTTGTGTCATCGATAGCCACAGGCGTGGTAAGAAAGGTGGTAAGGAAAAGCCAGGGAACAAGAGATCTGTGAGCCTGATATCAGTGGTGGGCAAGTTGTTGGTGGGAATGCTGAGGGATAGGAATTACATGTATTTGGAAAGGCAAGAACTGTTTAGGGGTAGTCAACATGGCTTTGTGTGTGGGAAATTGAGTTTCACTAACTTGATTGAGTTTTTTGACGAAGTAATAAAGAGGATTGATGTGCGCAGAGTGGTGGATGTGATCTATGTGGACCTCAGAAAGACATTCGGCAAGGTCCCTCATGGTAGGCTGGTTAGCAAGGTTAGGTTACATGGAATACAGGGAGAACTAGCCATTTGGTTACAGAACTGGCTCGAAAGTAGGTGACAGAGCATAGTGATAGAGGGTTGCTTTTCAGACTGGAGGCCTGAGTGTGCCACAAGGATCGGTGCTGGATCCATTGCTTTTTGTCATTTATATAAATGATTTGGATGTGAACATAGGAGGTATGGTTAGTAAATTTGTAGAACACACTAAAATTGGAGGTACAGTGGACATCAAAAAAGGTTACCTTAGAGTACAACGGGATCTTTAACAAATGGGACAATGGACCAAGGAGTGGCAGATGGAGTTTAGTTTAGATAAATGCGAGATGCTGCATTTTGGAAAGGCAAATTAGTGCAGGACTTATACACTTAATGGTATGGTCCTGGGGAGTGTTCCTGAACAAAGAGATCTTGGAGTGCAGGTTCATCTTTTCTTGAAACTAGAATAGGATAGTGAAGAAGCAGTTTGATGTGCTGCCTTTATTGGTCAGTGCATTGAGTATAGGAGTCAGGAGGTCATGTTGCAGTTGTACAGGACATTGTTTAGGCCACTTTTCGAATACTGCATACAGTTCTGTCCTCCCTGTTATAGGAAGGAAGTTGTTAAACTTGGAAGGATTTAGAAAAGGTTTGCAAGAATGTTATCAGGGTTGGAGGGTTCGAGCTACAGGGAGAGTCTGAATTGGCTGGGGCTATTTTCTCTGGAGCAGCGGAGGCTGAGAGGTGACCTTACAGATGTTTGTAAAATCATGAGGGGCATGGATAGGGTAAATAGACAAGGTTTTTTCCCCAGGGTGGGGGAGTCCAAAACTAGAGCACATAGTGTTAAGGTGAGAGGGGAAAGATTTAATAGGTTCCTAAGGGGCAACATTTTCACACAGAGGCTGGTGCGTGTATGGAATGAGCTGCCAGAGGATGTGGTGGAGGCTGGTAAAATTGCAACATTTAAAAGGCATCTGAATGGGTATATGAATAGGAAGGGTTTAGAGGGATGTGGGCTAAATGCTGGCAACTGGGACTAGATTTAGTTAGAATATCTGGTCGGCATGGACGGGTTGGACCGAAGGGTCTGTTTCCATGTTGTACATCTCTATGATTTGTTATGGAGCAGGCCAGACCGTCACAATATATTTTAAGAAAGTAGCCTAGACCCTAAATATTCTCATTTTAAAGGTAGATGTGAAGTGGGTGTTCCAGGTGTGCTGCAATTGGTCAAACCACTCGGCATTAAGCAAAACACAATTTATTTAAACACTGTAGTTAAAATACAAACAAAAGAAAGATGAATTTAAAATAACTACTGGAAAACCTAACTGAATCATAGACACTGTCCCTATCACTGACTAACTGCTTCGATATAGTGACATCCAATAAATATACCCCTTAGCAAAATGGTAAATATAGACACAGATTCTTACATGCCGTTCAACATCAAGAGAGGAAGTTACAGTTAGGAATCATTTACTGAAGCTTCCAACACTACTGGGACATAAACAGCTTCTATCTGCTAAAAAAATTAGAAAGTCTAATCTGGGAGAGCAGGCCAAAGCCCTTCCATTGTTGCAACTGTTTTAACAAAAACCTGAAGACCTCTTAAGCTGTTGATTTAGGCTGTATCCATTGCTACTTTGTTACATATGCCTTTACAACTTCTCTTCAAGAAAAAACCAGAACAAAATAACCTTCTTAAAGTGACAGCATTGTCACAGACTCTATGACTCTATTTCTTTCTACTGTCTGAAAGGCAGTGCAGCCACTGATTAAGGATGTTTGAGTTACCCTGGCCAAACTGTGTCACCTGCTGGAGCAGAGATTTTGCTCAGCATGACTGATGGGTATCCATCCCAGTGGCTGTCAAGGTCACAGTTAGAACATAGAACATAGAACAGTACAGCGCAGTACAGGCCCTTCGACCCACGATGTTGTGCTGACCTATTATCCTACTAAGATCAATCTACCCTGCATACCCTATGTTTTACTATCCTCCAAGTGCCTATCCAAGAGTCGCTTAAAAGTCTCAGTTGCCCTGAATTTTTATGCTAGCGGCTCATTTCAGGGAATAACTGAGGACGAGTGTGGCATCTCGACACCTTCCATACTTAAGTGCATCCAAGATGTCGCTGATGTCAGTTTTGTCGAGATCACAGCTGTTCATATCATTCCTTCATGACGAGGAAAGCCAAGCAGTGGGATTCTCTACCATCTCTGGCCTCTCCCAGATGCTGGGTGTTATTGACTGAACTCCCTTAGCTTTGAGTGTGCCTAAACACCAATCTGTAGAGTTCATCAATAGGAAGTCTTCCACTCTATCATCTTTTTGTGGTGATTAATGACAACGCTTGAAGGTCTAAGCTAGCTATGCTGGGACTCACTATGACACTTACGTACTAAAGGACTCACAGGCTCCTGCTTCCTTCCAATGTCCTACTGGATGGCTACTGGGAGACGACAAACATAATTGATGACACGTTAACAAAGTCCTCATAATGACACAGAATGACGATACAGCGATGGTCACACATACACAAGAGCCATAGCAGAAGAGACTGTACAGCTCCATAAAATAAGGTTTTTATATCTGGACCACTCCAGATTGGAATATAGTACAGAAAGAGTGTAGAGGATCATTATAATATGCTGTACCCTTCACAACTAGTATTGACAGAAATGGGTGGTGTTCTGCATGCATATGAAACAGGGGATCAACATTAATCTTCCCAAGATGAAGATGAGAATGGGGACATGCACAAAGATGCCTGTGCAAGACAGCATGACAGAGAACTTCCAGGATCAAGGAGGCTTCTTTTATTTACAGGATGAGGGCGTCACTGATAGGCAGAATTTATTGCCTATCCCTAATTGCCCAGAAGGCAGTTAATAGTCAACAACATTGTGGTGGGTCTGGAGTCACATGTAGGTCAGACCAGGTGAGAATGGCAGTTTTCTTCTCTAAAGGGCATTAGTGAACCAGATGGATTTTTCCGACAATCGGCAATGGATTAATGGTCATCATTAGACTCTTAATTCCAGATTTTCGTCATTGAATTCAAATTCCACCATCTGCCAAGGTGGGATTCGAGCCAAGGTCCCAGAACATTATCTGGATCGCAGGATGAATAGTCCAGCAATAATAAGATGTCAGGGAATTAGTTGTGAAGGTATGATAAAAACTTGTGTCAAATGAGAATGTGCCTGCACCAGCATTAATGTGAGAGTAGTGTAGCACGATACAATGATGTTATTGCCAATGCCATTTCCGCCACCTCCAGCAAGATGCCACCACCAGACACATATTCCCCTCCCTTCCCTTGTCCGCCTTCCACAGGGACCGTTCCCTCTGGGACACCCTGGTTCATACTTCCTTCACCCCCAACACCACCCCACAGCCCTACGGCACCTACCCCTGTAACCGGTGAAGGTGCAACACCTGCACATTTACCTCCTCCCTCCTCAGTATCCAAGGGCCCAAACATACCTTCCAGGTGAAGCAACACTTCACCTGCACTTCCAAAAATCTAGTCTACAGTATTCGCTGCTCACAATGTGGTCTCCTCTACATTGGGGAAACAAAGCGTAGACTTGGCGACAGCTTTGCAGAACATTTACGTTCTGCTCGCAAAAAAGACCCTGAACTACCTGTTAACTGCCACTTCAATGCACCACCTTGCTCCCTGGCCAACATCTCTGTCTCTGGCTTGCTCCCGTGAAGCCCAACGCAAGCTGGAGGAACAACACCTCATTTTCCGCTTGGGGACCCTACAGCCCTCTGGACTCAATATTGAGTTCAATAATTTTAGGGTCTAAACTCTCCCATGTCCCAGCCCCCAACCCCACACACCACGCCTTGTTACCACATAGCCTGCCATTACACACCCCCTGTTGTTAGTCACTAACAGTCCCCATTAACAACTATTCACCCTCCCAGACTGATCGTTAGCAACTCATTTGTCTGTCCAACTGTCTTTCTCTCTCTTTGGGCTCTATTCTATCGTTTACTCCCTACCCCACCCACCTCCCTATTTTCTGCATATAAACTGATGTTTTCCCAGCCACCATCAGTTCTGAGGAATGGCCACAGGACCCGAAACTTTAACTCTGTTTTCTCCTCCACAGATGCTGCCAGACCTGCTGAGCTTTTCCAGCAACTTTGTTTTTGTTGTAAATGATGTTATTGGGTCATTTTGGCTTTGTGGCCTCCCCATGTTTGGTCTTATTCTTCTCTGGGCTGAATGAGCATGTTCTCCTTGAAATGAGAAAGGAAACTGATGTTCAACCCCTGCCTGTTGATCATGGCCTTCTCTTTCTGTTTATGGGCCAGTTACTCCTGCAATGAGACGGAGGCAGGGATTGAGGGAATGGAAGAACTGTCGTTGCCAAGGCAGAAGGCAGAAAGATGTTGAGATGGTGACAGGAAGAGTTTGCAGTTATTGGGTAGAAGTGGGTGAAAACCATTCGGTGGATATGATTCATGCAATAGTTGGAGCCCACAACCTCAGGTGACAGAAGTATGTAGTAGCAGTATTAGAGTGAGTCTGGGCCTATGAGTGTGAAGCTGCAGGGAGAAGATGTTGGCACTCACTCTTGCGGGAACATTAGTTTACTTCCTGTACTGCTGTGCATTTCATTCAATCTGAGACATAACACTGATCAGGGCTGCCTTGTACGTACAGGCTGGCTGAGTATGGCAGTGTAGCCTCCTTTGGTGGGCTGTAGGAAGAAGGGCAGCCCTTCTTACCACCCACTCCAGGTCCCTGTCCACAAAGTGGGAGCTAGCTAGGCCGTTTCCTTCGTGATATTAGTTTAGCACTACAGTGTGAAGGATAGTTCCTGCTCTGCAGTGCCTGAAGTGGTGTACAGCTGAGCTTTAAACGTGGAACAAGCAGCGTTAATGCCAGATGGCCTGGCACCTCTCTTGCAAGCTGCTGCCACAAGAAAGGCACCATGGTGCATAAATATTAAGATGAAGAGCGGAAGATTGCGGGAGATTGCACAGCAGGACAGGCAGCATCAGAGGAGCAGGAGAGTCAACATTTCGGGTTTACGGCCTTCATCAGGACATCCACCTATCACCATCCCACCTACCTTCACTCAACCCCGATCCCACCCCCCTATTATGCCTGAGCTCCCTTCCCCAACACCCCCACCAACCCCCCCACCCCCCAGTCCTGATGAAGGGTGTAAACCAAAAAGTTGACTTTCCTGCTCCTCTGATGCTGCCTGGCCTGCTGTGTTCCTCCAGCTCCACACTGTATTACCTCTGACTCCAGCATCTGCTGTTCTTGATAACTCCTAGTCACTGAAAACCCTACTGCGAAGTCTCTTCCAAGGATGCCCATCTTGATGAAGTTGTCCTCCTTCCTCTGAAATGATCTTTCGATCTGTCTCCCACTGCAACCCACTGGTGATCTCCTCTGCCCTGAAGCTCTTCAACGACACGCTGAAACGAACCCGTTGCTATCGCCACGTCTCATCTACTTGTCACCATCCCACCTACCTTACCCCAGCCCCAGCCCCTCCTCTATTTATTCCCAAGCTCCATTCCCCCTCGCCAGTCCTGATGAAGGGTGTAAACCCAAAACGTCGACTTTCCTGCTCCGATACCGCTGCCTGATCTGTGTAAGAAATGTCATTCTGAGCAACAGTGGACTCGGCACCATGAATTCTACTCAACAAAACACAACGGAAGATGGGAAAGTTCCGTCCTTTGTGATCTCCAGCTTAAGAAGAGTTTCTTCCTTGATCACTTCAGCTGAGTAATGCCTTGGAGTGAATTGGCGCTTCTGTTTCAACTTCAATCCTTGTCAGATCATTCCCTATGTTTTCACTTGAACTCTGCTGAAATGCTTTAAAGGCAAATAAATATTTGCAATTGATGTGATTCCAGCACTGTGGTGATTTCATTTCAGGATCATTTGATTCAACAGATCACAATTAGATACCAAGCAGTGACTGAAGAAACATGTTGGAATGCATTTCACTGTGAACAGATGTTTCTGGGCAAAGAATGGTTTGACATTTTTCTGGTAGCTCTTACTCTTGCCCCACAACGTTAAATAAAGTAGAGAAAAACAACTTCTATTGACAAGTGGGCCAGATTCAAGGTGACTGGTGAGAGAACCAAGTGCAATGTGAGAACTTTTTAAATACTCAGCCCGTTGTGGTGATTTG
Organism: Ginglymostoma cirratum; assembly: GCA_024137785.1. NCBI lineage: Eukaryota > Metazoa > Chordata > Chondrichthyes > Orectolobiformes > Ginglymostomatidae > Ginglymostoma > Ginglymostoma cirratum. Next base: position 11,219,978 of record JAHRHZ010000029.1, read on the forward strand.
AAACACATTGTCTGAAATTGCAGTGTACAATAATTCTTAGAATCTTAGAATCCTCACAGTATGGAAGCAAGCCATTCGGCCCATCAAGTCCACACCAACTCTCCAAACAGCATCCCACCCAGACCCAGCCCCTCTATCCTATCCCTGTACCCCTGCACTCACCATGGCTAATCCCCTAGCCTGGACACAAAGGGCAATTTAGTATGGTCAATCCACCTAATTTGCACATCGTTGCGAGGAAACTGGAGATCCCAGAGGAAGCTCGCATAGACACAGGGAGAACATGCAAACTCCACACATGGATAAGAGATAAAAGGTACTGCAGATGCTGGAGAATCCGAGATAACAAGCATGGGGCTGGATGAACACAGCAGGTCAAGCAGCATCATAGGAGCAGGAAAACTTGACGTTTCGGGCCTAAT
>JAHRHZ010000029.1:11220799-11321944 GCA_024137785.1 Ginglymostoma cirratum
CTGCTTGACCTGCTGTGTTCGTCCAGCCCCATGCTTGTTATCTCCACACATGGAGACGGTTGCCCGAGGGTGGAATCAAACCCTAGTCCCTGGTGCGCTGAGGTTGCAGAGGTAACCACTGAGCCACTGTGATACCCAATGTGATTCAATAAAATCATTGAAAAAAAATGGATAAATGCTAGAAGACAACAATATTGATGCTTAGGGATAAAAGAATAGGTGAATGGGGCTAAATCAATAGCTCAATCATACGCCAGCACAAAGGATAGGATAGACTTCTTCTCTGCAGTACCGGGCCATAATGCCATCGAACAGCTCCCTCAAAACCTATTAACATTTTACAATTGTGCTAACTGATCAATTGTTTCAAAGATATTGTATTTTATATAACATGAGATTATGTCTTTGAGAATTGCCCAAGGCAAGCAAAGGAGAAACTTGCCCTCTGGGCAATTTTTTTTTCTGATTAGACCTGTGTTTGAGCAGCACAGAGCCAGTGAAGTGAACAATGTGAACCCAAAATAGTTTCTCTGCTCATTACTTCTCTCAATAAAAGAAAAATTGGCAAGTAAATGAAGCAAAAAGCTTGACTGGGAAAAGGACAACATAAAACACTGAAATTCAAAAGAAAAAATAATTGTCACCAAAAAATTTTAAAGTCTAAGTATACGAGCAGTGTGTGCCGAAGGGGAATTTATATTCCACTGAGATGCATAGTGGCAAATATGCCGCAATCTGCTTTACCTGCTGGCATTTCTGGTCTGTGACAGACAACATTTGGTGAAGCTTGAAGTTTCCAGCATTGAAATTGAATGCGGATTCAGTAGTTACTCTGAGATCCTGGAAGCATCAAGTATATTCAGGAACATTCTTCAAACAGTTTTAGCTTCTATTTTCCAGTATTTTCAGGATTTCTTTTAATATGTTTGTTGTTTTCTTTACTGGTAGCCTCAGGGTAAAAACTGTTATCTGAATGAGTACTCTTTTGGGAACTGCCTGTTTGAATTTTACTACTATTCTCAGGGATAAAAAGGCACAACACTTTGCGTAAGCTTAAGGGCAAATGGAAATGGCTTGCTGAATGACGCATATCCATTTATCCACCTACCATCAGCCTCTCTATTTATCTACTGACTTGTCTCACTGTGTGTATGTATACAGAGAGTTGCTTTTAAAACAATACCCATCATAGCTTCTATGTTGCTTTTGTTTATCTAGCAAAGGCATTTGACATGGTCAGTAGAGACTGGTTCTGAAAACCCTTCTCTAATTTGGGTGTTTGGACAAATTAATTGAAATGACCAAACAATTAGTAATGATGGCAATATGGGCCAAAGCAGCTGAAGACAGTTGGGCTTAGGACACTGTCCTGAGGAACTCCTGCAGAGATGTCCTGGAGCTGACATGACTGACCTCCAACATCTTCAACCATACGGTGGCTCAGTGGTTCGCACTGCTGTCTCATAGCGCTAGGGACCTGGATTCGATTCCACCCTCGGGTGACCATGTGGAGTTTGCGCATTCTCCCTGTGTCTGTGTGGGTTTCCTTTGGTTTCTTCCCAAAGTCCAAAGATGTGCAGGCCAGGTGGATTGGTCATGCTAAATTGCCTGTAGTGTTCAGGGATGTGTAGGGTAGGTGGGTTATAGGGGGATGGGTCTGGGTGGGATGCTATGAAGGTCAGTGTGGACTTATTGGACTGAAGAGCCTGTTTCTACACTGTAGGGATTCTATGAATATCTTCCTATGTACCATAGGAATCCAACCAGCAGAGAGTTTGCCCATGGATTTCAATTTTGCAAAGGCTCCTTGACGCCACACTTGGTCAAATGTGGCCTTGATGTCAAGGGCTGTCACTCTCACCTCACCTCTGGAATTCAGCTCTGTTTTCCAAGTTTAAACCAAGGCTGTAATGAGGTCAGGAACAGAGTGGCCCCGGCGGAACCCAAACTGGGCATCACTGAGCAGATTATTGCTGAGCAGATGCTGCTTGATAGCACTGCTGATGACATCTTCCATCACTTCACTGATGATCAAAAGTAGATTGACCGGGCAGTAACTGGTCAAGTTGGATTCGTCCTGCATTTTGTGCACAGGACATATCAGGGCATTTTTCCAAATTGTCAGGTAGATGTCAGTGTTGAAAATGAATGGGCTCAGGAGCAGCAAGTTCTGGAGCATAGATCATCATAACTATTACCAGGATGTGGTCAGGGACCGTAGCCTTTGCAGTTTCCAATGGTTTCAACTGATATCACATGGAATGAATTGACTTGGCTGAAGACTGGTATCTGTAATGCTGGGGACCACTGAAGGAGGCCAAGATGTATCATCCACTCGACACTTCTGGCTGAGGACTGCTCATCCTTTGCAAGGATGTGTTAGGCTCGTCCATCATTGAGGATGGGGATATTTGTCACCCCTCCTCCAGTGAGTTGTTTAATTGTCCAGTACCATTAGCAACATGAACGTGGCAGGACTGCAGAGCTTAAAATGATCTGTTGATTGTGGGATCACTTAGTTCTGTCTATCACTTGCTACTTCTGTTTGCCACACAAGTAGTCCTGTTTGGTGGCTTCACCAGGCTGACAACTCATTTTTAGGTATGCCTGGTGCTGCTCCTGGCATGCTCTCCTGCACTGTCCATTGAATCAGGGTTGATCTCCTGGTTTGACGGTAATGGTTGAGTGGGGGATATGCCAGGCCATGATATTGCAGATTGTGTTGGAAAATAATTCGGCTGCTGTTGATGGCCCACAGGTGCTTCATCGATGCCCAGTCTTGACTTGCTAGATCTGTGCAAAGTCTGTTCCGTTTAGCACGGTGATAGTGCCACACAACATGATAGAAGGTATTCTCAAAATGAAAGCAGGGCTTGGTCTCCACAAGGACAGTGCAGTGGTCACTCTTATTGATACTGTCACGAAGAGTTGGATCTGCAACCAGCAGATTGGTAGGAATGAGGTCAAGTATATTTTTCCCTCTTGCTTGTTCCCTCACCACCTCCCTCAGACCCAGTCTAGCTGCTATGTCCTTTAGGACCCAACCAGCTCAATCAGTAGTGCTACTGCCAAGCCATTCTTGGTGGTGCATATTGAAATCCCCCACCCAGAGTAGACTTTGAAACCGTGCTTCTGAGCTTCCTCCAAGTATTATTCAACATGGAAAAGAAGTGATTCATCAGCCAAGAGAGGATGGTCTATGATAATCAGCAGGAAGTTTCTTTGCCCATGTTTAACATGAAGCCATGAGGCTTCATGGGATCTGGAGTGAATGTTGAGGGCTCCTAGAGAAACACCTTCCCGATTGTATACACCACTGTGCTGCATGTCTGCTGGATCTGTCCTGCCAGTGAGATAGGACATATCCAGGGACGGTGATAGCGGTGTCTAGGATTTTGTCTATTAGGTATGATTCCATGAGTACAACTATGTCAGGCTACTGCTTGACTCGTCTATGAGACAGCTCACCCAATTTTGGCACAAGCCTCCAAATATTAGTAAGGAGGACTTTGCAGGTTCGACATGGCTGTTTTTACCACTGACATTTCTGTTGCCTAGGTCAATGCTGCATAGTCTGTCCAATTTTGTTTCTTTATTGAGACTTTATAGTAATTGAAACAACTGAATGATTTGCTAAGCCATTTCAGAAGGCAGTTGAGAGTCAACCACATTGCTGTGGGTCTGGAGTCACATGTAGTCCAGGGCAGTGGAGATGGTAGATTTCTTTCCCTGAAGGACATGAGTGAGCCAGATCGGTTTTTCCGACAATTGACAATGGTTTCATGGTCCTCGGTAGATTCTTAATTCCAGATTTTCTTTATTATTGAAAGAATCCTGCATCCAGTTTGACCAGCCCGCTAGACTTTTATATGTTTAAATCAGATCCCCTCAAAACTTTAGTGAATACAGGCCCCATCAAACCAAACTTGCCTCACAACACAGTCCTGCTGTACCCCCATCAGCCTTTTGAATCTCTACCGTACTCCCTCTACGGCAGGCATATCCTTTCTTAAGCAGGGAGACCAAAGCTAGATGCAACACTCCAGGCATGTTCTCACCAAGGCCATGTATAACTGCAAGAGGACATCCCCACTTCTGAACTCAAATCCTTTTGCAAAGGAGGCTTACATGTCGTTAATACTTGCTGCATGTCAGTCTACTTTCATTTTGGGCTGTACAAGGACACCCAGATTCCTTTACAAGGCCAGAATTCCCAAATTACCACCATTTAAATGCTCTATTTGCTGTTTCTCACAGCGAAGCACGTAACTTCACACTTAGCCACAGTGTACTACAATAGAATGTTTTTGCCCATTCACTTAACTTGTCTAAAATAGCAAATTTGGAATTTTTGTGTCTGGTTCCATCATCTAGGTATTTTATGTATATCATGATTAGCTGAGATCCAAGCCTTCCAGTGTCCCACTTGTCACTTCCTCCCAGAAAAAGATCCATTTATTCCCACTCTTTGTTCTATGTCTGTCATCCAAATCTCAATCAACTCCAGTTTATTATCACCTTCTTCTCCATGCTTTTACTTTGCCCACTAACCTCTACTATCAGCGCTTCTCAAAAGCTAGTTGAAAATCAAAATGCACCATATCCTCTGGTTCTCCATTAACCATTCTACTTGTTACGTCCTTACAAAATTCCAATAGATTTGTTAAGCGTGATTTGCCTTTCATGAACCCATGCTGGTTTCCAATCATGTTAATGCTATCCAGTATTCTGTCATCATGCCTTTTATAATGGACTCCAGTATTTTTCCCAGTACTAATGTTAGGCAAACGGATCTTCAATTCTCTATTTAAACAGTGGGCTACATTTGCCACCTTCCATTTGTAGGAACTGCTCCAGAGTCTACAGAATTTTAGAAGAAGGCCACCAAGGTATCCTATTTTCAAGGGCCACTTCCTTTAGTCCTATGGAATATAGATTTTCAGGGCCAGATGACATGTTAGCCTTTAACCTCATTAGTTTCATTAGCAATACTTTCTGACTCATAATGATTTCCTTCAACTCTCCCATCTCACTAGATCATTGGATCCCTGTCATTTTAAGAAGTTATCTGTGGCCCTTAGTCAAGACAGAATGAAAGTATGTTTTCGGTTCTTCCAGCACTTTTTGTTCCCCATTATAACCTCCCCAGTTTCAGACTCTAAGGAACCTACATTTCTTTTTGCTAATCTTTCTTCTCTTCACATATTTGTAGAAGCTTTTACAGTCTGTTTTTATTTTCCTGCAATTGTATTCTCATATTCTATTTTCCCACTATTAATCAAACTTTTTATCCTCTTTAGCGAAATTCTAAAATACTCTAGACTTGTTTCTTTTTATGGAAATTTTATGTTTCCTCTTTGGTTCACTTGGTATTCCTAATTTATTTTGTAAGCCATGGTTGAGCCACCTTTCCTGGTTTATTTTTGTGCCAGACAAAAATGAATAATGGTGTCAAATCATGCACACATGCTTTAAGTATTAGCCTTCGTCTATCCATGGCCAACCCATTTAGTAAGATTCCTCAATCCATCCTTGTCAATTTGTACCCTCAAAGCATCCTTTATTTACATTCAGGGCCTTAATTTCAGATTTGACCACTTCGCTATCTTCATGAGAAATTCTATCATATTATGGTCACTCTTCCCAATGGATCTGCTCAACAAGGCTTTTAATTAATCCTTTCTCATTACACGGACCCCTACAATAGCCTATTCTTTCATTGTTTCTTCAACGTTTTGTATAAACAAAATCATGTACACATGCAGGAAATTCTTCTCCATAATATCACTGTTTGTTTGATTTAAAGAATCTATATGTTAAAAAAGAGTCACCATGATTACAATTGAACCCTTATTGCATACATCTTTACTTTCCTGCTTAATGCTATTTCTTACATCTCCACTATTATTGGGGACCTGTAGACAACCTCCAACAACAGTTTCTGCTCCTTGGTGTTCCTCATCTCCATCCAAACAGATTTCACATCATAATTTTCCAGGCCAATATTCTTCTTCACTATTGCATTGATTGTCTCCTTTACTAACAAGACAAATTGCACAAGCTTCAAAATCTCCCCTCCCCCAACCGCATCCCAAAACCAGCCCAGCTCATCTCCACCTCCCTAACCTGTTTTTCCTCTCACCTCAAGCCACACCCCCATCTCCTATCTACTAACATCATCCCGCCCCCTTGACCTGTCCGTCCTCCCTGGACTGACCTATCTCCTCCCTACCCCCCTACCTACACTCACCTTTACTGGCTCCATCCCCGCCTCTTCAACTTGTCTGCCTCCTCTCCACCTATCCTCTCCTCTATCCATCCTCTATCCGCCTCCCCCTCTCTCCCTATTTATTTCAGAACCCTCTTCCCCTCCCCCATTTCTGATGAAGGGTTTAGGCCCGAAACGTCAAGTTTTCCTGCTCCTATGATGCTGCTTGACCTGCTGTGTTCATCCAGCCCCATGCTTGTTATCACACATCTGTTCCTTTTTTGTCTGTCGTTCTTAACTATATACCCTGAATACCCTGGATCTTCAGCATCCTTGCTAGATTTGCTAGAGCCACTCGGGTGGATTTAAACTAGTCTGGCAGAGGAGTGGGATCCAAAGCAGTAGGGGGACAAAAGAAAAGGTTGAGGACAATACAGAAGTTAATGAGACCAAGTTAAACTGTAAAGGCAGTGTTGCTAATCCTAGTACTAGGCAGAGCAGGCAAGAGTACGACAGGAAGCAAGAGAATTTTGGGTTAAACTGCATTTATTTCAAAGCAAGAGGCCTGACAGGTAAGGCAAATAAACTCAGAGCATAGATGGGTACATAGTACTGGGATATTATAGCTATTACATAAACGTGGCTGAGGGAGCGACAGAACTGACAGCTCAATGTTACGGGGTACAGATGCTGTAGGAAGCATAGAAGGAGAGGCAAGAGAGGAGGGGGAGTTGCATTTTTGATTAGGAAGAACATCGCGGCAGTACTGAGAGAGGACATTCTTGGGGATTTGTTCACTGAGTCTATATGGGTAGAACTGAGAAATAAAAAGGAGAAGATCACTTTGATAGCATTGTACTATACATCCCACAACAGTCAGCGGGATATTGAGCAGCAAATATGTAATGAGATCGCAGATAGCTGTAAGAATAATAGAGTTGTATTGGTAGGGGATTTTAACTTTCCTAATATTGACTGGGACAGCTATAGTGTTAAGGGTTTTGATGGAGAGAGATTTGTTAAGTGTGATCAGGAAGAATTTCTCATGCAGTAGGTAGATGGCCCTACCAGAGAAGGGGCAAAACTTGATTTCCTCTTAGAAAATAAGGCAGGGTAAGTGACAGAAATGTAGTGAAGCAACACTTTAGGAACAGTGACCATAATTCCATTAGTTTTAAAATCGCTATCGAAAAGGATAAGTCTGGTCCACATGTTAAAGTTCTAAATTGGGGCAAGGCCAAGTTTGATGGTCTTAAACAGGGATTTTTAAAAGTTAATTGGGGAGGCTATTTGCAGGCACAGGGATGTTTGGTAAGTGAGGGGCTCTTAAAAGTGAGTTAATGAGGGTTCAGGATCAGTATGTTCCTGTTAGAGTGAAGGGTAAGGCTGGCAGGAGTAGGGAATCCTGGATGACTAGAGTTATTGAGGCCCTGGACTTGAAAAAGAATAAGGAATGTGACATATATAGGCAGCTGGGATCAAGTGAATCCCTTGAGGAATATAAAGGATATTGAAGTACGCTTGAGAGAAATCAGGAGCGCTAAAAGGGGACACGAGATGGCTTTGGCAGATAACGTAAAGGAGAATCCAAAGAGATTCTACAAGTACATGTAGGGCAAAAGAGTAACTAAGGAAAGAATAGAGCCTCTTAAAGATCAACAAGGTCATCTACGTGTGGTGCCACAAGGGATGGGCGAGATTCTAAATGAATATTTCTCGTTGGTATTTACAGTCGAGAAAAGTATAGATGTTAGGGAACTTTGGGAAATAAATATTGATATCTTGAAGAGTGCCCACGTTATAGAAGAGGAGGTGCTGGAAGTCTTAAAACACATTAAGGTAGATAAATCCCGAGGACCTGATGAAGTGTATCCCAGGTTTTTGTAGGAGGCCAGGGAGGAAATTGCAGGGTCCTTAGTGGAGATTCGTGTATCATCGACAGCCACAAGTGAAGTGCTAGAAGATTGGAGGGTGGCTAATATTGTGCCATTATTTAAGAAAGGCTGCAGGGAAATCCCTGGGAGCTACAGACCAGTGAGCCTAAAGTCCATGGTGGGTACATTGTTAGAGGGGATTCTGAGAGACAGGGTCTGCAGATATTTGGAGAGGAATTTGGGGTAGTCAGTATGACTTTGTGCATGGGAATTTGTGTTTCACAAATTTGGTTGCATTTTTTGAAGGGGTGACCAAGAAAGCAGATAAGGACAGTGCGGTAGATGTTGTTTACATGGACTTTAGCACGGCCTTTGACAAGGTACCCCTTGGAAGGTTGTTGTGTAAGGTTAAATATCACAGGATACAGGGACAGTTAACCAACTGGATACAAAATTAGCTTGATGGTAGAAGACAGATAGTGGTGGCAGAGAGTTGTTTTTCAGACTGGAGGCCTATGATCAGCAGTTTGCCATAAGGATCTGTACTGTGTCCACTGTTAGTCATTTATATCAATGATTTGGATGAGATATTAAGACATATGGTTAGTTCGTTTGTGGATGACGCCAAGATTGGTGGTATGACGGACAATGAAGAAAGCTATCCGGGGCTGCAGCAAAATATAGGTCAACTGGGCCAGTGGGCTGCTGAATGGCAGATGCAGTTTAATTTAGATAAATGCAAGATGTTGCATTTTGGTAAAGCAAACCAGGGTAGGACTTACATAGTCAATGGTAGAGTCCTGGGGTGTGTTTTAGAACAAAGAGATCTCAGAATACAGGTTCATAGTTCCTTGAAGATGGAGTCACAGATAGACAAGGCAGTGAAGAAGGCTTTCAGCAAGCTTGCTTTCATTGGTCACAGCATTGCATATAGAAGATGGGACGTGGTTTTGCAGCTGTACAAGACATTGGTGAGGCCACGTTTAAAGTATTGTGTGCAGTTCCAGTCATCCTACTTTAGAAAGGATATTACTAAACTAGAAAGAATGCAGTAAAGATATACTAGGGTGCTACCTGAACTGGAAGGTTTGTGCTATAAGGAGAGGTTGGATAGGCTGGCACTTTTTTTCACTGAGAGACATAGTTAAGGCAGGTAGTGGAAAGCTTTTTCCCATGTTATATAAAATCGTAAGAGGCATAGATACCATTTTCCCAATGGTAGGGGAGCCTAAAACTAGAGGGCATAGTTTAAGGCGAGAGGGGAGAGATACAGGAGGCTCCAGAGGGGCATATTTTTCACACAGGGATTGGTAAGCATTTGGAACAGGCTGCTAGTGGTAGTCGTGGAAGTGAATGCAATTTAATCATTTAGGAAACATTTGGACAGGTACATGGATGGGATAGGTATTGGAGGGATATGGACCAAATGCAGGCAAATGCGACACTTTTAAATTGTGAAAAATGAGCAAGTTGGGCCAAAGGGCCTGTTTTCATGCTGTCAACCTCTATGACTCTATGACTGTCTGGTTATTCTGCAGCCACATCTCTGTAATTGCAATTATATCAAAACTGCTTACATCTATTTGCACAACTAATTCATCTACCTTATTGCTAATGCTCTGTGCATTAAGAGTCAAAGTCTTTAGATTTGTCTTTTTAACCTCATTACATATTTTGCACTATGGCCCCATTTGTTTTCATCTAAAGAGATACTCATTAACACTGGTAGTGATTTATGCATGTGTAATGTCTCATTTTGTGAATAAATCTACAACTCAATAAAGATTGACTTCTGGTCTTCTCCTCTACTAATCGGTGGTGAGAAGTTGAACATTATTGTGGCATCGATTTCATGGGGCAGTCTTAATTGCTTTAGGACGAGAGCTCTGTCCCTATCACGACGAAGCTGCCAGACAATTGAAACACAGCAACTCTGTAGTCCCAGCAGACCTACCTGGGATTGGCAATACCAGCACACTGAACAACCCAGGCAAATCTGAAGTGGGGGTCTACGCAGTGAAGGGGTGCACCACTGGGATTCAGGTCCCAGAGAGAAGGTTAAAAGAGGTGTGACTGGGGACAATGAGATCTGCCTCCAATAAATGCTGGTAATTTGCATAACAGGTCCCCTTCCTCCTCACCTGCCCAACACCTGCCTGAAACAGTGACGTAGGCTTCACCCTGTTGTTTAAGGCTGTTAGTACCTGAAAGGGTTAACTGAAATCACAAGGTAAGCCCTGTCTATTAGATATAAAGGACTGTTTCTGGGAGGAGCTAACCAGTGTCCTATGAGTCCTTTACATACTCACCAGAGTTGTAGTGTTCTCCAAGTGCAATTATGCTTCGATGATTGCTCTTAGTGTTGACAACATGTAGATAAAGTAATAATGTGTACTTATTAAACTGAGCCGATTGTCTTAGAAGACACTATTATGCCTCTCAGATGTAATGTAAATAACCATTAAGTAATATGTAATAAGCATTTATTATTTAAATCAAGACTGAGTCTTTCTTCTGTGCAAAACATCCTTCCCCACAAGGGTATTAGTAGCTTGACTAACACGAGCAAGAGCAATTGCTGACAGTTAATTTACCCATAATACATTGACAGACAAGTAACCAATATTTATAAGATACCCCACTAAGGGTAAAATAGCAGAAGAAGCTTGGATAGAACATAAAATGTTCATTAACCAGCCACTTAAAAGTTCAATGGACCCAAGAGCAGGTGGGTAACACAGTGCCTCTCATTTCCCCCTTAACATTAACATGGCAGATTGGGGGCAAGAAAGTGAGATGCCCCTCCATCTTCAAACACAGTGTGGAGTGTATAATCTAGCCCTATGAGTCCTCTTGCATTCCTAACACTAACTGCAAACAACAACTGAGGAAGTCTCCCACTTAAAAAACAAACCAGCACCCTCAAGCTGGCAATCCATGGTCAAACTACAAATAACATTCTGAGTAAAAATAGATTGTTTTTGTCTCAAAGAACCTTAAAGAGAAACTGAAATAATAATTTGGTCATATTCTTTCATGTTGAAGGAGAAGTAAATGAATCATTAAGAACAAAAAATAACCCACCAAACTTTCGTGGTATATCTACTGGGCTTAATTGTTTTCTGGGTTAGTTTGTGCCTGATGAAAAATTGATAAAATAAATGTAATTAATATACATACAGAGCATTTAGAAAGGGATTTTTAGGGAGACAGAAAAACATGCATGAAATGTAACTAAAGGGTTGCTGATTAACAAGTACGGCAATACCACTCCAATGAGAAAAGCCTGCTAAGGGTCATACATACTGACGTGATTATTTCCTTGTAATTAGCTGTTGGCTGTCGCTCTGCTCTACCTGTAGTGATTATGGCACAAGCTTTTTCCTTCAATGTGAAGCTTATCACGCATCAAAAGCATATGCAGAGTGCACCACCTGCATGAATAAATTCATCCTCATCGTATGGTGTAAAGCGACATTTTCTATCGGTGACACTAGCAGAGAGAAACAGGGCACATTCATGTTAAATTCAGAGATAAAAGGTACTGCAGATGCTGGAGAATCCGAGATTACAAGCGTGGGGCTGGATGAATTTTCTGATGAAGGGTCTAGGCCCGAAACATCAAGTTTTCCTGCTCCTATGATGCTGCTTGACCTGCTGTGTTCATCCAGCCCCACGCTTCTTTCATGGTAAATTCCTCTGTTTTGCTTTATGATGCAAGCATTAATATAGTTTTGATGAGAAATTAATCCCTGTATTAAAACAGGAGGTAAAGGAATGTAATTATTTTCATGTCAATTAATTGTCTGGATTTTTTGCCAGTGTTATGCTTAAGCTAAGGTTTATTCACCACTTATAAAGTAACTTTTAGTTGGGTTCTGCTTTAGTTGACATTTTATATCTTAATATGATTTCCTAGGTGAGTAGCATGGGTTTATTGTCTGTGATATTAATGTCCCTTTTATGGCCATTGCCATATTTTCAAACCAAATCTCTTACTTGAGACTTTATAAAGCTCTAGTTAGGCCCCATTTAGAATACTGTGTCCAATTTTGGGCCCCACACCTCAGGAAGGATATACTGGCACTGGAGCGTGTCCAGCGGAAATTCACACGGATGATCCCTGGAATGGTAGGCCTAACATACGATGAACGGCTGAGGATCCTGGATTGTATTCATTAGAGTTTAGAAGGTTGAGGGGAGAGCTAATAGAAACTTACAAGATAATGCATGGCTTAGATAGGGTGGACGCTGGGAAGTTGTTTCCGTTAGGTGGGGATACTAGGACCCGTGGGCACAGCCTTAGAATTAGAGGGGGTCGATTTAGAACGGAAATGAGGAGACATTTCTTCAGCCAGAGAGTGGTGGGCCTGTGGAATTCATTGCCACAGAGCGCAGTGGAGGCTGGGACGTTGAATGTCTTCAAGGCAGACATTGATAAATTCTTGATCTCGCAAGGAATCAAGGGCTCCGGGAGAGTGCGGGTAAGTGGAGTTGAAATGCCCATCAGCCATGATTAAATGGCGGAGTGGACTCGATGGACCGACTGGCCTTACTTCCACTCCTATGTCTTATGGTCTTATGGTCTTATTTCACTTTGTGGGTTGCTAGGGGTGGGAGAATGATATATCTGACATCCCACAAACTATATGTTCAACTGGACAGGTGGTGGCCACCCATAAGCATTAGATGAATACATTTGAATTCTAATGGTGAGTTAAGAGACAACTCAATTGAGTGTGGAGCCAAATAATTCTGCGAGGCCCCCATTGCATGGTAAGATTTTTAGAGTTGTTTTCACAGATTCTTTTATCGCTTAATATGTAAGGCAGAACCACATATCTTGTTTAAACATTTTTAAGTTAGTAAGGATGTTACTGGATGTCCTGTCCAAATGAGGATTTTGTTATCCTGTTTCTCCTTCATGCATTCTATCCCTGACCACATGTCAGTGAAAACGTTACTCCTTTAACAGCAAATACTTTGCAGCTGCTATTGTAAAAGCTGTTAGTTACATTTATCTGTCAGGAACACATCATTCTAGTCTCCCATGTGATGTAATGCACTTCACTGGTTTTGTGATCCAGTTCAAAAGTATGCTTCAGCCTTTATATTTTTAAATAAGAAGATCTTCAACATTTCTTATATCTTGAAGAACTTACACGCTAAACAAAAGAAAATAGTTTTGGTTTCCTGATGGCCCATGCCCTATCTAAGGATCTGTCCAGTTTGCTGCAATTACAGAAATGGATGCAGCTAAAGTGTAAAGAACTCTGTTATTTTCCAAATTATCTGTTGTGCAGTTGATCTTTATTTAGTTTTCCAAATATCTGTCACTGAGATATTGGCATCTTTCACAGGTGACCACTACGGCTGTCATGGTGTGAGTTGACTCCAGCAGGGTATTTTATCTGATGCAGCAATGCGTATTTTATTTTACATAACATTAGAAACTGGGTGTAGCTGTTATGATATTGAAGAATCCAACAGAAAGTATTGCAACTAACTGTTAAGAACAAATGTTACATTCTCCAGGTACATAGGGCTAGTGTTAAGCTATTAGCTTAAAACAGAAGAGAACACTTACAGTAAAATATCATGTTTCAGTGCTCTGAGATGACGTGCAGTGTAAGATCCTGTGACTGTCAGATCATATGCCATGAAACAATGATGATATTGTGACCATATTTTATGAAGCAATATTGGCATACTGACCATGAGACATAACACAACATTGGGAACAAAGAAGAAAATTCTCCCAATATCTGATATAATGACCACAAGTATTTGATTTGGGAATATAAATTGGAAACAATTAATATTTACAGTATTTGTTATATTTTCACAATTCAAAGGCAAAGTGGAATTGTGTAATCGCTTAGTTACAGAAGAGCATATAACTTTGCTGCAAGTTAGATTTTCATACCTCCGCAAGACACATGGTGCAAGGGTCTTTTAAAAAGTAAAAGCTCAGGAGCAGGATTTGGATTGATTACAAGTGGCAGCTTGTCATTGAACTGAGAGGAGAATGATCATACTCATAGTGTCAAAGAGTTACAGAGTTATAGAGCATGGAAACAGACCCTTCATTCTAACTGTCCACGTTGACCAGACACCCCAATCTGACATAGTCCCATTTGCCAGCATTTGGCGCATATCCCTCTAAATCCTCTCTATTCCTGTACCCATCCAAATGTCTTTTAAATGTTGTAATTGTACCAGCCTCCAGCACCTCCCCTTGTGGTTCATTCCACACATGCACCACTGTCTATGTAAAAAAGTTGTCCCTCAGGTCACTTTCAAATCTTTCCCCCTCACCTTAAACCTATGCCCTCTAGTTTAGGACTCCTGTCTGTGGGAGAAATTTCTTAACTATTCACCTATTCATGCCCACCTTGATTTTATAAACACCTATAAGGTCACCCCTCAGCCTCTGACTCTCCAAAAGAAAAGCCCTAGCCTATTCGACCTCTCCCTATAGCTCAAACCCTCCAATCCCAGCCACATCCCTGTCAATCTTTTGTGAACCCTTTCATGTTTAACATCTTTCCTATAGCAGGGAGACCAGAAGTGAATGCAATGTTCCAAAAGTGGCCTAACCAGTGTCCTGTACATCCACAACATGGCCTCCCAACTTCTTTAATCAATGCACTGACCAATGAAGGCAAGCATGCTAAACACCTTCTTCACCAGCCTGTCTACCTGTGACTCCACATTCAAGGAAGTATGCACCTACACCCCTTTGACCTCTTTGACAACACTCCACAGGGCCCTACCATTAACTGTATAAATCCAGCCCCTGGTTCCCCTACCAAATTGCAACACCTCACATTTATCTAAATTAAATTCCATCTGCCACTCCTTGGTCCATCTGATCAAGGTCCCATTGTGCTATGAGTTTGGGCACAGACATGCATAAAGCCTTCAACAAGCTATATAACATTCTCTTAACCTATATTTAATTGTAACTGAAATAACAATGAAATAACACATATTGATTTTGCAAAAAATGGAAAAGTTTTAATTCAAGCCAAGACCTAAGTCCAACTGACTGACTGCAGTTGATAACACTGCAATATCATCGCTGAAAATCAGAAAATAACCGAGAAATATTTGGCTTGGGATTGGAATGTGATCCACTTTCTTTATGCCTTTATTGTCTACATTTCCTACCCACAATACTTCTAACTTGATTGTCTCATCTATACATTCCACAATGTCTGAATGAATGCGTATGTATTTAGATATGAAGGGGGCATGGTTTAAGTTTTACCACACACCAGGGAATTAGTTTCTGAGAATACGTATGATTTTAGTTTGTGGTCTTGTTCTTTGACGACATTGGCGTGAATTTCTGCCGTGGTCACAGTCAGACCTGAACCAACATAGAGATTAAATAGGTCACATTTCACTTTTAGGGTACCTCATGGAATCGGAAATCTTGATTCCCAATGCACTATTTACACCAGGGTCATGCATCTGGTACTGTATTTGGCAAAAAGCAAGATAGTTGTTGTTGTTGACACCAACCATATTAAGCCCAGGACACCAGTGGATGAGGACCTCAGGATAGCATCCTAACTGAGTATTTTCAGCTGCTCCTGGTTGTACAAGACATGTCCACCCCAACAAGACATCACTCAGAAGGGTGATAGACGGCTTTCGTATGTCTGGATGGATATTGCTGTATGACTCAAAAAGCTTAACACTATACATGGCAAATCAATCGGCTTCATCACCATTTCATCCACAAGTCTAAACCATGAGACATAACAAAAACTTTGGGAAACAAGAACAGTGCCAGTCTTGGCAGCAATGCCTATGTTCTCAGAATGGACATCTTTAAAAAATGATGGTAGGTTCATTCAAGTTTTAAGCACTGCATTATATTTCATTTGAAATATGAATCAGAAAATAGAGGTTTCGACTGTTGTATTGCGGGAAAAGAATCAGCTTATTTTGTAATGCAAAGCAAAGGTAGAATTGAGTCATGTTAACTCATTGGTTACACAATAGCTTGTAACTTATGGGGGGAAACTGGCTTTAATACCTTTGTGAGACAAGATATCTTTGTGTTGAAGGAAAAAGAAACTGATCAGAAAGACTTTAGGACTGATTTTAAGGAGCAGTTTGTCTTAGAACTAAGAGATGAGGTCATTTGGGCTCTCAGACTTCCAAAAGTCTGCAAGCAGGCCAGATTGTTTTCTTGCTGTCCTCCTGTGTAAGAAAAATAAGTAGCACTCAAACATTCTGCCAACAAAGAAAACTTCTTGCTCAAATCAAGACCTAGGTCCAAATGACTGGCTACTGAATTACAGTTGACAACAATGTGATATCTTTTCCAAAAAGCAAAAGAACTATAAGAAAGTCATCTCTTTTAGTTCCATCCCTTTTTGTTGGGACTCTGAACCCACAGGCTTCGTTTTGTCTATAATTTTCATTCATGATATTACTGCATATTAGATTACATTTGTATTGATAATAATATATTAATAATTGCATATTAGTCAGGAATAATTCATTTTGCCACATGTGAAACATTTGCTTTAATGAATAAGTAGCTAGTTTCTTGTTCAATTGTGAAGCTTGCTGTGACCTTCTTTTGTCTTGAAAAGTAGCCACATTCAAACAAACTAACCATTCTGCAACTAAATTGGTCATATTTCACATCTGTGATCACTCAAGGAACATGGTGGCTTGATTTTCAGTGCATTTTTCCCATCAGAATTGTGACTAATTTTACAAGTTGATCTTGAAAAGCATTAGCACATTACCACATAAAATATTTAGTGGTAGGCTTCTAACACAAATCTACATGCACACTTGTCCTCCTATGAAACTGCACATTGAAAAATATGATAAGCAAAATACAGCAACATGAAATGCATTATGTTGTCATTTCCTTAATCTTCCTAACAATCCCTATATCTTTGGCATATATTTACTCTGTCATACGTCTGATGACCAATGAGGTGTCAATTTTCTTCTTGAGTGGTTAAGTGATTAGGTGTCACTTTCACTTCCATTTCCAATCGGTTGTTTTCAACATTTGTTGCTCTTTCATTATTCATCAAGCATACAGCAATATGCAAAATCTCCAATTTTGATGCTTTTTTCCCAACCACATTTCAGCAAAAAATTACCAATCATATTCAGCAAACTCCTATAGATCAATTCCTGTGCATCCTTAGAAGCTTAGCTCCCCCAGTGACTCTCAGCATTGTAGTCTGAGAATACCAGTAAATGCATTTAATACAAAATCGGAAATCTACCTTTGTACCATGATGGATTTCAGATTTTGTATTAAATTCATTTACTAACATTCTCGGACTACAATTCTAAGGAGTCACTGGGGGAACTACACGTCTTAAGATACACAGAAATTGACCTAAAAGAATTTGCTGAATTTATCACCTAGCACTCCAAGTCCCAGAATGACTCCCCGCTGAGATTAAAACAAAAGCAAAATATTCTTGGTGCATCAAAACCTGAAACAGAATAAGAACAGAAAACATTGATTCTCAGCAGGTACTGCAACATCTACGAAGAGGGAAACCGAGTTAACATGTCAAATCGAATATGACGCTTTTCCAGAACTGAAGGAAGGTGGGAATGTTTCATATCGTTGAAAGATTAAGTGGAGGAAGAACAAAGAATTTGGTGGTATGGAATACAGTAGGTGATAAGAGAGCTTAAATTACAAAGATTGCATAGAAGAAAACATAACGGTTAAGGTAAAGAAATAAGGAAGTGAACCAAAACGAGCAACAATGCTCCAGGTCCACTATCACCAGACCCTGTATAGTAGGAGCAGGACTTCCCTGTTCCTATACCTCATCTCCTTTGCTCACCAGCCTATAATTTTCTGGATTATCCCTGTTGCCCTTCTTAAACAAAGGAGCTGCAATGCCTATTCCCCAGTTCTCTGGGACCTCACCTGTAGTTAAAGAAGATACAAAGATTTCTGTTAAGACACCAGCAATCTTCTCCCTTGCTCATTCAATGTAGTAGGATAGATCCCATCAGGTTCTGGGGACTTATCTAGTTCAATGTTTCTCAAGACACACTCTACTTTCTCCTTCATGACATTGATATGCACTAGAATATCGATATATCCCTCCCAAAACTTACCAACATCCATGTCCTTCTCCTTAGTAAATACTGATACAAAGTACTCATTAAAGACCTCATCCACTTCCTCTGGCTCCAAGCATAAAGTCCCTCCTTTGTCCTTGAGTGGACCTTACCTTCCCTGAGCTACCCTTTTGTTCCTAATATACATATAAAATGCCTTGTAATCCTTCTTAATCATTCCTAATTTCTTACTTAAGTTCATTTTGCTTATTTTGTATTCCTCAAAGACTTTGTTTGATTTTAGTTTCCTACACCTTACATATGCTTCCTTTTACTTTTTGACCGAACTTTCCCTGTCTCTGGTCAACCAGGGTTCCTGCACCTTGCCATCCTTATTTATCATCCTCACAGGAGTATGCTGATCAACTCGTCCACTTGAAATTTCAGTCACCTTTCGGAGATGACACATGAACACCTGTAAAAGCATGGTCTGAGAAACAAGGTACATGGAGTGAGAGGAAAAAGATAACATTTTACCTGATAATACAAATAAAATTAATTTGTTCTTCTGTCTAAGAGTTGCAAACCAACATTGTTCGAATCACAGTTTTCTGCAAACCATTCTAATAAGAAAAAAATGCATTTTAGCACATGACAAGTACTACCGTTAGCTGTTTATACAGCAACATTGGTATAATCATTAAAGTGGCTTCACATTAAAGAGCGTAACACAATTAGTTCTCATGTTCGAAATATGCTCTATCTCAACTGTTAAATCCAGCTCAACTTTACGCTGAACCTTTGGGATGTAAACAAAGTAACAAGAATTGCAAAAAGGGAATATGAAAAATCTACTTGCAAGAGATATCAAAGTTAATAGCAAACATTTTCATGAATATTTTAAGAGAACGAGAGTGGCAAAGGAGAATGTAGGTCCATTATAGACAGCTACAAGTGAGATAATGGATAATGACGGAATGGCTGACCTGTGAAATGGGTACTTTATGTCCTTGTTCAGAATGGAGGAACAGGACAAATTGCCGGCAGTACACAGAAACCTAAAAATAAATAAAGGAATATTCTGCTTTTATTCTACGCTTGAAAGTAGTAATTTCAGGTTTATCCAATGCTAAACCCAAACGAGGGAAGGGACAAAAGTTTGAAGGAAATAAAGCAATGGCTGAAAAACTGGTGTATAGTTCAGGGTTTAGGGTTTTTGGACAATTGGAACATATATTGGGATAGAAAAGACCTGTTCAAAATGGATGGATCTGACCTAAACTGGAAAGGGACCAGTATCCTAGCAGGGAGATTTTCTGATTTCACTAAGGGAGACTTTATACTGATTGAGAGGGGGAGTGGAGGAATTCCAGGTAGCAGTGTAAACAGAAGGCCTGATGGGAAAGATTCTGAATGTGAGGAGTGTACATCAATTAGAAAAGAAAGACAAGAGAGAGTCAGAGTATGTAGTTACTCTGAAGAACTAAATTGCATTTATGGCAATGCAAGGGGTCTTGCAGGTGAGGCTGACGAATTCACGGCAATGTTTAAGAACATGGGAATGGGACATCGTAGCTATTACAGAAGCTTGGCTGAGAGATGAACAAGACTGGCAGCTCAATGTTTTGGGTTTTAAATGCAATAAGAAGGAATAGGAAAGGAGGCGAGAAAGGAAGGAGGGTGGCATTTTTGAATCAGGAATACATTATTGCCGTAACTAGGGAAGATATTTCTGAAAAATCGTCCGGTGAAAGTGCATGGGTAGCAATTACAAATAAGAAAGGAAAGATCACATTGATGGGATTGTACTATAGGCCCCCCAGGTGTAAGAAGGAACTTGAGAAACAAATATGCAGGGAGGGTTCAGATATATGTAAGTGTAATAAGTTTGGAATAGTGGGGGATTGTAATTTTCCAAACATTGGCTGGGGCTGCCATAGTGTTAAATGTTTGGGTGGTGAAGAATTTGTCAAATATGCTCAAGAAAATTTTCTTTTATCAATATGTGGATGCTCCCACTAGAGAAGGAGCAAAATTAAACCTTCTTTTGGGCAATAAGACAGGGCAGGTGACTGAAGTAAGATCGGGTGAACGCTGTGGGTTCAGCAATCATAATTCTGTTAGTTTCAAAATTGTTATGGAAAGGGGGAAGCCCTCCATAGAAGTTGAAGTTTTTAATTGAGGTAAGGTAAATTTTAATGGTATGAGACAAGAACTTTCAAAAGTTGACTGTTTGCAGGTAAAAGGACGTCTGACAAGTGGGAGGCGTTCAAGAGTGTGATAACGAGAGTTCAGAGACATTTTGTTCCTGTTAGAGTGAAGGGTAAGGCGAGTAAGAGTAAGGAACAATGGATAAATAAAGATATTGAGGTTCTAGTCAAGAATAAAAGAGAATCTTTTTTTAGCTATAGACAACTTGGTTCAACTGAATCTCTTAAACTATATAAAGAATATAAGGTTCTTGCGAAGATTTGTTGCTTGGGTTGCAGATAAGGTTGTTAGCTTGCTCGCTGAGCTGGCTGGTTATCTTACGGACATTTTATCACTATGCTTGGGAGCTTCATCAGTGCGACCTCCGATGAAGTGAAGTTGTTCTACTTCACTTGATAATTATATGATCCAGTCTGTTAAGTTGAGTTGTGTCATTTCCAGTTCTGTTCTGCTTGGGTTTGCACATGAGGTCTAATTCCACATGTTTGTTGGATGCATTACTGGTTGAAAACTAGGCATCTAAGGAATTCTCGTGCTTGTCTGAGGTTGGCTCAAGCTAGGATGGTCACATTGTCCTAGTTAAACTGATGGCCTTCATTGTCTGAGTGCAGCAAGATGAAGGAAAATTTGTCGTGTTGTTTTGCTGCTGCTAGCTGCAGTTTGTATTCCCTAATGGCTAGTTTCCTTTAGGTCTGGCCAGTGTGACATTTGTTGGAGTTGGAGTAGAACAACATTGGAGGTCGCACTGATGATGTTACCTAGCATGGTGACGAAACGTCTGTACGATAATCAGCCAGCTTGATGGACAAGTCAACAACCTCAATATAAAGAGTGTACGGGCATTCCTAAGAAAGAATTCAGGAAGGCAAAGAGGGGATATGAGATCGCATTGACCGATAAGGCTAAGGATAATCCAAAGAGATTCCACAAATACCTTAAGAGCAAGTGGGTAACTAGAGAGAGGGTATAGTCTCTAAAAGAACAAGGAGGTCATCTTTATTTTGAACCCCAGGAGATGGGAGAGATGCTAAATGAATATTTCATTCAGTTTTTACTGTGGAGAAAGAAACAAAGTCTAGAAAAATGCAGCTAAATAAACTTTGATGTTTTAAAAACAGTTCACATTACAGAAGAGAAAGTTTAGGAGGTCTAAGAGAATTTAAAGGCGGAAAAATTTCCGGGACCTGATCTAAAGTATCCCAGAATGTTGTGGGAAGTAAGGGAGAAAATTACAAGACTCCTTGCAGAAATATTTGCATCATCTATAACTACAGGCAAGGTGCCTGATGACTGGAGGGTGGCTAATATTTAAGATAACAAGATGTGGAGCTGAATGAACACAGCAGGCCAAGCAGCATCATAGGAGCAGGAAAGCTTGACGTTTCGGGCCTAGGCCCTTCATCAGAAATGGGGGAGGGGAAGAGGGTTCTGAAATAAATAGGGAGAGAGGGGGAGGCGGATAGAAGATGGATAGAGGAGAGGATAGGTGGAGAGGAGGCAGACAAGTCGAAGAGATGGGGATGGAGCCAGTAAAGGTGAGTGTAGGTGGAGGGGTAGGGAGGAGATAGGTCACTTTTCCCTGCAACCGCAGGAAGTGCTACACCTGCCCCCACACCTCCTCCCTCACCCCAATCCCAGGCCCCAAGAAGACTTTCCACATCAAGCAGATGTTCACCTGCACATCTGCCAATGCGGTATACTGCATCCGCTGTACCCGTTGTGGCCTCCTCTACATCGGGGAAACCAAGCAGAGGCATGGGGACTGCTTTGCAGAACACCTGCGCTCGGTTCGCAACAAACAATTGCACCTGCCAGTCGCGAACTATTTCAACTCCCCCTCCCATTCCTCAGATGACATGTCCATCCTGGGCCTCCTGCAATGCCACAATGATGCCATCCGAAGGCTGCAGGAACAGAAAATCATAATCAGCCTGGGAACCCTGCAGCCCAATGGTATCAATGTGGATTTCACAAGCTTCAAAATCTCCCCTCCCCCAACTGCATCCCAAAACCACCCCAGCTCGTCCCCGCCTCCCTAACCTGTCCTTCCTCTCACCTATCCCCTCCTCCCACCTCAAGCCCCACCCCCATCTCCTATCTACTAACCTCATCCCGCCCCCTTGACCTGTCCGTCCTCCCTGGACTGACCTATCTCCTCCCTACCCCCCCACCTACACTCACCTTTACCGGTTCCATCCCCGTCTCTTTGACTTGTCTGCCTCCTCTCCACCTATTCTCTCCTCTATCCATCTTCTATCCGCCTCCCCCTCGCTCCCTATTTATTTCAGAACCCTCTTCCCCTTCCCCATTTCTGATGAAGGGTCTAGGCCCGAAACATCAAGCTTTCCTGCTCCTATGATGCTGCTTGGCCTGCTGTGTTCATCCAGCTCCACACCTTGTTATCTCGGATTCTCCAGCATCTGCAGTACCTATTATCTCTGGCTAATACTTAACCCTTGTTTAAGAAAGGTTGTAAGGAGAAACCAGGGAACTTTAGACCTGTGAGTCTGACTTCGGTTGTGGGTAAATTGTTAGATGTAATTATAAAACATAGGACTTATGGACATTTAGAGGGGCAAAAATTGATTGGGGATAGTCAGCATGGTTCTGTGCAAGGAAAACTGTGTGTCACAAACATGGTTGAGTTTTTTGAGAAAGTTACCAAAAAGATTGATGATGGCAGAGCAGTAAAAGTTGTTCATTTGGATTCTAGTAAAGCCTTTGACAAGGTTCTGCATGGTAGACTAATTAGTAAAGTTTGGTCACGTGGGATTCAGGGTGAGCTTGCCAATTGGATACATAATTGGCTTAATGGCAGGAGACCGACAGTAATGGTGGAGGGTTGCTTTTTCGACTGGAGGCCTGTCACCAGCAGTGTTCCACAGGGATCATTTGTAGGTCCTCTTTTGCTTGTCATTTATATAAATGATTTAGATGAGAATATCGAAGAGATGGTTATTGAGTTTACAGACGACACCAAAGTTGGTTGTACAGTAGACAGTGAGGAAGGTTTTCTGAGATTAGAAAGGGATCTTGATCAAATGGGTCAATGGGCTGAGAAATGGCAGATAGAGTTCAATCTGGATAAATTGCATTTTGGTACAACAAACATGGGTAGAGCTTATGCAATGAATGGTAGGGTCTTGGGTGGTGTTGTAGAACAGAGGGACCTAGAGGTGCAAGTACATAATTTTTTGAAGTTTGCATCACATATAGACAGGGTGGTTAAAAAGTCACTTGGCACGCTTGTCTTCATTACTCAGCCCTTTGAGTATAAGAGTTGGGACATTATGTTGATATTATAGAGGACATTGGTGAGGCCTCTTCTGGAATACTAGCCCAGTTATAAGAAGAATATTATCAAAATGGAGAGCGTTCAGAAGAGATTTACCAGGATGTTGCCAGGTATGGAAGGTTTGAGTTATAAAGAAAGGTTGGATAGACTGGAATGTAGGAGGTTGAGAGGTGGTCTGATAACAGTTAATAAAATAAAACGATGTGTCAATAAAATTAATGGTTGTTGTCTTTTCCCTCGGATGGAGGAGTTCAAGACAAGGGGGTGCATTTTTAAGGTGAGAGGAGAGATATTTAAAAATGCTAGAAGAGGCAAAGATTTTACATAGAGGGTGGTTCATGTGTGGAATGAACTTCCTGAGGAAGTGATGGATGCGGGTACAATTACAACCTTTAAAAACATTTGGATGGATATACATTTAGGAAAGGTTTAGAGATATAGGGGACAGGAGCAGTCAGGTGGGACTAGTTTAGTTTGGGATTATGTTCTGCATGGACTGGTTGGACCGAAGGGTCTGTTTCCGTGCTGTATCACTCTTTGGCTGTTTAAAATAAAATGGTAATGTTCCCACTGCACAGTATTAAAAGAAGTGGGGAAATTGCAATGCATCAGTCATAAATTTCTAAAATTCTCTCAATTTATCCCTTTAAATTATACCTTCAGATTGGGAAATTGCATTTGATCGTTGAAGTACTGTGGGAAAGGACAAAACCAGAGGCTGGAAATCACCCTGAAGAAAATGTCAGAGGTGAACTGATAGACCAGAAAGAAGCCCACCCCACAGTCATAATGTGCTGCAGGAGACCTAAATTGCCTGAATATGGGTTTTCCACCCATTGATGTGGAAGAAATGCCACCCTCAGAGCTTCTGGTCATACTGGTCGATGGGCTACTCCAGCATTACTGCTGTGTCCATAGAGGATGCTGTTGGAACTGCAGGGAGGCACATGAAGAAGAAGCACAGACCCTGGAGTGAGGTACATCCGAGATATTGACTTTGGGAGCTTAGGGAGTGGGTCATGGGAACTCGGGGCATAGGCTTTTCAGAGCTGGTGATCAGAAGGAAGGGGTGTTTAGTATCTGCAGGGGGTACCCTTCAATGCAAAAAGGACACTACTTAAAGATGGGAGCTCCCTTCCTGCCTGCTGTTTCAAAAACAGGAAGTCCATTCCTGTCAAACTGATCAGGCCAAGTGCATCTTGTTGTGGGCAGCATATTATCAGGGCCAATTAATATATTAAGACACTACTAAATGGCTCTTCGAAGGCTGGTATAGGAATTAAAGGTACAGGTTTATTGTTGGTTGGGGTTTCCTCACAACTTGAAAGGCATGGTATATCTTGAAAAAAAATTGCCTCACCTTTATATAATCCTGATCAATGAAAATGTTTTGGTTTTAGCCTGCCATTTTTTTAGCCTAGTGTCTAAGTGACCTGCCTTTAGAATTTCATAAAAAAACTCATCAAATTTCAGATGATGCATAGATGGAATTATCACTATCTAGACTGCTGTTCATTTTCATTCATCTAGTGTTTGAAGTAGTCTCCATTTCCTGTCTCTTTAGTAACAATCTAGTATTGATTCTAATTTGATTTCTGCGCAGCCTAGTTGACAAAGTTCTCTCACTTCAGGATCATTTGTTGCATTTATTTAAAGATGACAGGCTGCGTGTAATAGTTTCATTTTATTTACTTATTTTAAACTTCAAAGTAGGGTCAGATAATTGAATTTCCATGTTATGACCCATTTGCGTAGAATCTTCCTCTTCCTATCGAATTCCACTTTTACCTATTTTTAATCTAATTCTATGGACCTGTGATCTAGTCACAAAACAGTCAGGAAACAATTTAAGATATTTCTTCTATAGCATCTCAATTCATTTTACTTCCAATGATTGTTCCAAAAAATCTGAGTGATGCAAGTTTTTTTGAAAAGTGTAGTCAATCTTCAAAATAAAGTCAATTTCTTCTGTAGGAATTTGTTGTAATAATTCAATTAAAGTTCTCCATTTACCAAGTCACACCTCAATCTAAATGTACATATTAGGATAGGTTTGTAACCTTTTTCTACACCTCCAATTCATAGATTTTTTCCTTCATTGACTCCACTAGAAAACAAATTGTATCATCAACTTGGATCAGCATTTGACATCTCTCAATATCTTTATTTGTTGTTGATCTGAAGCATGAGGGGTTACATCCTTTTGAGATGAAATTATCAGAACCTCCAGTGGTTGGATTCTCTTTATCATAAATTATGGAAGAATTTTTATGGTTTTTCTCAGCCATCCCTCCCTTTCTAGTAGGTTCTGAGGTTCTACCTGTATTACTTCTACAATTTAAATATCCACTTGATTTTACGATATACCCTTTCCTGAGGTTTCCTTACTGTAACAATAGGTGTCTCACTTATCTTCTAGAAATTACCTTTCCTGTGTCTAGTCTTAAAATAACTGAATTTTTTTTTTATGTTCTAGCCTTTTCTCTTTATTAGCTTGGCATTCTTCACTTTACTCCACAGAAAAAAACCTTTTCCATCCTCAGAATTTCTATTCATCTGATATCCTTGTTGATTTCCATATGACCATTTCCCCATGTATAACTTGCAGCGTGAGAAATTACAGATATCTGACAACTGCCACCACTTGATAGTCATCTAAATAGGGTACTGGAATACCATTTCAGAATTACCCCATGATCATGATTTCCCTTACATTCTTCAAATGTTCTCAAACTTCAGATATTGAAAGCAGTGATCCCATAACATTCATTTTCCTCTTGCAAATTTTCTACAAGCCTGATTAGATTTCTTTCTTGTAGTTCTAAATTTTAATTGCTAATTTTCAGAGGCAGGCTCATAAGCACATGCACTGCTCTTTTGATGGATTCGTAGTTTGCAGATTGCTCTTCCGATAAACTGGTGTACACATTCATGGCTGTTGCAATTGAGATATTCAGTGATCTCAAGGTCCATATGCCCTCTGGCTACTTCAACTTCACAGCTATCTTTTCAATGAGATGAAGTATTGTTTCAATTCCATTCCCTGTAAATGTATGCACTGAATACAATTTCTAGTTAAATCAAATCCCTTGCTGGAATCAAAACCAAATTCTGAAGAACTATTTCTTCCTTGTCCCTTTACTCTGCTTTTACTTCAATCCTCATTTTATTGGCTAACTCTATCAACTCAATCAAAAATTTCAAATAAGCCACTGTTAGATTTTCTACTCCCAAAGAAGTCTTAACAATAGTTAAAGCCATTTTGGAAATGTAACCCATGTAAATATGTTCCACAACCACCCTATTTTATGTCCAATATCCTCATGCACTAATTTCTTTGAAGACTCACCTCTTAACGGGAATGTACTTCTTTCCCAAGGGACTTCCCACATTTAATATGATTCCAGCTGGTGGTAATACTGCACAAATCAGATCCCAGGAGGAAACCTGGCTTGATAGGCCATTTTTCAAATTTCGTTTTTACAAGGTAGTTAGAATGGTGGCCAGTGACAGAACATTCACGTGAAACTGCCAAAGTGCTTTTATGAACAGAATATGTTTATTGCATAAGAGAAAAAAACAAAGCTATATATTTAGAGAAGACAATTTGGAAAGATCTAGTCATAAACAACGAAAATATAGAGTCACTATTTTTACCTAGTGAAATCCTTAAAAAGCACTTGATCCCAGTGAAGTATCACTCCTGTCTTTGCTCTTTAGATTCTTACATAACTCTCTAGGTCACAAGTATTTCCTTTCAGCGACTTTCTGAACATTCACCAGGTAGGATTCTGTTGTTGAGACGCGCAGAAACATGCCAACTCACTGACTTTTGTCACTGAAATCTAAGGGGAAAAAGCTTAGGGTCTACTATCTCCTAGGGATTTTTAACCAGTTTTATTGACTACTTAGAGGCTGCTTTGAACAGTGCATCTGCTGGTATGGATCATTTCTTCTGAATTGAATCTGTTTCTACCCTATGGCCTTCCAATTTGTCACAATGTGGGTCATCAAAGCTCAACATAGTAAACATTTCAGTGATTATAACATGAGGTGGCTAGTTTTTTACTTTAATTCTCTCATAGGAAGTGGGCATCGCTGGCTGACCAGCATTTATTGCACTTGAGAAGATAGTAGTGAGCAGCCTTCTTCAACAACTGCAACCACGTACTGCAGATAGACTCTCATTGCTCTTAAGGAGGGAATTCCAGCATTTTGACCCAGTGACAGTGAAGGAACTGCGATGTATTTCAAAGTCTGGACGTGAGTGGCTTGGAAGGGAACTTGCCGTTGGTGGTGACCCTGTGAATCTGCCGTCTCAGTCCTTCTAGATGGACTTTAGATGGTGCTGTTGAAGGCTTTATGTTGAATTTCTGCAGTGTGTCTTGTAGATTGTACACACTGCTGCTCCTGAACGTCGACGGTGGAGGGAGTGGATGTTTGTGGATGTGGTGCCAATCAAGCAGGCTGCTTTGCCCTGGATGGTGTCAAGCTTCTTGAGTGTTGTTGGAGCTGCAGCCATCCAAACAAGTGGGGAATATTCCAGTACATTCCAAACTTGCGCCTTGTCGAAGATGGACAGACTTTGAGGAGTCAGGAGGTGAGTTACTCCCAATTCCTAACCTCTGACCTGCTCTAATAGCCAGTGTGTTTATATGGTGAGTCCAATTAAGTTTCTCATCAATGATAATTTTAGAATGTTGATAGTGTGGGTTTCAGAGATGGTATCACAATTGAATGTCAAGGGACAGCAGTTAGACTGCCTCTAATCTGAGATGGTCATTGCCTGGCATTTGTGTGGCACAGATGTTATTTGCCATTTGACAGTCCAAGCCTGTGTATTAGCCAGATCTTGTTGTATTTGAACATGAACTGCTTCAGTATCTGAGGAGTCACGATTGGTGCTGAGCATTGAATAATCATTGGCGAACATTCCCATTTCTGACCTTATGATGGAGGGAAGATCATTGATGAAGCAGCTGAAGATAATTTGGCCTCAGACACTACCCTGAGGAACTCCTGCAAGGTGCCCTGGAGCTGATATGACTGACTTCCAACAACCACAACCATCTTCCAATATGTAAGGTATGACTGCGAGCCAGTGGAGAGTTTGTCCCCAGTGGACATTGATTCCAGTTTTGCATGGGCTCCTTGATGCCTCACTCAGTCAAATATGACATTGATATCAAGGACTATCACTCTCACCTCACCTCTGGAATTCAGCCCTTTTGCCCATGTTTGAACCAAGGCTGTAATGAGGTCAGGAGATGAGTGGCCCTGGCAGAACCCAAACTGGGCGTCACTGAGCAGGTTATTGTTGAGCAGGTGCTGCTTGATAGCACTGCTGATGATATCTTTCATCACTTTACTGATGATCTGATGGAGCGATAATTGGCTTGTTTGAATTTGTCCTGACTTTTATGCACAGGACATTCCTGGGAAATTTTCCACATTCTTGGGTAGATGCCAGTGTTGTAACTGCACTGGGACAGCTTGGTTAGGAGACTGGCAAGTTCTGGAGCACAAGCCTTCAGTAGTATTGCCAAATATTGTCAGGGCCCATAGCCTTTGTAGTATCTATTTCTTAATCTCATGTGGCGTGAATCGAATTGGCTGAAGACTGTTTTGGGTCTACTGGAGGAGACCAAGCTGGATCATCTACTTGACATTTCTGGCTGACGATTGCTGCAAATGCTTCAGCCTTATTTTTTATACTGATGTGCTGGACTCTTCCATTATTGAGGATGGGGATATTTGTGGAGCCTATTCCTCTTCCAGTGAGTTGTTTAATTGCCCACCACCATTCACAACTGGATGTAGCATGACTGCAGACCTTAGATCTGATCCATTGGTTATGGGGTCACATAGTTTTGTCTTTCACTTGCTGCTTCTGCTGTTTGCCACACAAGAAGTCCTGTTTGGTAACTTCACCAGATTGACATGTCAATTTTAGATATGCCTGGTGCTACTCCTGGTATGCCCTCCTTCACTCTCTATTGAACCAGGGTTGATCCCCTGACTTGATGGTAATGGTTGAGTGGGGGATATGCCGAACCATGAGGTTACAGATTGTGTGGGAGTATGATTCTGCTGTTGTTAATGGCCCACGGTGCCTCATGGATGCCCAGTATTGAGTTGCTAGATCTGTTTGAACTCTATCCCTTTTGGCACAGGGATAGTGCCACACAAAATGTTGGAAGGCATTCTCAACGTGATCAGTGGTTAGCACTGCTGCCTCACAGCGCCAGGGACCCGGGTTCAATTCCACCCTCGGGCAACTGTCTGTGTGGAGTTTGCACATTCTCCCCTTCTCTGCGTGGGTTTCCTCCAGGTGCTCCGGTTTCCTCCCACAGTCCAAAGTTGTGCAGGCTAGGTAGATTGGTTGTGTTAAATTGCCTGTAGTGTTCAGGGATGTGTAGATTAGGTGGGTTATAGGGGGATGGGTCTGGGTGGGGTGCTTTAAGGTTTGTTGTGGACTTGTTGGGCTGAATGGCCTGTTTCCACATTGTAGGGATTCTATGAAAAAAAATGAAATGAAAATAAAAACCAAAAGAACTGCGGATGCTGTAAATCACCAACAAAAACAGAAGTTGATAGTAAAGCTCAGCAGGTCTGGCAGCATCTGTGAAGGAAAATCAGAGTTAACGTTTCGTGTCCAGCGTGCCTTCCTCAGAACTCAGAATTCTCAATGTGAAGGCTGGACTTCATCTCCACTAGGACTGTGCAGGGTGATCATTCTTACCAATATTGGTGGTTGATCTGCAGCCAACAGATTGGTAAGGATGAGGTCGAGTATATTTATCCCTCATGTTGTTTCCTCACCACCTGCTGCAGACCCAGGCTAACAGTTGTATTCTTTAGGACCCAACACAACCAGTAGTGTTGCTGCCAATCCACTCTTTGTGGTGGATATTGAAAGGACGATATGTGGTAATCAACAAGAAGTTTCCTTGTCCATGTTTACCCTGAAGCCATGAGTCTTCATGGGATCTAGAGTCAATGATAAGGACTCCCACAGTCTGCTGGGTCAGTCTTGTGACGGTGATAGAAGTGCCTAGGACATTGTCTGTGAGGTACGATTCAGGGAGTATGACTATGTCATGTTTTTGCTCGATTAGTCTGCAAGATAGCGCTCTTAATTTTAGCACGAGCTCCCAGATGTTTGTAAGGAGGACTTTGAAGAGTCGAGAGCTGCTTTTATCACTTTTGTTTCCAGTTCCTAGGTCGATGCCAAGTGGTCCATCTGATTTCATTTCTTTGTTGAGACTTCACCATAATTGATATAACTGAACGGCTTGCTAGGCTATTTCAAAGGGCAGTTAAGTGTCAACCACATTGCTGTGGGTCTGGAGTCACATGTAGGACAGACCAGGTGAGGATGGCAATTTTCCTTCCCGGAAGGATTTCGTCATTTAGCTTAAATCACCTGATTTATTTTCTTGGAAATAATGTTTCCAACCGTTGCTTAAAAAACCTGAATTTCTGTCCCTTAAAAGGTGACCTTCTTTTTAACAATCCAAATAATTATTGTATTATATGAACCTTCACCAGCATTTGCTGACCAAGACCACCTACAATCTTAATTTTCTTGACCTCCCTCATGGGACTATATGATTCCCCATCCTGACCCAGCTACGTGTTATTGCTTTGTAATGGCCAATCTAGCATGGCAGGATTCAAACCCAACTCCCCAGAACATTGCCTGGGTCCCTGCATTAATATTCTAGTGGTAAAAGCATAATGCCATCACCTCCTCCTGTCACGTTATTAACTAGTTTGGTTTGGCAGGGATGCCTGAGGCCAATTTAAACTAGAGAACCGGTGGTAGGTATATATGGTAGCAATAGATGCATCTGGAAATAAGGGGTGTACGTGTGTGTGTGTGTGTGCGTGTGTGTGTGTGTGTGTGTGTGTGTGTGTGTGGTGCCCATTATTGTGCCCTGAAATACTGTTTAATGTTTAGCAACATAAAGGCTCTTCACAGACAGTAATGAACTCCAGTGTCAAGGAACCCTATTGTAATTTCCATGCGAAGAATTTCCAATGTCTGATGTGTTCGGTGCATTTGGTAAGATAGGAAGCTGAATATTAATCAGGTGAGTTCGAGTATTAATAAGGTGTTTAAAAAGTATAATCCCCTTTAATTGGCAACTTGCTGCTGACTAGAGAAATTAACCTTAGTGCTCAGCAAAAGTTTAAAAGCTGGAGTGAGTTGCTCCCTACTTCAATAAAAGCCTTGCCGGACTTCTTGTCTGATTCTGCCACAAATGACACCATTGCCCATTTCATTCAGATGCTGCCAAGTGTGCAATTAAACTGTATCTACACAGAAAATGTCAAATTTCATTTCAAGCCTTGGGCAGCACAGAGTCCTCAGTGGTTAGTACAGCTGCCTCCCGGCATCAGGACTCGGGTTTGATTTCAGCCTCAAGTGATTGTGTGGAGTTTGATTCATTTCTCCCTTGTCTGTGAGGGTTTTTGTCAGGTGCTCCAGTTTCTTCCCACAGTCCAATTAATTGCAGGTTAGGTGGATTGATCATGCTAAATTACCCCACAGTGTGCGGAGATGAGCAGGCTAGTTGGATGTGCCATGGGAAATGCAGGGTTGGGAGGGTAGGATGGGGTTCTGGGACTGCATGGGATGCTCATCAAAGGGTTGATGCAACATTCAATGAGCTGAATAGCCTCTTTCCAAACTGTAGGGATTCTATCATTGTCTGATAACCCGACCAGGATGGACATCTCATCTGTTGAGACCTGTCCACCAGTCAGAGGCTGGCACGTTTTGCGTTCAGCAGCTCCACAGGGAAGGTCATGCCCACAGTAGGGAAACACCCACCAGCATCCAGGATTACACCATGACCTGGGACATCACATAAATAATGTGGGGCATACAGCTCTCAGTGAGGGTTGTCTGGAGATGGGACCCGAGTTTCACTGGCAAGGGCATGGCTGGCAGCAGGACCTCTCATTCTTTTCAATCTTTCAACTTTTCAATCATGGTGGCAAGCTGGCCAGACTTCAAATGGGTTAATCCCAGTGGCAGTGGGATGACGTCCTTAAGTGATCATTCATTGGCTAATTGAGGTTCTCAATTGGTGGAGGGACTAGAGGATTGTAGACCAGGCAATGCCATCAAGAACCTTAATTCCAGAAGAGTAGGACAGATGGCAGTGTTCAAGAATGGCATCATTGCACCCACTTAAATGCCTTTCCTGCTTCCAAGATTGACACACGTGAGAACAAAAGATCTCACACGCTGTTTTTACAGGAAAGACATTCAATAACCAAAGGATACAGTTTTATATTAACTGACAAAAAGAACTAGGAAGAGATGAGCAGAATAGCTTTCCCTCACAGTAATGGTAGAAAAAAGTTAAATAATAATGCTCAAAAGGGCATGGAATAATTTGTTAAAATGAAAAATATGGCAAGGGTATGGGGAAAGAGCAAGGAAGTGAGATTCATTGGTCGTTCTTTCAAAAAGTTGGCAGAAATACAATAGGCAAAATGGTCCTCTTCTATACTGCATGATTCAGTAATTCTATAATAGTTGCCAATATCTAATGACCTAATTTATATTAAGAATGATTACATAGAATTACAAAGGATATGTGACACAGAAGCAGACAATATGACCCAACTAGTCTATGACAGCGATTGGGCTCCAGTTGGACTGCTTCTAATCCAAATTAACCATTATAGGCCTCATATTGCCTTCTTCCTCAACTGCTTGACTAAATTCCCCTTCAATGAATCAGTAGCATCCGCTTCAACTACCTGTGTTAGCAAGCCTTACATTTTATCACTCTTTGGGTAAAAAAGTTTATTTTGAATTCCCTGTTGGTTATTTGGTGACTACCTTGTATTAACAGCCTCCAGCTATGCTCTTCCCCAAAAGAGGAAACATTCTCTCTTTTCCAATTCCATCAAAGCTGTCAATGACTAACATCATATAAGTAAATCTGTCAATCCTTTCCTAACCTATATAGCCATACTTGGCTGGTAATATCCTGATAAATATTCTCTGTATCTTCTTCAGTGCCTCTGTATCCTTTTCATAATGCAGTGATCATAACTGGGCATGATGCTGTCTAAGGATCAATACAGATTTAACATGACTTCTGTACTCGTTAGAATAAGAAAAAACAAGCAGCTGAAAAAAATAATCAGATGCTCATTGCCTCTGTGCCTCAGGATATCTATTACAAAAGCTATTTTAATGTCTGTTGCTGATGTTTCTGACCATGCATTATTAGTTTCACTGTTATATATTGCTCACAATTTAATGTTACATCTAGATGGTCACAATTTAATGTTACATCTAGATATTTTTAGGTTCAATCTTGTTACCTTCGCTTAAAAGTTTTCAAGTGAATGTCAGTTAGGACTAAAATGGACTTCATACACTTAAGGGTATCTATGTGCTGCAAGGTACCTTGCAGACATTTCTCCAGCTCTTTATGCCCTCCTAATGTGACAGCTGAAGAGTTCCTCTGTACAACACCAGCGACCCTCAGGATGCTCTTTAACAGCCAGTTAAACAGATGATTCCCTGTATTCCTAATGATGCACAATGGGGCATGGTCCACATGGATGAATCAATACATCTGTACAAAGAACAAAACACAGATAAGCAAACCAAGAGACTATCTTACACTGTGAAGTGAAATTGCAGAAAAATATTTTTCAGACATGTCACAATAAAATTGGGAAGGTTAACCTGTGTACAGATCTGACTACTGAAGTAATAAATTGTGATCACAGAACCTAGTGTCACTTAGTCAGGAAGAAAAATGGGAGGAAAATAATGCCTGACATTCATAATATATAGAGTAGAGAAACAAGTAAATTGGCCTAATTGATCTGTGAAAGCTTTTGTGCGCCACATGAACCTTCTCTCACTCTTTTAACAAACATGATCAGTATCGACTTTAGTTCTTCCTCATGTACTTCCTCCTGAATTAGTGCTAATTGCCCCAATTAATTCACATGTTAACAAATGTTACATTTTAATCCACTCTCTGAGTTTGTCTTTAAGTTGCTTAGTAACTGCCTTGAGGGGTGTAAGGCGCTGTCTTAGGGTGATTCAATCAGTTGGCATGTAAATCCGTTTAACACCAGCTGAGGTAGATTTAGGGCCTGTCTTCTCACCTTCTCCCTAGTAAAATAATGTGAAATAACTTAGCCATGGTTCAGCAGATAACTGGCAAGGAACTACCTTTGAGTGGAGAAATGAAGAGGCAAATGCCTTGCTTCATAGTTTTGTACATTTCCACAAGTGAAAACATCTTTTATATTAGAATTAGAATCCCTACAGTGTGGAAACAGGCCCTTCGGCCCAACAAGTCCACACCAAACCTCAGAGCATCCCACCCAGACCCACCCCACACCTTCCTGAACACCACGGGCAATTTAGCATGGCCAATACACCTAACCTGAGATAACAAGCTTGGGGCTGGATGAACACAGCAGGTCAAGCAGTATCATAGGAGCAGGAAAACTTGACGTTTCGGGCCTAAACCCTTCATCAGAAATGGGGGAGGGGAAGAGGGTTCTGAAATAAATAGGGAGAGAGGGGGAGGCGGATAGAGGATGGATAGAGGAGAGGATAGGTGGAGAGGAGGCAGACAAGTCGAAGAGGCGGGGATGGAGCCAGTAAAGGTGAGTGTAGGTGGGGGGTAGGGAGGAGATAGGTCAGTCCAGGGAGGACAGACAGGTCAAGGGGCGGGATGAGGTTAGTAGATAGGAGATGGGGGTGTGGCTTGAGGTGAAAGGAAAAACAGGTTAGGGAGGTGGAGATGAGCTGGGCTGGTTTTGGGATGCGGTTGGGGGAGGGGAGATTTTGAAGCTTGTGAAATCCACATTGATGCCATTGGGCTGCAGGGTTCCCAGGCTGATTATGATTTGCTGTTCCTGCAGCCTTCGGGTGGCATCACTGTGGCATTGCAGGAGGCCCAGGATGGACATGTCATCTGAGGAATGGGAGGGGGAGTTGAAATGGTTCGCGACTGGGAGGTGCAGTTGTTTGTTGCGAACTGAGCGCAGGTGTTCTGCAAAGCGGTCCCCAAGCCTCCGCTTGGTTTCCCCGATGTAGAGGAAGCCACAACGGGTACAGCGGATGCAGTATACCACATTGGCAGATGTGCAGGTGAACATCTGCCTGATGTGGAAAGTCTTCTTGGGACCTGGGATTGGGGTGAGGGAGGAGGTGTGGGGGCAGGTGTAGCACTTCCTGCGGTTACAGGGAAAAGTGCCGGGTGTGGTGGGGCTGGAGGGGAGTGTGGAGCGGACAAGGGAGTCGCGGAGGGAGGGGTCCCTCCGGAAGGCAGATAAGGGTGGGGAGGGAAAAATGTCTTTGGTGGTGGGGTCTGATTGCAGATGCTTGAAGTGTCAGAGGATGATGCGTTGGATCCGGAGGTTGGTGGGGTGGTATGTGAGGACGAGGGGGATTCTTTTTTGTTTATTGTTGCGGGGACGGAGCATGAGGGATGTGTTCCGGGAAATGCAGGAGACACAGTCGAGGGTGTTCTCGACCACTGTTGGGGGAAGTTGCGGTCCTTGAAGAATGAGGACATTTGAGATGTGCGGGAGTGGAATGTCTCATCCTGGGAGCAGATGCGGCGGAGGCGAAGGAATTGGGAATAGGGGATGGCATTTTTGCAGGAGGGTGGGTGGGAGGAGGTGTATTCCAGGTAGCTGTGGGAGTCAGTGGGCTTGAAATGGACATCTGTTTCTAGGTGGTTGCCCGAGATGGAGACACTAACCTGCACATCTTTGGACTGTGGGAGGAAACCGGAACACCCGGAGGAAACCCACGCAGACACGGGGAGAATGTGCAAACTCCACACAGACAGTCGCCCGAGGCTGGAATCAAACCTGGGTCCCTGGTGCTGTGAGGCAGCAGTGCTAACCACTGAGCCACCGTGCCGCCCCAATCTACCTGATCAAGCCCACTCATAACTTTAAAGATTCCAATGTGATCATCCCTTATGTCTTCACTTTTCGAGGGCCAGCAGTTTATGATAAGTAATTATGGGCAGAATCATAGATAATAGGAACGGCAGATGCTGGAGAATCCAAGACAACAAGGTGTGGAGCTGGATGAACACAGCAGGTCAAGCAGCATTAGAGGAGCAGGAAAGTTTGACGTTTCGGGCCTCGACCCTTCATCAGAAATGGGGGAGGGGAAGAGGGTTCTGAAATAAATAGGGAGAGAGGGGGAGGCGGATAGAAGATGGATAGGCATCCTCAGAAGAGGCTTCGCAGTGGGGTTAAAATTGTACCAGAGGTAATAGGTACTGCAGATGCTGGAGAATCCGAGACAACAAGGTGTGGGGCTGGATGAACACAGCAGGCCAGAATCATATCCATTTTAGCTAAGTTCAAATTTTCTTGTTTATTTTACCAAACTCACCTCATTAGCTATCTACCCCACTCCATGGCATCCGTCACAGTCCCAGCTTAGCATGTGCTATTCCCAGGACAAATCACCACTCAGCAGATATCAGTAGAAAAATCAGCATCTCTCGTGCCTATGCCATTTTTGAAAGGCTACAGTGTACCCAGTCAAGTGTTGGCAATTGGGCACTGCCCATCACTAATAACATCCTAGGCAGCATGGCTAGCATTCCCTTGTAATTACAAACTCATTTTCTCACCTAGTCATTGCTTAACCACCACGGAGTACACATTATCTGTCATAAATGTAGGAAGTGCTGGAGAAACATAGCAGGTCTGGCAGCATTTGTATTCAGAAAAACAGTATTAATGTTTCAAGTCCAGTGATCCCTCATCAGAACTGTCCATAGTGACATCCACAAGAAGATAGCCTTGAATCCATTGTTGATTGTCAGAAGGGGAACGAGAAAAACTGTCTGGCTCACCTAAGGTGCATTATGGAAGGGAAACTACCATCCTTCTAAGCCAGTGCTGCTTTTTCCCCGATGCCCCCTGTAGACCTGCAGCTTGGTATTGTCCTGTTGAGGAACATCAAATACAAGCAAAAGGTCAGAAGTACAAACATGAGCTTCTTTTTACAGTCGGCAAAAGCAACACCATCACAACCAATAGCAGCTGACCTCCACCCAGCAATGCAAACCAGACTTCACAATCATGTTCAACCTCTAGTTTACAATCCATGATGGTTTGCTGCACGTGGCTCTCCATCAGAACTGAGTGTGAACGAGGCTCTGTCTGGCTTGTAGCACTCAATACTGCTGAGCTCTGTCACAGACATGGATAATATCCCCCTCCCTGGTTTTCTTGTCCTCCTTCTTGTTCCCATTCTCCCACTTCCTCAGTATCCAGCATGTCGCCACGTTTCCTGCTCCATTTGTGCAGAGCACAGCTCTGGATGTTGTGGCACACTCTACCTGGACTATACTGGAGGAACTCACCCCCAACCCACCCTGCCAAGACTAGTCCATGCAGGGGAACCACACCTTCAATACTTCTACACTCTGATTCACCATAGTCCTTGTCAAGGCATTAACAGCATCATATCTGCATTGTGCATCAGTCAGGAGGTTGCATAAAGGTGTCCCGAGCAGTGGTCACGGTGGCTAACTCTTGTTCCCAGTAATCAGCTGTGTGAGGCATTTGGATCCTTAAATGCACCAGATACAAGAGTCCCTCAGGTCCCTCACTGGCATCTGGCATCATTCTGTCACACTGCCACAGGACATACAGAGCCTGGATTGATACTGTGCTTCACTCATCCCAAGGAAATGGGGTCATCACCAAGGAACTCTGCACCTCCTGTGGGCACTATTAATTCTGAGGGTCCCTGTAACCAATCCCTACACTGGACATGCCTCATCTTCCATGCCAACTTGCTGCTGATCCTGGGCTTGCTGTTAGGCCTGCTCCTCTTCCATCTGCCTTTATTTCCCTAAATTAGGAAGACAGCTGCAACAATCCACCTGCGGTGGGGTGCAAGACTCTCACTGGAAATGACATGTATTGTGAACTGACGGTGCAAAAGAAGTTCTTAGATCTCAGAGGAATCTTGGTGGCATACCCTGCAGACCTGGACTAAGCACACACACACACACACACACACACAAAATCTCATCCATCTTCAACCTTGTCCCAGCACTAGATGAATGACCAACACATCACATTGAAAAGGAAAGTCTGAAGCATTCCAAATCCCTCGCTATTCCAGACCCTGCATTCAGCAGCTGCCGTGCAGCAGTGGTCACAGTCTGATGTAGGTGGAAGACGTTTTGCTGTCAAATGGATGAGAGGTTTCAGGACTAATTCAATAAGCATCTGGATGAATATATAAACAAGAAGGGAATAGAGGGTAAGTGAAGACACTTTTGGTATGGAAGGGCAAAATGTGTCGGCACAGGCTTGCAGGATCCAATGGGCCTGTTATAGGTGCTGCATTGTTATTTGTTCTTATAATTCTGTCACTTCTGGACCATCCAGAGATGGATGCAGGGAGACATCCACATCCGTGCCTTCTTCAGCAGTATGTGAAGGAGTTGACAAGGGGATGGAAATTCCGGATCCCGAAGCTGGAGAAGGAAATGATAAACCTGGAATAGCCTCTCAGTCACATCCACAAAGGGTTATGTCCTACAGAAGCTGTTGGAAAGGAAGAAGGATGTCTTGAGGGCTCAACATTATTGCACCCCAACTTGAGTATGTGTGGTCATTGTTTTGGTTCCTGCAGGATCTGAAACTTGAACCCCCATCCAGTCACAGGAAAAAAGTCATTAGGTCTGTCAGCATCTCTTTGACCCAATTATTAATGTTGGTTACTTGTCTTGGATCAAAAGAGCATCAGGGCTCAAACCTCAGCCAATTACATAGCTGTGTTCTCTCTAGATCCACCCAGAGAAAATGTTCATGGAGGTCTGTGGGCAGACCCTCTGTACGCCAGCCCAGGGGGCACCAAGCATCTAGATGTTCCCATTCATCTAGAGGAGCTCAGTGGCATCTCAATCAGCTCTCCAGGGTCAAATCTCCAGAGATGGAATGGTTAACCATGGTGTTCTGAGATGTTCTGGGGAACAAACTGCCTGCTAGATTTGGAAGGATGTTTTATGATCAAGGAGATACCCCTCTCAAAGAGTCTGACCATAATATCTCTGCTACCAATGATCTTTACCTTTTTATAAGTTAATGTCCAGTCTCTCTCTCAGTTTGGACTACAAAATCTTTGGCTGAGTAATATCTTCCCACTTGGAACCATGCTGAACCACACTAACCAGTCTTATACAGTTCAGGCCAGACCATTTATTATAACCTCTGTCTGCTCTAGACATGATCCATCTTTTTCAGAGGTGTGTTCTGTTAACTACCATTTTATTCCTTGACCTAGGCAAGGTGTATGACAGCGTGGATCATGAATATTTATTCAGGATTTGGTGAGCACTTGAGCTCAGGACGTAGTTTGTCCTCCAGATCCAACTTTTGCACACTGGTACAGAACATGTTGTGGTTAACACATCCTTGAGGATGCTTTTTTGTTTTGTGAAAGGAGTGCATTAGGGCTGCCTCTCATATATATTTAATTTGCATGGTGTTATTCCTCTGCCTCTTGGAGAAGAGGTTGTGAAAGTTGCCTTGAGTGCTTTGGCATGAAATCAGTCATTCTAAACTATGTACACGGCGTAGTCCTTATATTCACTGACCCAGCTGACCTGCGGAGGATGTGAGAATGCCAAGATACACATTCTGTGGCATCCTCTGTAAGGATCAGTTATGGGAAATGTTCCGGATTCCTGAATGGTCAGTGGCGAATGGTATCCCTACTGGAGGAGTTCAAGTCTTTCACGAGAACATTACCCATTAAGTTGATTTGCAATCCTGTCTAATCAGAGGCTAAGGTAGTTAATAGATTCGCAAATGACTGCAATCTTTGAAGCTGTGAGACGTGTTCATATTAACTGTTGTCAGCTGCAGCTCCTCTTTTATCTTTTAAAGGCCCTGCGTTTATATTTTTGGTCATGCATCAGCCCAAACTCCTGATCTTTGAAGGCCTGGTGCAGAGAGAGGTAGGCAGGTCAGACTACTTCACCTTGGATCTACTCCTTGGCCTGGCCAATATAGCCATGAACAGGCCTAGGCAGTAGGCCATTGAAGGAATCATTACACCTAACTGCCTGCCTCTGTTCTATGGTTATGTTGACACTTCTGACAGTAGTATGCAGTGTTCACCTGCACACTTCAAATCTTCCATGACTAGTGAGCACCAAAGAAACTGGGGTGAATTATCGATGTAAAAAATTATATATTAATTTAAACTTGTCAGTTTCCCTTCTGATTTGATTTTTTGTCGAGGGCCTGTTTA
Source organism: Ginglymostoma cirratum (assembly GCA_024137785.1). Classification (NCBI taxonomy): domain Eukaryota; kingdom Metazoa; phylum Chordata; class Chondrichthyes; order Orectolobiformes; family Ginglymostomatidae; genus Ginglymostoma; species Ginglymostoma cirratum. Next base: position 11,261,770 of record JAHRHZ010000029.1, read on the forward strand.
TATTAAAATTGATCGACTTAATTATTCAACAATAATTGATTGTTATAGCCCCCAGCCCCTCTTTGTTTTCCTTTCAAAGAGGTTTTTGTTAAATGTTTGGTTGTACTTCAGCCCTATGCTCCTGATCTTTGAAGTTCCCAGTGTGGAGAGGTAGTTTGCAGGACTTCCTAATGTCTTTTTCCTGAGCACTTAATCGAGGTGGCCGTTGCCAGGTCTGGGCAGTGGGCTGTAAAAGAGGACATTGCACCTGACTGCCAGCTCTCTTTTAACCACTCTTCTATGCTGTCTGTGCTCGGGTCTCCTTGGAAAGGAAGCATACTTCAGGAGCTCCAAGCACAACTCGTGGGCATCATCATCCCACAAAATGATATATTGATTTAAATTTGATATATTTGCTCAGAACTTACAAGGGAGGCAATAGCCTAGTGGTATTATCACTAGACTGTTAATCCAGAAACCCAGGTAATGTCCTGCAGCCCTGGGTTCAAATCCTGCCATGGCAGATAGTGGCATTTGAATTCAATAAAAATCTAGAATTAAGAGCCTGAAGATAGCCTTGAATCCATTGTTGATTGTCAGAAGGGGAATGATAAAAACTGTCTGGCTCACCTAAGGTGCATTATGGAAGGGAAACTACCATCCTTACCTGGTCTGCCCTACATGTGACTCCTGACCCACACCAATATAGTTGACACTTAAATTCTCTCCAGATTGGGCAATAAATGCTGACACCATCACTCCATGAATGAATTGTTTAAAAAAAAAACTTTTAGTTTCCATTACCATGTCCCTTTGAGTCTTTAAGCTAATTTGCTCATCTTAAAATAGTAGAAAAGAGGACTGGTGGCAACACTTGACCCCAACTACATGTTGCCAGTGGATTATCATGCTAATTTTCTACATGTTCAGAGTAATGGACCAAATTATAAACGAGTTCTTGATTGACACTCATTGCCTCAGAGCAGAATGATTCAGAATCTGCAAGAAAGTTCTCCCATTCTATTGACATATTCTTGTTTAAAAGATTTACCAAAAGTCTCACCTTCAGCAGTAACAAGTAATGGGAGCATCATATTGGTTGAATGATATACACCATCTGACACTGAACTCAAAACAACTGAAAATCAGTCAATACCATACCACCCGTTTTGTCCAAACACAATGCCAAATTTCTACCCTGTTCTCTCTCTGAGATTACCGATTAATGATTTAAAACACGTCTTAACCCAAATCACAAGGTGTTTCAAAAGTCAATATGAGACATTTTTAAAAATCTATCACAATGAGTCAAATGTTCCTGAAAAATAATGATTGTGTTATTGCTGCATTTCATTATTAATGCGCAAGATCTGGGAATTAAAAATACATGCCATGATTGTTGTTCTCCAGACAAAAACAGAGCAGAAACGTCATTTATTGGATGGCAGGCTGTAACTCATGGAGTGCCTCAAGGATCAGTGCTGAGGCTTCAGTTATCTAGAAGTTACATTAATGATTTAGATGAAGGGTCTGAGTGTAATGTGGCCATGTTTGCTGATCAGGTGTAGCTAGATGGGAAAGTAAGCAGTCTGATTTATGCTTTCATTTCACTCAGCCATTTGCTTTGTAGAATGGCACCTTGCTCTAAACCTCCATGTTATTTTTAAGAACCTGCTGGTTTATATGTTAAATGTTCATTAAACTCACTGCAAGATTTAGAACTTATTAATTAAAAGCCTAATTACTTAATAAATGACTCATTAATAGCAAGCAAATCTCTTTGCCCATAAAAAGTAACAGTCTCTACAAATAATCCTCATGGTTGCATGATTGTAAGTTGTTAGAGTTTGAAATACACATCACATTTTCAGGCAACATTTTCAAAATCTATACATAATTTTCTTTCCATCTTTTTTATCTTTTTCTCTCTTAATCCAATGTTATACTTGCTCCTTATGTTTTTATTTTGTGCCGGGTTCAAATTTTAATTTACTCTTCTCAGTTTTTCCTCTGTCTCTTTCTCAATCTGAGAATACATCAGTTAAGGAAATACTGTTACACCTCCTATTATTTTATAAGGTCTGAGATGTCCTGTGTTTTCACATCATTGTCATCCTGCATTTCTGGCAACTGAGAGAGCAATTTATGAGCTGATGTTTGCAGGAAATGGGCTAAGTAAAAGCACACACCATGAAATGCACTTTATCAGCAAGATTTGTCCCAGTAAAGTTTAACAAGATGTGGAACCAAGATTTATTAATGCTTAAACAGTAACCAGGTCCAAGGGTGCATCATAGGAGTGTGAGCAGACGTTTAAAAATGAGATATTAGCAACAAATACACTGTCACAAATTAATGACCTCATTAAAATAGTGGACAAAGGTTTTCATCGAAACTTCCTAACAGGTGCATAACTGATGTGAAATTGTTCTAATTCAACTCATTTTTTAAAAATAATGAATTGTCCCTGATCTGTTAAATTATTTATTTTGATAAATGCATGTTATTAGAATTATACTGCTGCATAGTATTTTTTTTTACTATTAGAGCAATGGAAAGATTCCAGCCAGCCCAGAAATGATGAGGATGAGCAGTTTTCCTTCCTCACAGAGCACTGCAGAAAGTAACATGATAGCTGCAAGTGACATTTTTCACACCATTTCCCTAGCCACAAATGTAATTTCCCTCCCCTAATTGGCCATAGTGTAACTTTGAGTTGTGCATGGATGCTCTAAGCAGCAACAACCTGCGTTTAGGTAGTGCCTTTAAACACTAACCAAGTCCAAAGGTGCATTACCATGTCCCTTTGAGTCTACTAAACTAATTTGTTCATCCTAAAATAGTAGAAAAGAGGACTGGTGACAACACTTGACCCCAACTACATGTTGCCAGTGGATTATCATGCTAATTTTCTACATGTTCAGAGTAATGGACCAAATTATAAACGAGTTCTTGATTGACACTCATTGCCTCAGAGCAGAATGATTCAGAATCTGCATGAAAGTTCTCTCATTCAATTGGCATATTTTTGTTTAATATTTAACCATAATCAGACACTGAGCCACATGAAGGAATATTAGAACAAAAACATGATTAAAGGAATTTTTATGGGGCAACTTAAAAGGAGATATGAGGAAAATGAGATTTTGGGAGAGAATGTTTAGAGCTCAGGGCTGAAAGCTCAGCCAGAAGGCTCTCTGTAGTATTGGTCAGTGGCACTGATAAGATATTTGAAGTGGATGCCAGTACGACCCGGGCTTTCTTCCAGTCATTGGGAACATCTTCCAAAAGCTGAGGTAGTCATCATGGAGGCACGAGGATGTTAATCCTACATGGGATGCCATCACTATCTTCGATCTACTTGGCACTCTGATTGAGGGATGATCTATGCACTTGGACCCTGTGACAGAGGATTACCTACTGGCACCTCCAAGATGGGGATGACTGTCAGGTGCATTACAGCTGCAGGCACAGATAGTGAGCGGGCTGCCTCAGCCCCATTCCAATCTACAAGACAGAGCACCTCCTAGAAGTGGCCAAAGGCTTCTAGGCAGTCCTGAAGAAGGGTAATACCTGAAACATTGACAGCTCCTTTCCTCCAGATACTGCCTGGCTTGCTGTGTTCTTCCAGCCTCCTGTTTGTCTACCTTGTGTTCCAGCATTTGCAGTTTTCTTTGTCTCTAAGGATTTGTCATAGTTTGCTTCATTTGTAAAGGGGTGTATTTACTCTTGTTCAGTGCAATGTAAATATTGCGTAACACCAGGTGAGAAGGAATAAATGATTCCTCTCCTTACACATGCATTAATCGATTCTAGCAGAGGTTTGAATTCAAAAAGATAACATATTGCCAATTCAGTGTGCGTACTTAATTATTTATATCCTGATTACAAAAGATGGAAGTCACACACATTTTCTTGTGTTATTGTGCTACAACCAATTAAATATAAACACTAAAAATATTTAAAAATACTAAAAGTAAGTCTCATGTTCTGTTAGCACACGCAACACTTATTCAAACATGAACATGCAAAAATGCAGACCACAGAGTATATGGAGTTAACTTTAGCCAATATGAAGTGCAAATAAAGAAAAAGGAAAATTAACATAAGGTCACTAATTGTATCTGGAGGTATTCGTTCTCAGCTAAGCCAATTGTTTCAAAGTCATAGGCGATGTGTCCTTTTTCCTCCCTGAAAATTCTGCTAGAAATTTTAAGGCTTTCTCCATAGAGGTTTCCAAAGTGACGTTCACACCACACAAATGCCGGGCTGTGACCATCACCAGTAAGAGACAACTTAACCACCGCCCCTTAACATTCAATGGTGTTACCATCACTGAATCCCCCAATATCAACACCCTAGGGGTTACCATTGTCTAGAAACTCAACTGGACTCACCACATTAACAGAGTTACTACAAGAGCAGGCCAGAAGCTGGGAATACTGCGGCAAGTAACTCACCTCCCGACTCCTGTCCACCACCTACAAGGCACAAGTCAGGATTATGATGGAATACTCCCCACTTGCCTAGATGAGTGCAGCCCCAAAAACACTCAAGAAGCTTGACACCATCCAGGACAAAGCAGCCCATTTGACTGGCAGTACATCCACAACCATCCACTCCCTCCACCACCAACGCTCAGTAGCAGCAGTGTGTACCATCGACAAGATGCTCTGCAGAAATTTACCAAAGATCCTCAGACAGCACTTTCCAAACCCACAACCACTTCCATCTAGAAGGATAAGGGCAGCAGACATATGGGAACAACACCACCTTCAAGTTCCCCTCCAAGCCATTCACCATCCTTACTTGGAAATATATCACTGCTCCTTCACTGTCAGTGGGTCAAAATCCTGGAATTCTCTTCCTAAGGGCATTGTTGGTCTACCCACAGCAGGTGGACTGCACATTTCTTCTCAAGGGCAACTAGGGATGGACAAGAAATGCTGGCCAGCCAGTGACGCCCACATCACACAAAAAAATGAATAGAATTCATTCACAAGTCCAAACCTCAGCCAACAGGACTCAAAGCTTAGAAGGAAGGTTAGAGAGAGAAAGAGAGAGAACTGCTGCTCAGTGCAGCAGTTTGTAATGACTGCCAAATATAGAAAAAAGAAACAGAAATTGCTGAAAAAGCTCAGTAGGTCTGGCAGCATCTGTGGAGAGAAATCACAGTTAACATTTCCAGCCAAGTGACCCTTCATCAGAACCCTTCCCAAATACAGCATTCACTTAAAAGACTATATTACCTGGCTTCTCTCCATGTTGATTATTCATTCAGTTAGTCCATGATTGCAGTTTATATTTGTGTTTTACCCACTAGGTGATGAGTTATTTTTTACCCTGTTTCCAACAGTTGAATTTCGGAAACTTCTTAATTTTGTTTTGTTACTGACTTGGAAAGTAGACTCTTTCACATTTTCCATAGTCTTCAATTCATCCTGTAAGATCTCTGCATCTCCTTGAAATGTAACATTGCTGTGTAGTGATTCAAATTGGTAGCCATTTTAAGTGAAATGTCCCTTTATTCAGTTAAAAATGCCTATTTCCATAAGTGCACTGTGTGAATCCAGCCAATTAGAAGTTATTATTTCATATAACACATCATCGTAATAATTGACACACAATAGCAGAGATACTTCAATGGTAAGACTGGTTAAAGTGCCTGCCTAGTAAACAGTGAAGCATGAGTTCAAATCCCAGTGGTGCCTGTACCTTACCTTAATTAAAGGGTGACACAGTGGCTAACACTGCTGTCTCTCAGATCCAGAGACCTGGGTTTGATTCAAGCCTTAGGTGACTGTTTGTATGGAGCTCTCTATGTTCTCCCTGTGTCTGTATGGATTACCTCCCATAGTACAAAGATGTGCAGGTTGGATGAATTGGCCATGCCAAAAATTGCCGTGTAGTGTGCAGGTTAGATGGGTTAACCATGGTAAAAAAAATCCAATGTGGGGTTACAGGGATGGAATGGGTCTGGGTAGAGTGCTCTTCAAAGGGTCAGTATGGAACCAATGGACCAAATAGCCTCCTTCTGCACTGTAGGGACACTATGATTCAAAGTGGATAATTTCACATTTATCTACACGATACTTCAACTTGCAATGTGTTCACCCACTTACTGAACTCATCCAAATTTCACTGAAGCATCTCTGCATCTTCCTCACAGTTACCCTCCCAACCAGCTTTGAGTTATCTGCAAACTTGGAGATATTACAGTTAGTTCCTCCATCCAAATTATTAATATATATTGTGAATAGTTGGGTGCAAGCACTGATCCCTGCAGTACACAACTAGTCACTGCCTGTCACTTGGAAAGTGACCCATTTATTCCTACTCTGGGTTTCCTGGCTGCTAACTAGTTGTCTATCCATGTCTGTACACCACCCCAATCCCATGCTCTTTCGCTTTACATGCTAATCTCTTATGTAAGAATTTATCGAAAGCCTTCTGAAAGTTCAAATTAACCATATTCACAGCTCCCCTTTATTATCTCTACCAGTTACATCCTCAAAAATTCCAGTAGATTTGTCAAGCATGATTTCCCATTTGTAAATTCATGCAACTCTGTCTAATGCTGTCAATGTTTTCCAAGAGCACTGGTATTAAGTCTTTTATAATGGACTCTAGTGTTATAACGGACCGTACTACCATGTCGAGAATTCGCTGTTCCTCTCCTTTTATAAATAGTGAAGTTACATTAGCTACCCTCCAATCCATTAGAACAGGTCCAGAGTGTATAGAATCTTGAAAGATGATCACAAATACATCCATTATTTCCTGGGTCCACTTCCTCATGTATTCTAGGATTATTGGGCCCTAGAGATTTATTGACCTTTAATCCTACCATTTTCCCAGCATGATTTCCCTACTGATATTTATTCCTTTCACTCCTACTCACCTGACCCTGCATTCCCCAACATTTTGGAATGTTATTTGCATCCTCTGTTGTGAAGTTAGAGCCAAAATATGCTTTTATTTGGTCTACCATCTCTTTGTTCCTCATTATAACTTTCCCTTGTTTCTAATTGTAAGGGACCCTCATTTATCTTCAGTGATCTTTTTCTCTTCATACAATTAAGGAAGTGTTTACAATCAGTTTCTATGTTTTCTGCAAGCTTACTCATGCACTCTAGTTCTCTGTGGCCTCAATCCTCATGTGTGCTGCCTCTTTGCCAATTTATATGCCCCTTTCTTGTAACTAAAAATATCCCCAATTTGCCTTGTTAGCCACAGTTGAGCCATCTTTCCTGTTTTATCTTTGTGCACAAATGCTGCAGTTTCTTCGTATACTCTTTAAATGTTTGTTATTGCCAATCCACCATGAGCCCATTAACGAATGCTCTCCAATTTATCATAGCAGGCACACCCCTCATTCTGACACATTTTCCTTTATTTAGATTCAGGACCCTCGTCTCAACTATGTCACTTTATATCATAACGAAGAATTCTATCCTATGATGGTTACTCTTCACCAAAGAGCCTTGCACAGTCAGATTGCCAATTATTCCTTTCTCATTACAGAACACCAAGTCCAGGAAGGCCTGTTTCTTAGTTGTCTCATCAACATATTGATCCAGAAAACCATCTCACGCACACTCCAGGAATTCCTCGTCTACAGCATCGTTACTGATTTTCTAATTTGATCTGCCAAATATATATGGAGTCTAACATCACCAATAATTATGGGTCCACCTTTATTGCTTCATCAGGATCTTCTTTCTGGGTATCCATTCCATTAACCCCACAGGTTTCACACTTCCCTAAGATATTACCAAAGCCTACGTGTGCCTACATTTTTCGATCTGACCCCCTTTCCCTTAGCCACCCTTCCTCATTAATTTCTTTGAACTGAGGTGATAGGATGACCATGACCCACCCTCTCAAGCAACCTAGCACTGATCTCACCTGTCCAGACCCCTCTCTGGTGACTAAACATCATCCCATTTTCATCACATCTACCCCTCAGGCTGGACCCTATGAAAACAAAGGACTGATCATGTCAGTCTGATTCCCCTGTGCAATGCCACACTGACCAGATGCCTGGCCATGGCCAAAGCCCAGCATTAGTATGGGAGGCTGCTTTGACTAACAATATCAGATACCTCCCCCTCAGTTGTCAGATGCCCCTTGGGCTTCACTGCAGACTACAAGTATGTATTTGGTGTGATAACTGAGACCACATGTTTAGGTGTTAGAGTGATGTGGCACACTGATGTAAGGGAAGATGCATGGGCCTTTGACTGGGGACTGCTGCACAGCATGGCCACCTCCCTGGTTGTGTGACTGCGCTGATTCCCAATGTACAGCAAGGCATACATACAGTGGGAATGCCAGTAGGAACCAAGTGAATGCATGCTGTCAGAGCAAGTTAACAACCCTGGTAGGCAGTCTGACCATTGCAATGAACTGGGCGCTTTCCCTTTGGAGAGCTGCACCCAATGCACTGCTAGTAGCCGGTTTGCCCTCTGACTTTACATGGCATAGTGCTAGTGCATTGGTGGCTGCCAAGATGGCTCCCTGAAAGCTGGGTGTTGATGTCAATGGTGGAAGGATATGTGTGGTTGATGCTGGGGACTGTGCCTTTCTCTGCAGTTTGACCATTGGCAAGATGGAAGTCATTCAGAGGAGGCAGTAAGTTGAAACCGCTAGAACCCACTCTGGTTTCCATGTCGAATTTTTCCAATGGCTAGTTCGTAGGTTGAGTTTGGTAAGATCGCAACTCGTGGTGTGTTGGGTTGTTAAAAAGGCATCTAGCAATCAACGATAGGCATCCATTCGAATTTGTTGTTGACTGAGAATCTTGAGAAAAACGTACACGATGCAGCTAGACAATCTCAATGTCAAGATGGACCTCACTGAACATCTTGCCCAATCCTGCCACACAACTCACCATTGCTCACATCGATCAGAGCTTGCTAAGATTCCATGCAGAGTCTTTTGCAACGCAATGTTATCTTAGCTTTCTGATGTAATTCTTCTAAGGCACAGTTCCAAAATCACTTCAGAGATAGAAGAAAGGGCATCACCTTGGCAGGCAACACTCAATGAACCCTTGCCTTGAAGAATAAGAAACTTCCCCTTCTTGGACAACTGCAATCTGCATGCTCAATGTCAACCCACAATTCTATTAGGGAGGGGATTCAGGTCTTCCTGCAGCTCATAAACTGCAGAGATTCAATAAGGCACCTCACTACCATATTCTCAAGAGCAACTAAGGATGGGCGATAAATGCTTGCCCAGCCAGGGATGCCTATATCCCATGAGTGAATAAAAAATAAGGAGAAGCAGAATAGAAGTTGCTGGAAAAACTCAGCAGGTCTAGCAGCGTCTTTGGAGAGAAAGCAGAGTTAACGTTTCGGGTCCAGCGTCCCTTCTTCAGAACTTCAGTTAATTCTGCTTTCTGTCCACAGATGCTGCCAGACCTACTGAGTTTGTCTAGCAATTTCTGTTTTTGTTTCTGATTTCCAGCATCTGAAGTTCTTTGTTCTTTCTTTTAAAAAAAAAGTAGAATTTGTTAAGCAGGATTTTATAAATACTTAGTAAGTAAGCAGCGAATGCAACATGGAAGTTTCTAAACCTCCAAGATCCAGGATTCTTTGAAAGTTGTTGCAAAGGTGATGCCTTTTATTTAATCTCTGTAGTGATCTCGAAACTGTGTCTCAGAACAATTACAATTGATTCATAAGTACTAGTGATTCATACCTTGTCAGGCCAAGCATAGCTGAGGACTCATTGTTATAAATAATCAATTCAGAATTTAAAGATTTTAATTAAATGGTTTTATATCTCAAAAGGCCCTATACTTACAGGCTAAAATTAATTCTTAGTTGTGGATCTGAGTGGAACCTGTGTCTCATCAGTCTGATCGAGGGGTGTATTGCACATTGTTCTGCTAGGCCAGTGAATGAGATGCCACTTAAATTGAAAGGAAAAATCTGGTCAGAAGCACGGAAGAAATGTCAAAGGAAAAAGGAAACTTCAGTGTTTTTAACATTCCAAGAGGTAACAGGACATGACATGTTGATGATGTTAGGATATTACAAAGTGCATGTACTACCGAGTTAGACTCTGAGGTGAGAATTCTATTTGAGGACATTTTGGCATTCATTCAGAGCAAAATACAGCAAGGAATTAAATATCGACCATAAATTTAAACTGATCAGACATGTTGCTGAAGCAATTAGAAAGTGAGAGACCAAAAATAAAGTTTTAATTTAAAGATAATGATTGGAGAAAGTTAGTTTGGAGAGTTTGCAAAATAAATTTAAAATGCTACGTGAAAGGAAAATAAAAACTTCAGTGTAAGTTTTTATATGTATTTTGTTGAAAGGTAATTCCTGTATGATTTATTTGTATCTGTACAAGCAAGTGTCTATAGTACTTAAAACTTGTTTAACTCCTTGTGGTCTGAATTTGAAAGAGTTCTGTGTTCTGGACCCGAAACGTTAACTCTGTTTTCTCCTCCACAGATGTTGCCAGACCTGCTGAGCTTTTCCAGCAACTTTGTTTTAGTGCCTGATTTTGAATTAGAATTAGAATCCCTGCAGTGTGGAAACAGGCCCTTCGGCCCAACAAGTCCACACCGACCCTTGGAGCATCCCACCCAGACCCATCCCCCTATAACCCATACACCCCTGAACACTATGGGCAATTTAGCATGGCCAATCCACCTAGCCTGCACATCTTTGGACTGTGGGAGGAAACTGGAGCACCCGAAGGAAACCCACGCAGACATGGGGAGAATGTGCAAACTCCACACAGTCACCTGAGGCTGGAATCAAACCCGGGTCCCTGGCGCTTTGAGGCTGCAGTGCTAACCACTGAGCCACCTAAACAACATTTTGAATGTTGTTTTAAAGTAATTGCTTTCTTAAGGTGTGTATTTGATTGTATTTTAAATTTAATGTGATTGAGGAGTAGAATTAGATGCCATAAACTGAAGGAGATTGTAAAACTCTTTCATTTTATGTGACTAAAGGATAATGACATTGTAGTGTTCTCAGCTTGCAATGACTGTAAAGGTTATTGTGCTGTAGCTTTAAACTTTTTCCAGTGAGAATTCACTTTTTCTTTAGTCTTAATTTTGGTTGTGTGAAAGGTTGCCTGCAGAAAAAAAGTGTGAATAAGACTTGTCAAAAGCGGCTGTCAAGCTATTTAAAAGGCCTGCTGTTTAAATCGTGGCAGAATTTTTTTGACAACATTAGCACAATTGTTGCTTTGTATTTCATGCTGTCTGTTGACACAAGCCTGCAAGTTTCATTGACTGATCTACTTCTGCAAGTCCGATTTCACGATCGTCCAGTCCCAGGCAGGTTCTTGCGATATCTCAGTTTGATTGACAGCTACAAGTGGTAATAGACTCTTTATTGTGGGACTATGAATTCTAATGCTCTTTAAAGAAATGTGTACTCAAATGCTGAATATATGACAGCTTAATGCGTTGAAGGAATGCAAATACAGATTCTTTTTATGCAAGAGTGTTTTTTGACGATGTAAAATGCAATAGGCATTTAAAATGTTACTGCATAGAAATGCATTTAATCTCTCTATCGCTCCTAAGGTCTGCTCATGATGGATCCTAAATGCAGTGGTGGGTAGATGCAAGTACAAAGGATGGCGCCTGTGGGTGTGTGTTGGCATAAATTGACACCACATTGCCAAATGGCCTATAAAAGGCCAATAGGCATTTGGTAGCATTGACAGTTTGAGGGGCCATATGGCATGGATAGAATTACATAGATTAGCATTAACGGTATGAAGAGACATAGGTTTGAGTGAATGGGTAAGACATTGCCTGGTGGACAAAAGGGTCATAGTCAGTGGGGCAGTATTGTGGCTCAGTGATTAGTATTGCTACCTCACAGCACCAGAGACCCAGGTTTGATTCCAGCCTCGGGTGACTAGCTGTGTGGAGTTTACACCTTCTCCCTGTATCTGCGTGGGTTTCCTCCCACAGGCCAAAGATGTGAAGGTTAGGTGGATTGGCCATGCTAAATTGCCCATATGTCCAGGGGTGTGCAGGCCAGGTGGGTTAGTCACAGTAAATGCAGGCTGCAGGGATAGGATAGGAGGGTCATTGTGGACTTGATGGGCTGAATGGTTTGCTTCCACAAGGTAGAGATTCTACATTCAGTGTATCGGGGTAATGGGGTGGCATGGACAGGGAATATATATAGGTCTTGAGGTGTGAGGGCTGGTGGAATGTTTGATCTTTCTTATTAAACATCATGCAGTGCTGACACACCAAAATAGACATCAACCAGCCCAACCCAGCGAACCCAGAATGAAAATCCAACCTTTCCACTCACTTCCGAGTCAGGTTTACATAGCAGGGAGATGTTCTGATTCTGTGTTCCCAACCTGGATTTGAAATCCACGCGGTTAACTCTCTTTCTCTCCTCAGATGCTGTCTGACCTATTGAGTTTATCTAATTTTTTTGTTTGTTTTTATTCCTCATCCCAAGAACCACCTTCAAAATGCTTCACATCTGAATTTCTTTTAGAGTGCAGTGATTGGTGATATGTAGCTTTGGCAGGAGGTGATTTAACCACTGGAATTGGCAGGTCTGATATATGGCTACAAGTGTGTAAGGTTGCTTCATTTCATCGTTAAGTCCTGACTTATTGATCTGTCATTCAACCATTGAAACAGTTTACCTGAAAGATCATTTAAAAAAAGCAATCCTTTCTATAGCAAATATATATGTTGCCTGTTGTTTACAATATGCCAAAAATTTTATTGTGAACTATACTTCAAATCTTCCATAAAATTTTCACCTTAGCTCCAAAATGCTGGCATGTAATTACAAGTGAGACTGAAACAAATAAGCCACGTGTGATATTTAAAACTCATTATAGATACATTCAGGTGGAGAAACTAGAATAGGCCATTATACCCTACAAGTACAAGTTACTTTAATTGATGTGCACTTCCTGAGAATGATATACCTGTAATCAACTTTTAATGGAAATCATGGATATTATTATCCTGCAATTTTCTATCTGTGCTAACAGCACCTCATGCAATATAATACCATCAATGTTTCATTTGTGCTATCTTTTAATTGAAAATGACTCCTCAGTTGCGAAGCCAGATTATCCAAGTGCACGAAAAGAAGAAAATGTGTACATATAGTATGTATTAGCAAACAATCAGTTTTAATTTTTACCTATTGTACAGCAGCATTGCCAATGTAGTTTCTTCTGACAGCAAGTGAGATGTTTTAGGGATAACACTTCAGGTGCAACAGAACTTCCAAGGTGATCAGGATGTGGCCTTAAATTAACATGTCGGTTTGATCTATGTTTACCACAAAATGCCACCTTGGAAAGGTGTTGAAACTTGCATTTAAAATGCTTGAATAGAGGATTGTTAGGTTTGTGATTACCATTTAAATTGACCAGCAGCATTCTTCAATGGACATGCGTGGTATTTTGGCTGCTACTGCCTGACCTAGCACCTTCTTCTAGCAGCAACTAACTGGATGGGAGTGGACTAGTCATTACAGATGAGATCCACTACTAAGCAGAGATAGGGAAGGGGATGGTCTAGTGGTATTATCGCTGGACTGTTAATCCATAGATCCAGGTAATGTTCTGGGAACCTGGGTTGGAATCCCATCATGGCAGATGGTAGAATTCAAATTCAAAATAAAAAATCTGGAATTGAGAGTTTAATGATGACCATGATTCCATTGGCAATTGTTGGACAAACACATCTGGTTCACTAATTACTTTTAGGAAAGGAAACTGCCACCCTTACCTGGTCCAGCCTGTATGTGACTCCCGAACAATTCTTAACTGCCAGGATTGGCTATAAATGCTGGCCTGTCAAACGACGTCCGCATCCTGTCAATGAATAAATTCTAAAGAAAAATCTCCATTTTTGTTGTTCTCTTTCTACTGAAGGTTTAAAGGTTTCACATCAAGAGACTTTCCATGGTGCTTTATGAAGACTTCACAAACACCCTATTAGCATTTATTCTCAAAGCTTTCTGAGGAACACCTAAACTGAGGGAGTGCTACATGACTCTACCCTTCAGAGAAAGTGATAAGAAGTCACAATGAGCAAGGGAGTGGTAAGCCTTCAGCATCTAGCTGGAGATGGTCCAACAGGCAGACCGAGGGGACATGTGACCTGGAAGAATAGCCCTGGCTGCTGCAGGAGCAATGAACAAGGAGGAAATAAGGGAAAGATAAACTGCAGGCACAGGGCTTTCATCCTGCTCTGGAACTTCTCCAGCAGGATCCCCAGTGTAGTATCTGCAAACTGATTTATTCTTGTACTTGGTTCTGGAGCCAACGTGAAAACCATTACTATATGCCAGCTAACCACACACCTCCAGTGGGAGTAGCTACGTGGAGCCCACACATTCTGTGCCGTAAAAAAATTGAATATAAGCAGCTGTTAAGTATGAAATCTGCTGATCACCGATTTAGCACCCCAGGCAAGTTCGAATGATAGTAATCAGCAAGCTAAGCATATAAATGTATGTTAAAATAAGAGATTTAGACAAGCATGCCATATTAGCACAATGCTCATTTAGCCTTTCACCAAAATATCCACTCAATTCTCTTTAGTGCTGTAAATGAGTCAAACAGCTTTAGTTGTACTCTTACCCTCTTAGTTTTAACAATGCATTAAGAAGCTGGCCATATAAAATTGGTGAAGAAAGATAAGATTGAGTTGGCGCTGACGCCCTAGTGTACAATAGCATGCTGACATGGAATGGACAATTGTTCTGTTGTTAGTACCCACTTATGCCTATAAAAGGGGATATCAGCAGGATGATGATTCCAATGGAAAACTCTTCCTCATTTATAGATCGATGTCGGACCATTCCAATTTTCATATGAGACAGATTCAGCTTGTAACATTCCTGATGGAAAATGATGGGAGCAGCGCAATTCTAGTAATATTGCAAAATGCACCCATTCATAACATCCAAGTAACTTTGGGACTTCACAACTTCAATGGTGAGACATGTGGTACAATTAGAGGAGAGAAATTTAGTGAGGTCCATCTTGATATTGGGATTATCTTGCTCCATCTTTTATGTTTTTCACATCAGTGTGACAAGATTCTCGCTAGGCAGTGGCAAATTGTCATTTGACAGTGATTAAACTTTGTTAAGTGCCTCGTTGATGGCCCAACTCACCTCATGAATACTTAGCTTTCTATCTTATCAAACTCACCATACAAGGGTAACATCAAGACCACTTGACATGGAAACCAGAACGGTTACCTGGTGAATTTAGCTTGCTGTTTGTTCCAGACAACCTAAAAGTATCAAACCAGGCACCAACACTCCATGGGCACTCACACCCCATGCCCATAGATATTGGCATCTGACATGTGTCAGCCATGGCACGTCTCTGGTCTACTTACAACACACTTCTACACTTCAAATGCTGCATCTCAAGCTGCACCAGCAACTATCATTGTAATGTCTGCCATGTCTCGAGTAAACATGAGGGACCAAATAAGACAGCTCCAGACAGACAGTGATTGTCCACATGTCAAACAGGCTTTTAGAGATGATATGTATGCAAGGAATGTTAGTAAATTCTGGGATATCCACTTAATGCAAAGTTATTCTGGAAACAGCCCTTGTTTAGCTGGAGCAGGAACTAGATGTTAAGGAATGGCACAGGATGGGGTAGGTGGTTAATGCGGCACATTTGGTAAGGTATGGTGAGAAAACATGTGAAGCCTCTTGATAGGATTCCCTGCAAAAAAACTCAACACAAGTCAGACTAAACCAAAAAAAAAGAGCTTCAGCCACATGCCTCTATTCATAAAGCCCAGTGCCGTGTACACCTAATTAATCACTTTCTCAAGGAATTCAGTTCAATGATTTTAGAATTGTATCCTTCATTTTACATTGTCTCTCCTTGTCTTTCCTATCAAGATCTATCACTTCACATACCTATAAATTTCAGCTGCCACATGCCTGCTCATACCACCAATCCATGTCCTACTGAAGTCTGCTTATCCTCCTTACAGTTCACTATGTTTCCAAATTATATGTCATCAACTAACTATTAAAATATTTCCTGCACACCCAAATCTATTGCATTAATTGAGATCAATATTTCAGTACTGACTTTCAAGTAAATCTATTATAAACATGGTTCTACTCCAAGAAACAACCATTCTCTCTGACTCATTGCTTCCTGTCAACTTCGTAATCATGCTGCCACTGCTGCTTTTAGCACATGGCTTTAACTTTGCAAACAGGTCCGTTACATGGCACTTTATCACCTTTCTTTTGGAAGTTAATGTACACTAAATCTATTCCATTACCCTCTTCAACCCTCCCTGTTAACTCATCACAAATGCAAACGTTTACCTGAACATGATCTTACTTCAACATTCCGTAACAACTTTCCTTAATTAATCCATATTGGACCAAATGACTGTTAATTTTGTTCCAGGTAATTATTTCTGAAAGCTTTCTCACCACCAAGCCTGATCTCCAGAGATCTGAAGCTAGTGCAGCCCTTCCTGTAAAGCGGTTTGGAAGGTCACAGCCAGTGCTTCTCTAATTTGTGCTCTCATTTTCATCAAGATTTGCCCATGATCCTGGTTACTTATTACTTTCAAGCATGGTGAGCCCTTTTTAATAGTTCATCTCTCTTAAATTTTAGCTTTTTCAGTTGCTCAAATACGTCCTCTTTCACTATCACTTTGGTCACATTTCCTTTCTTGGTAAAGGCACATGGTAAGTACATATTTTGTACCTCAGCCATGCCCTATGCCTCTACATGTATAATTACTTCTGCCCTCTACTCACACAACACTTTCCTTTTGCTTCCTTTTTACTATCCTTGTGCCTGTAGAAGGACTTCAAGATTCATTTTTATGTTAACTCAAACAATCTTTTTGCTGCCTTTCTGAGTTTTAATACTTCCCTCCAAACTTACAATTTTCAATGTTTCTCACTTCTATAATCAATCTGACATCTGCCATATATTCCCTTTCTCTACTCCATTAGCATTAGCAGCTTCTGGGGAACTCCATGTTTGTTGATGCTGCCTTTTCCCTCATGGGAATGTACCTTGACGATATCAAAACCAACCTTTCTTGAAGGCACCTTTGCAGATTTTCCAGTTTACGTGTTCTCACCCCACTAAAATTGATGTGGATATAGTTAATGATTTTTACTCTGGGTTGCTCCTTGTCCTTTTCCACAGCCAATATAAATCTTTTGGTACTATGGTTTCTTCCTTGACTGCAACTTAGTCCATTTGAACTGCCTCATAACCAATAACTAGTGTAGCGAGGCCTCCTTCCTCACGGGGCCAAAAACTAACAGATCTAGGAAATTCTCCTGAGCACACTTCTGATACATTTACCCTTCTGTTCCTTAGCCTATTACTATACCAATCAATACTGTGTTTGCACCCACTTGCTTTTGCTTGTTATTGTGGGATGAGGTGCATATCAAGCAACAAAATCACTGCTATCCAAGCATTGTGCCTCTGCTGAAGTTGATTTATACTCCTGTAGACTGGTAGAAGAATGCCTGAAGATGCATCGCTGTTAGACACCGTTAGGCCTAGGTGTCACATGTTAATTTCATGTATAGTAGCTCATTCTTAAAGCTATTTTCCATGAACCACAAGAGCAGAAAGCAAGGCTTGTGTTGCAAAAGTTCCACACATTTTTATTTTCATAGACAATATAAATTCTATTCACTCAACTTCTTTGCAGTTCAGTTTTCAACAAACAATCTTACAAGAATTGCAAAACAGCTATCCAAATATCAGCATAATATTTTAGAGCACTGTTGGTCTTATTGGAAAAAAAGAACAAGTAATTTGTATCATTGTCCACACATATGTACCATTACTTAACTCCAAGAGTCCACAACGGTGGCCCAGGAGTCTTAGTGGACAGCAGTGTTCAAGTTTCACAGGCACGTTCATCATCAAAAAGGCACACTTTTAAGCAATTCCTCTCCCTCAGATTAATGGTGGCATTGTGGGATGGTAGGTGATGAGTGGCACTATTGCACAGCAGTTAGCACTATAGCCTCACAGCACCAAGGACCCAGGTTCAATTTTAACATTGGGTGACTAGTTGTTTACACATTACCCCTCTGTCTGTGAGGGTTTCCACTGGCTGCTATGGTTTCCTTGCATAGCCCAAAGGTGTGCAGATTAGGTGGCATGGCCATGCTAAAGTGTCCCATAGTGTACAGGGATGTGCAGGCTAGGTGGATTAGACATGGTAAATGTGGAGTTATGGGGGTGGTGTGGTTTTTGGGTGGGATGCTCTTCAGAGGGTTAATGCAGAGTCATTGGGCCAAACGGCCTCCATCTGCACTGTAGGAATTCTATGGCAGTCCAGATGATATTGATTTCTGGAGTTTCATTTCAAGCAATAATAGCTAGTTTACACTAAATAAAAACCAAAAGAACTGCAGATGCTGTTAATCAGGAACAAAAACAGAAGTTGCTGGAAAAGCTCAGTAGGTCTGGCAGCATCTGTGAAGGAAAAAACAGAGTTAACGCGTCGGGTCCGGTGACCCTTCCTCAGGACCCGAAATGTTAACTCTGTTTTTTCCTTCACAGATGCTGCCAGACCTGCTGAGCTTTTCCGGCAACTTTGTTTTTCTTATAGCTTGTTTACAGTCTGATCACTTCAGAGAAAACACCCATATATATATGTATAATATATATAGTGTTTCTGAAACATTCAAAACATCTTTGAAGATTTAGACCTTTACATCAACTCACACTGTACTAAAGTGCTTTAGTCTCATGTTCTACTGAGCAGAAAAACTGATATCTTTCTGAAAGCGATTTGCATCTTCTCCTCAAAGGAATCATCTTTCCATCTCTGTCTGTTTTCTCTTTGTGTCTGCATCTGTGGGATGATCACTTGCAGCCTCCAGCTCCTTTACGTGTAGCTACCCTATATCTGCAGCTCCCCTTTGTATCAGCCAGTCACAGGATTTTTTGTAACTCCTCTCCTGTCGGAATGCTTCCTGCTAGAGTTGCCGGATCAGACAGATTAGTGTTTATTATCCAAGAAAATTATAATTGATCCCTTTATAATTGATGCAAACTTCTAAAAGTCTTTCTGATATATTCTTAAAAACAATTAGAGATTCTCTGAGTATTTTAAAGAAATAACACAGTTTCCTTACTTTGGGTAGCATTTGAATTCAGTGAAATTTCATCAGACCTGGAAGATTCTGAGGAAGGGTCACCAGACCCAAAACATTAACTCTGATTTTTTCTTCACAGATGCTGCCAGACCTGCTGAGCTTTTTCAGCAACTTTGTTTTTGTTCCTGGAAGATTTTGGAGTTGTTGTGGTAGTAGTTTTTAATCAGGTACAGAGACAGGCAAAAGAGGGCAGACAGTAACAAAAAGTTGAAATACTGTGTTAGAATAGTTTATGCATTTGTCCAATTGATACTTCTCCTTGTCTTACAACATGACCCCTTTGTCATTTAATCATTCCTGCTTTCCATCCTATCACAGACTAATCAAACAGAGTCAGAGTCAGCATTGTTTCATGAAAGGGAAATCACGTCTGACTAATTTACTATAATTTTTTTGAAGAAGTCTCATTCAGAGTGGATAGCGGGGAAACCAGTAATCATGTTGTATTTGGACTTCCAGAAGGCATTTCATGAGGTATCTCACAAGAGGTTAAGTCATAAGATAAGAGATAGTCTTTGGAGATAGTCTATTTCCGTGGATAGAGAATTAGCTGATGGGCAGGAAACAGCTAGTGGGAATGAGGAATTTTTTTTTAGGTTGGTGACCGGTGATGAATAGGGTTCCACAGGGGCAGTACTGGGACTGCAACTATTTATAACATATATTAAAGACTTGGAAGAATGAACAAATATGCTGTAGCCAAATTTGTAGAAATAAGTGGAAAGGCAATTTGCAAGAAGGATACAAACAGTTTGCAGAAGGATGAAATAAATGAAAGAACTGCAAATGCTGGAAATCTGATACACAAACAGAAATTGCTGGAAAATCTCAACAGGTCTGGCAGCATTTGTGGAGAGAAATCAGAGTTCACATTTCATGTCCAGTAACCTTTCTTCAGAACTGATGATAGCTAGGGAAAGGGGTTTTTTTTGTGCAGAAGATAGGGTGGAGGGAGGGAGGAGGAGTAATCAAAAGGTGGAGATAGAGCCCAAAGACAGAGAAAACACAGTTGGACAGACAAAGGGGTGGATAAAGACCAGTCTAGGAGAAGGAATAGCTTCTAATGGGGACTATTAGTAGCTGAAAATGAGGTCTCCTGTACACTGGAGAAACAAAGTGCAGACTGGATGACTGCTTCACAGAACACCTATGTTCTGTTTGTAAAAAAGACCCTGAGCTTCTAGTTGCTTGCCACTTCAACACATCATTTACTTCTTTAGCCAACAGCTCTGTCTCAGATTTGCTGCAATGCTCCAGAGAAGCTCAGTGCAAGCTGGAAGAACAGCACCTCACTTTCTGCTTGGAAACCCTGAAGCATTCTGGACTTAGTATCAAGTTCAAAAATTTTAGGGTTTGAGCACCTTTCCCCATGCTCTCCCCTACCCCCACACACCAGGCCTTATCATTACACAGGCTGAAACAACACACAACCTATTGTCAGCCACTAATGGTTGCATTAGCAGCCATTCTTTCTCTTAGGCTGGTCTTTATCCACTCCTTTGTCTGTCCAACTGTGTTTCTCTCTCTTTGGGCTCTATCTCCAACTATCACTTACTCCTCCACTCCCTTTTCAACTATCTTCTGCATGAAAGCCATCACTATCCTAGCTACCATCAGTTCTGAAGAAGGATTACTGGACCTGAAATGTTAACACTAATTTCTCTCCACAGATGCTGTCAGACCTGCTGAAATTTTCCAGAAATTTCTGTTTTTGTTTACAGACAGATATTGATGGGATAAATAAGTAGGCAAAATATTGGCAAATGGAGTATAATGTGGGAAAATGTGAAGTTCATTTTGGAAGGGAGGACAAAGGAGCAGAATTATTTAAATAGGGAAAAATTACAGAAAGCTGCAGCAATAAGAAACTTGGGGTACTCATGCATGAAACACATAAAGCTAACACACAGATGCAGCAGGTAGTCAGGAAGACTGATAGAATGCTAGCCCCTACATCAAGGGAGTTGGAGTTTAAGAGTTCCTTGCAATTGTACAAGGTGCTAATGGGACCACGTCTGGAGTACAGTGTGCAGGTTTGGTCCCCTTATTTGGGGAAAAATATTTCATTGAAGGCTCACTAGGATGATTGCTGGTATGGAGGGATTGTCTTCAGAGCAAAGGCTAAACTGGTTGGAACTCTACTCACTAGAGTTTGGAAGAATGCAAGGTGACCTCATTGAAAGGTATAGGATTATTTGTAAGGGTTTGACATGGCAAAAGCTAAGAGCATGCTTCCCCTCATGGGAGACTCTCGGACTTGAAGGCTGGTCTCAGAATAAAAGGGTGTTAGTTTAAGACTGAGATGAGGATGAACTTCTTCTCTTAGTGGGTTATGAGTGTTTGGACATCCTTGCCACAGAGAACTGTGGGAACAGAGTCCTTGCATACATTTAAGGCTGAGATAGATTTGTGATCAGTCAGTGAATAAAGAATTATGGGGCAAACACTGGAAAGTGGATATGAGGAATGTTGGATCAGCCATGATCCTTTAGAATGGTGGAACTGGCTCGAGGGGCCAAGTGGCGAACTCTTGTTCATATTTCTACGGTCTTCTGGTCTTACTAGAATCAGAATGCAATGCTCATCCTGTCTTCCATCCACAGTCCTAGCGATCTCATTTACTGGAGTTTGTAGATGTGCATGAATTAGTTGTGAGCTTGTAGTTGAGATGTTCATCCTTAGTTCAAGTCTCTTTCAGACAGATCTGATATTTCCTACGCACCCTTACCAATTTACATTTTCTACCTTCTTATGGCTATTTCTTAGACAGTTTCAATACAATTTCTTGGGATCTGAATAAGGAAGATATCAACTGAAAATCACCAAGCTGGTGGGCATGGTGGTAAGGAGGGATTTAGTCGGAGGCGTTTGTGGCAAGATGTAGTGGAAGAAAGGCTCGCTTCAAACAAGGCTCATCGAATGTGTTTACAAATAGGAGTCAAGTGAGTAATGCTTAAATGGACAACTCAGGTTCAATATTAGTTGTGGAAAGGCTTGGCCATTTAAAATTGATGTTGCATCTTGTATTTATGGCTCACCCAGCAGGAACAGGGATACAAAGGCAAAATACTGCAGATGCTGGAAATTTGATTACATAAGACACATTTTTCTTATATTGACTATCAATTAATTCAGGTATAATTTGCATTGGTTATGACTCATGCTAAAGTAAAAGCTACAAAAAACGAAATCTGGTTGGTAATTGTTTTCATTAAGACATCGGTCATTAAATTTGGTTATATTTGTTCATGGTTTCCTCACAGTGGTCATGGCACTAACTCATTTTACTTTCACGGATGCTGCCTGATCTTTTATTGCTTCCAGAGTTTCCAGTTTAACTTATAGGATTTTAGCATTCGCAGTATGTTGACAATCTTCTGGTTTTGTTTTCCCTTATCTTGGTTGAAGCTGGCTACCTGAAATGGGATGAGTTCCAGTTCACTATCAGCATTTTTCTAAAAATTTAACCTATTCTTCTAGTCAACCTGTTCAGCAATGTTATTACCCTCCATTGCAGCAGATGTGACTTGAACTTCAGGCCTCCCAGTCCAGGAGTAAGGACACTATTACTGCGCAACAAGATGGCCCCTACCAACACATTGCAACATACTGAACACAAAGGTTTCAGATGTGTGGATAAGGAAATATTCAGCTGAAAATGATCCAGTTTTGACCAGCATGTGCAATTACCTGTGAGAAATATTTTGGTAACCATCTATGTCCTTTGCAACTTATTGATTTAATTTTCTAAATACCTCACACACTACCACATAAAGCTGAGGAATGAGGAAAATTAAAACAGTTTTTTCATTGGATCAGAGCCTGATCTGCATGCCAAGATTTTGTGCCCTGGGATTTAGCTCTGAACTCACCCATTCCCTTATCTCTGACATGCACTTATCAATATAAGTCGTTGAATGTCAAACTGTGATATTTGGTCAAGTTGAAGTTGGCGTAATGCCAAAAACCTACCCTTTCGTGGATTCATCTCTTGTTTGGGTAATCACGTGACAAAAATGCATATGATGTTAATTAGAAGTTTCACAAGGAATTGGCATTTCTAAACCACTAGCTCAAACGCGGTGTGGGAGATACCTTGCCCTGCTGATCTCAAAACACTGAGTCCCGGAGGTAAAGGAAAGAAACTTTTATATTTCCATATTTATGTTTATTACCTCAGCATGCCCCAAAGCACCTTACATCCAAAGCAGCATTTTTGAAATGTAATCGTTTATGTAATGTAGGAACTACACCGTCCAATTTGTGCACAGCCAACTCCCACAAGCAGAAGTGAGAATGGCTGGAAAAAAACTATTTCAGCTATAGGAACAAGTTACTGTGGATGCTGGAATCTGAACTGGGAACCAAAAATGCTGGAGATCACGGCAGCATCCATGGAGAGAAAGCAAGCTAATGTTTCGAGTCTAGACGACTCTCATCGAGGTGAAGTAAGTGATCTCCAGCATTTTTGGTTCCCAGTTCAGATTCCAGCATCTGCAGTAATTCGCTCCTACATTATGTTTAATCGACTGCCACATCTCTTTGAGGAATGCCCACCCTGAAGAAGTTTTGCTGTTTCCTCCAACAGGAATTCCAGTTGTCTCTTTCACCATTCACTGCTGGTGTCACATTCCGATCACTTAATCTGAACTAACAACATCCTTTCTCGCCCCAGGACTCTAACGCCACACCACCCCCCCATTGTATAAATGCTGCCCCCCTCCATACTTCACTTCAGCTCTGATGGAGTCATCTAGAATCGAAACATTAGCTTGCTCTCTCTCCATGGATGCTGTCTCACCCAAGGTGATCATGATTTCAATAAAGGAGGTAGAAAGAAAACAGGGAATTATATACCAGTAAGCCAAACATCAGTAGTGGGGAAAATTCTCGAATCTGTTTTCAAGGACTTTATAGCGGAGCATTTAGAAAGCAGTGGCAGGATCAGATAGGATCAACATGGATTTATGAAGGGGAAGTCGTGTTTTACAAACCATATGAAATTCTATGAAAATGTAATTAGGAGAGTTGACAGTGGGGACCCAGTCGATATGGTATATTTGGAATTTCAGAAAGCGTTTGACAAAGTCCGGCATAAGAGATTATTGTGCAAGATTAAAGCGCTTTGGATTGGGGGATTTACATTGAGATGGACAGAAAACTGATTGGCAGAGAAGAAACAACGAATAGGAATTAATGGGTTCTTTTCAAATTGGCTGGCAGTAACTAATGGGGTGCCACAGGGATCAGTGCTGGGAACCCCCACCATTCACAATATATATTAACGATACAGAAGGGGTAGGAACATGTGATATCTCAAAGTTTGTAAATGATACCAAGTTGGGTGGGAGAGTGAACTGTGACAAGGATACAGAGATCCTTCAGCATAATCTGAACAGGTCGGGTGATCATGGAAAATCGATGGCAGATGCAGTATAATTTGGATAAATGCGAGTTATTCACTTTGGAAGCAAAAACAAGAAGGCAGATTACTACCTGAATGGCTGTAATTTGGGAGAGGGGAGTGTGCAGTGAGACCTGTGTGTCCTTATGCACCAGTCGCTGAAGGTAAGCATGCATGTGCAGCAGGCGGTAAAGAAGGCAAACGGTATGTTGGGCTTTGTTGCGGGAGGTTTCGAGTACAGGAGCAGGCATGTGTTGTTGCAGTTATACAGGGCCTTGGTGAGGTCATACCTAGAATATTATGTGCTGTTTTAGGCTCCTTTTCTGAGGAAGGATACTCTTGCTCTTGAGGGATTGCAGCGAAGGTTTACCAGCTGATCCCAGGGATTGGCAAGACTGACATACGAGGAGAGATTGACTAGGTTTGGATTGTTTTCGCTGGACTTCAGGCGAGGGGGGTTCTCGTAGACACTTATAAAATTCTAACAGGACTGGACCGGGTAAATGCAGGGAGGATGTTCCCGATGATGGGGGTGTCCAGAACCAGGGGTCATAGTCTGAGGATTTGTGGTAGACCATTTAGGATGGAGATGAGGAGACATTTCTTCACCCACAGTGTGGTGAGCCTCTGGAATTCTTTATCACAGGATGTAGTTGATGCCAAAACATTGAATGTATTCAAGAGGCGGCTAGACAGTCATGATAGTTAAGATAGGTGGCTCAATATAGCACTTGGGGCGAATGGGATCAAAGGTTATGGAGAGAAAGCAGGATTAGGCTATTGAATTGGATAATCAGGCATGATTGCAATGAATGATGGAGCAGGCTCAAAGGGCCAAATGGTCTCCTCCATCTCATATCTTCTATGTTTCTATCTGTGAGAGAATACCTTGATTTGTCAACAGTCTCTTGGTACTGCATTGGAATGCCTGTCTGAATTAAATATTCATTTTTTAGTGCAGGTTTTGACCTTCTGACGCAGAGACAGTCACATTACCAACTGTACCAGAACTAACATTCATTTATTGTGACATTTCATATGTCAAAATGAATATATACAGCTATCAAAATTATATTCATGTCATAGAGAGGAGGTTGATTAGCTCAGTTGACTGGACAGCAGGTTTGTGATGCAGAGTAATGCCAACAGCATGGGTTGAATTGCTACCTCAGCTGAGGGTACCATTAAGGACTGTTTTTCTGAACCTCTTCCTTCACCTGAGGCATGCTGACCCTTAGGTTAAACCACCACCAGTCATTTCCCTCTAATGAGAGAGGTGATATGGCAACTTCACCTTTACTGTTGTAATACCAATACACACGAGGTGCCATTCTTATTAGCCTCATTCTCCTGGCTCTTCAAATAATGCATTGCTCTCTGGCCAAGAAAGATGTTGTCAAATTTCTGTAGCATCAAAAATGCAGTTCTGTAACCTGCTGCTTAAAGTTTGCTGCATTTTGCTGTACAAACAAAACATAGCTCAGTTGTACTATTCAGGCGGCAATCAATACTGCCTGTGTGAGTGATCAGAACATGCTGTGGTGTATATCTCATGATGTTGCACTTGTTATAAATAGAAATTTGGGAAATATATTTGTCTCATCCTCTTAACTGGTGGAGAACACAACCTGCAAAGCTGGCAGTCGAAGTGATAAAATATTAATTTCAGAACCAGTTTAGGAAACGTTCTTGCAGAAATAAATAGGGAAAATATTAAAATTGTGTATTGACAGAGTTCCATTACATTGTGATCACTCATACAAGATGCAATAATAATTCAAAGACTTGTTTAAATATGTTACGTGGTTGAACTGCATTCAAATTTTGAGTCCTAGGTACCAAAACTGTGGAATGCCAAAACCTTAACACATTTTAAACAAGAAATATTTAGCTGAATATTTCACATTGTTTTGCTTTATTAATTTTCACCATAAATTAAACAGTAAATATGTACTTCTTCACTGACAATACAACTTATAATGCTTACAAGCTGTCACACTATTAGGACTTTTTTAAAAAACTGTAATCAGTTACCTGAAATTATAGACTTATTGAAAATTTCATATTATTTTTGCTAGCCATCTTGAATTGGCTTGGCCCCAGATTCTAGAATTCTCCTCTTAAATCTTTATCTCCCCAGGTCCCTTCATACCTAAGATTTCATTAATCAAGTTTTTAATTCTATTGTCTCCTTCATTCACTCAAATCCATCTTTTTGTCACATTATGCGTTGCGGTGCTGCGCTGTATTAAAGGTAGTACATAAAAGCAGGATTTTGCCGTTCTTCAAAATGAATGGTCAAAATACTGTTACTGCAATGAGACGCAATACCACACCCTCTGATTGCACAAACTCTGGCAAAGAAATCTGCAATTTTTGATGTCAGCAGCATTATTCAGTTAAATGCATTAAAAACACTCTGTAATGACAAGCAACTTTCAAAATTAATCCATAGTGGCAAATAGAGCGCAGCTGTTCCAATGTTTATGAGAAGAATAATAATTCTCAGGAATGAACACAATTTTGAAAGCTATTTGTAATTAATCAGAATGATAAATTTTCATGGGCTTATAAATTGCTACTTAAAAATTTCTCAGCTTTCATATTCTTTTGGTCTTCCTGTACATACATTCTTTACCGTTGAGATCATGACTAGCCGAAAACCTATGTTAAGTTGAATGGCCTTAAAAGCACTTTCTTTTTCCATGAGAATTTCTGCTAATTTATCTTACTTACTCAGATTGGCTTAAATTGTTGGATTTACAAAGATGGCTGCAGTCAGACAGTAGCTTTCATCTAACAGCCAATTGAACTGTTCATAATCTTGCAAATCCTTCAACTACTTTATGTTATTCTCCAAGGGAAGAAAGTGAATATTTGGGAAAAAAGTAACCCACATCTCGGTGCCAAGGATAGATAATATAAACAAGGAAACTGCGCAGTTCTACTAAAAAAATTCTGCATATGTACTCTTATTCCACACTGAAAAGACTGCAGCTCTCTCTTCTTTAATTTCAACTGCAAAGCAATTAAATAGCTAGGCAACTTCAGCTAACTGTGTTTATGAAGTTCTGCACTCTGACTTGCTGTTTGCAGAAAGGGCCTGGAGGGAAATTGCAATTCTTGCCAGCCAAAACTCTGCTGGCTAAACCTCGTGTTCTCCTTCCTTGGCATTAGCTTGTTGGTCTTCTTTGATACAAGTCTTTTCGTGACAATATTGAGCAGCATGCTACATGCTGCAGTGACCTGACAACTCACTTCAGCTTATTCTCCAAGCCTGCACCACGGCACTCCAAATGTTCAAAACATTCCAAGTCAAAGTATGTCCTGAAGATGCGGCTGCGGTTTAATATTCCATCCAAAAGCAAGTACCTCCAACAGTGAAGCAGTGCCTCAGTACTTTGCTAAATTGTCAGTTTTCTATGCTGAAGACCCTGGAGGAAGACTTGAACTGACAATGTTTTGATATAAAAGACAGTGTGCTACCACTGAGCCTAGGCTGATGCCTTTGGACTATATCTCTCAGGAAAAGGATAACTTACCGCTCTGATGTGTCAAAAGCATGTTTTCATAAATTTCTCACTATGAATGCTGAATGCTGGTATGATAAACATCACGGAACTAACTGAATTGGCTTCATACGTCAACACTGAAATTGAAGCTTGATGGTCTGGCAGTAACCAGATGGCAGGGAGTCATTTCAAGTCACCTCAGTGGCGTAACCTGCAATCTTATGCTTCCCTACCGCATCCTATAATTTTAACCCGACATTCAGAGCTGTTGAGAAGGATAGCCACAGTGAAGGAGCTCCTACTTTTAAATATGTAGATTGAGATGTCATGCCATTGATTTTTCATGGTTGTCATACCCAGTAGCCAGGCAATGCCTTATGTTTATAAGGATTAAGAGGCAGGTCTGGAAGAATTAAGCCGTGAAATTGGATTCCAGACCTGTCATGGCGCCAGTCTTATGACAGCTCCAAATAGTCGGATCATGCTGCCAGCCACTTCAAACTCAATCAACCTGGCACCCTTGTTGGTCAAGGTGTTTGAGTTGTGCTTACACAGTAGAATGAAGAAAGATCCCATCGTGATGTTAATTTGCCAACAATGGTAATATATGTAAATTACATGTTTCTAATTTACTCATTAGTTGTGGCAATCGCTGGCTGGAACAGCATTTATTCCCCATTCCCGATTGCCCTTGCAAAGGTAGTGGTGAATTGCTTCTTGACTGTTGCAGTCTATAGGATGCGATTATATCTATAGTGCTGTTACGGAGGGAATTCCAGGATTTTGACCCAGGGATGATGAAGGAACGACAGTAGAATTCCAAGTCAGGATGGGTGTGTGGTTTGGACAGAAGCCCGCATGTGATGATGTTCCCATGTGTCTGTTGCCCCTGTCTTTGAAGGCTGGCCCAAGTTGTGGGTATGATGGGTGCTGTTAAAGGAGGCTTGGTGAGTTACTACAGTCCACCATGTAGTGCTGACACTACGTACAACTGTGGTGGATGTTAGATGGAGTGCCAATAACACAGGGTGCTTTATCCCAGGCGTTGTTGAGCATACTGTTTGTTGCTTGAGCTGCACTCATTCGGGCAAGTGAGGAGTATTCCACCACACTTCTGAATTGTGTTTGTAGATGGTGGATTGAGGAGGTGATTTACTCATTGCAGAATTCCCAGGCTCTGAGAAACGATAACCCCCAGGATGTTGATAACAGGTGATTCGGTGTACAGTATTGCCATTTGATGACAAGTAGTAATGGTTGGGTTCTATCTTCTTGGAGATGGTCATAGCCTGGTGCTTATGTGGCACTAATATTACTTCCATTTAACAGCCCAAGCCTGAATGTGAGGCAGATCCTGTTGCATCTGATCATGGACTGATTCAGTATCTGAGGAATCATGAATGGTGCAAACATTGTGAAGTGATCAGTGAACATCCTCATTTCTGACCTTACGATGAAGGGAACTTCAATGATGAAGCAGCTGAAGATGGTCAGACAGAGGGCAATACCGTGAGTCACTCCGAAGGTGATGTCCTCTGGGTGAGATGATTGACCTCCATCAATTATAATCATCTCCCTTTGTGCTAAGTATGACTCCAACTGGTTGAGAGAATTCATTTTGCCAGGCCTCCTCGATGGCGCATTTAGTCAAATGCTGTCTTGATGTTAAAGGCGGTCACCATCATGCCCCTATTGAAGTTAAATATTTTTTTTTACTGTTTGAATCGAGTCTGTACTGAGGTTTGTGCCGAGTGGGCCTGATAGAACCCAAATTGAGAGTCAGTGAGCACAGTCGATGACATCTTCCATCACTTCGCTGATGACTGAGAGTGGAATGTTGGGTCAATAATTGTTTGGGTTGGATTTCTCCTGATTTTTGTGGTCAGATACTTAGCTGAGGAATTTTCTACATTGCTGGGTATATACCAGCGTTGCAACTTTAGTTGAACTGCTTGTTTAAGGACACATATATATCTGGAACACAAGTCTTCAGTATATTGCTGGAATGTTATCAGACCTTTTGCAGTATCCAATACCTTCAGCCATGTCTTGATATAATGTAAAGTGACTTGAATTGGCTGGGGAAGGGTAACTGTGATGTTGGGGACCTCAGAAGATAGACCATCCGCTTAGCACCTCTGCTTAAAGACCGTTTCAGCCTCATCTTTTGCATTGCTGGGCTGGACTCCAACATTTAGGATGGGGAAATTGGTGGAGTCTCCTCCTTCAGTGAATTGTTTAATTTCCCAGTATCATTCATGACTAGATGTGGCAGGGCTGCAGAGATTAAATTTGATCTGATGATTGTGGGATCACGCAGTCTATGGATAACATGCTCCTCCCACTATTTGGCATGCAAATAGTCCTGCATTGTAGCTTCACCAGATTGACATTTCTAGGTATGCCTGGTGCTGCATCCAACATACCCTGCTATACTTTTCATTGAACCTGGGATGAACCCCTGGTTTGATGATATGATAGATTATGGGATTTGGTGTTCCATGAGTTGATTGGTATGATGCCAGTTGATGGTAATACTGGACAATCAGAGTGAAATCTGGCCTGATAGACCATGAGTTTTATGTTTCCTATGTGTTGTCTGTGGTCATCCATTGAACGTGTTTACAAGAGGGTGCCAATATGCTTTTAACATAAGAAAAGAAAAGGTTAGTACGCACAAAAGGAAAAACTAATTTACATTATGTAAAAACTATTTGAAATGGTTTTATTACAAGTCTTGGACACAAACAATTGACTCTTTTAACCTCAAAAAAACAAGCATATAGATGCATTACCTTTCATGGTGGGTCACCTTGTTTCCATGCAAAAATTCACTGCTCAGTGTGCAGGGGAGTATTTGGTTTCTTTCTGGCAAACATCGTGAACCTGTTGGTATGAAGGGAGAAGGCACTCAAGCTTTGGTGCTTTGAAGGGAGAAAGTTTGCAAATTTCGTGGGTGAGGGAGTGGAGATGAATCTAAGCCTGGGGGATGAAGGGAGGGGTGACAGTTAAAAGTCTAGGAGAGGGGACAAAGGGAAGGCAGATCCTTACTCTATGGGGGATGATACAGAGTCTGGGTAGGGGAGGCAGAACTGCAGGAGGAGGAATGGTCCTATACCTGGGTTTGAGTGGGCAGGGAAATAAATGCCCGCAGGTGGAAGGGAGGTATGTCTGGAGCTTGGGGAGGAAGAGGAGGGGAGGAAAATTCCTAAATGTGGGAGGGAAGGGGTGGATATAATGACTAGGTTAGGGAAGGGGTAAAGTCTCAAGCAAGTGAGTGGGTCAGAAGAGAAGGAGTCCCAGCAGTCTCAGAATCTGCTGGAAGTATGCCAACAGTCTAGCTGTTGGTGCTCAGCAAGGTGATTGGGTTGGGGAGAGGGCAATGGGATCTTGAAGTCACTGCCAGGCCCTTCCTCACAGGGAGACAGGGCACTACCAGTAGCATTCAGTCGGTGGAGGAACTACAGGCAGGCCCCCGAGAAGTTTCTTTTCAGAGATGGCTGGGCCTTACATCTCCACCCTTAGCCCTGTAGGAATTTAAGCCCAGAGCAATATGCCTGGACGTTCTAGTCACAAACACCACAGTGGGTGCCTGACCAAAACTCTAAGATCAAGGAGTCCATTGTAGCGTAGACTGTCTCCAGCCCAGTTGTGGAATCTGGGATTGTACAGATATGTATTGGGGGTGGGAAATAAGGAAAATTACCTGGGTGACATGGGTGACAGGGCACTGCAAATATGTTACCACAATTATATATAATTTTCCACTTCTCTTCATCAGCTGTGTATGCAAATTCTGGCTGGCCACAAGTACAGCATTAAAGGTATGAAGCCTAACCATGCTTGGTACTACGTGATGTTTGATAGGCCAAAGCATGAAATGAGTAGTTCCTGCACCATGTGCAGGCTATGGGCAGAAGTCAGGTGATTATTACTTTGCCAATGTTTCCAGGTGGCAAAAAAATTGCTTGTGCATCACAATCATTAGTCCCATTGTTTGGCATTATTGCTTGTTTTCGTCATGACTGCTTGGGGCCAGGATTTGAAGTCCAAACTGTAGGTTAATGCCTCAGGTTCACACACAGCATATAGCACTCACAGATCTCTAATTGAATTAAATAGAATTGAATGATCTATTGCCACTTGTATTTTACAGTGAATAATACTGTAAAATACAGTGAAAAGTTCCAATCGTCACCACCATGCGGAACCATTTTGAATAGTTTAAGAATAAAAAGATATAGCTGAAGGAGAGTTCATCTTCACTCCACCACCTCCACCCTGAATCCTTAACTTCAGCGTGTTGCGAATCCAGTGATAGTGAGGCTGATTTATTTTGGATTGCTATCCTTGTGTCATAACATGTATTTAACGGTCAATATTAGTGAGCATCTGTGTAATGCTGTTACATTTTGAAGGGCATCACATCACTCAAAACTGAAGCCTTCCTTCACAAAATGATCAACCCACTTACCCCTGGTGTGGTCACAGCCATTTCCATCTCCATTGCAAGTTTGTATTTCCTTCTATCATGTTGTAAATAACAATCAGTCCTCAAGCGGTGAGTTTTAGGCACAGCCTCTTGGTATTGGTGAATCTTCAAACCTAAACATTCTCTTCCTGGTAGCCATCCCTGTCAACCCCATAACCTTGAACTTCCCCAAGTTTCCACCCAATCGGTCTAGCTAAATCTCCATCTGCCCAATTTATCTCCCACCAAGCCAAGGCATATCGAGTAAAAAAGTGAGATATGGTAGTGCACCCCGTTGAAGCCAGGATGCTGCTGAACATCAATGACCCTCCCTCCTGCGCTACCCCTTTTTCTTCAGTGCTCTATCATCTCCGCCACATTGCAACCTTCAGATTTGTAATCCCTACTGAAACTCTGCATGCAACCTCCAATCCCCACAATTCAGTTCTCCAACTCCCCTCCCACAGTAGTGGCTTCTCATAACACCCCTCCTTGACTTTTAGTGGACAGACCTTCAGACGTATTATGGCCCACCCCTTTGAGAAACTTAATGGACATCCTCAGACAATGATTGACCAGGCCCCTGACTGATATCTGAACAGATCCCTGACTGCCTTCCTGCGATTACCTAGACTGGTTATACTGCACCAACAGGTTAATCATGGCCCACTCCCAAAACCTGTAAAAGTATGGGCCCATGATTCTGACCACCTAAAGTGGCTGACTGAACATGCCCAAACCCCTGCACTGATGTCAGAGGCTGTCCTTCTGCTGCTGGGACACCCTGCCTCAAGCCTGCATCACCATTTAATACGATCATGGCAGAACTCATTTTGGCCTCAACTCCAATTTCCTGCTGACGCACCATTGCCATTCAGTCCATTAAAAGTTAAAAATCTATCTCCTCCTTCAATTTATTCAATATCCCAGCAGCCCCCGCATTCTGGGATACTAAATTCCATGGTATCACAAGCTTTTGAGTGAAGTAATTCCTGCTCTTCTCTGTCTTAAATCTGCCATCCCTTAGTCTAAAACTATGACCTCTCATTCTAGATTGTTCACAAGGGGAAACATCCGCTCTCCATCAACTTTGTTCCTTTTGGCAAATTAGATACCTCAATCATGTCTCCTCTCATCCTAAAATTTAGTGAGTACAGGCAATTTGATACAAAAACAGAAGTTGCTGGAAAAACTCAGCACGTCTGTCAACATCTGTGAAGAAAAAAAACCAGAGTTAACGTTTTGGGTCCGGTGACCCTTCCTCAGAGCTTTTCCAGAAACTTTTGTCTTTGTTCCTGATTTACAGCATCTGCAGTTCTTTCAGTTTTTATCAGGCAATTTGATACCTGCCCACCCACCCTGATTGATGACTGTTGACAGCCATGATAACCTGCCTGAGTCTGGGTCTACATTATAAGGCAAGTCAAGACAGAAGTGCTGTGAGCCACTTTGCTCTGGCTAACTGGGCAAAATGCCAAGAGGCAAGACTGGCCGTGGCAGGGCAAGGTAGGGCAGGGATCCTGTGAGTATCAAAGTAGGCACAAAGTGAGTGAGTGCTAAGACAATGAGCGAGGAGCCTCAGGACATTCTGGCTCTATATTCCCGGCACATGCAGAATTCCGATGTCCATACACAGCAACAGCTTCCGGATCCGGAAGTCAATGCATCAGCATGTGCAGAGCCGCTGAGCAGCTGCATTGAGGAAACATTGACCTGATCTAAACCATGAGCTAGGTGCCTGTCTCTGTATGTAAGGTGGACTGGCGATGACATTGAAACACAGTGTCAGTGCACTCCAAAATGAAAATTGAAGTGCTGGAGCAAACTGTAAGTGAATCGGAGATGAGCCGTGACATTGTAGTGAGGTTGGTATGTGTCAGATGCCAATGTCCATGAGCATGGGCTTCATGCAGCCACCACCCAGGGAGTGTGCTCTGAGATTCTGGGGACTGGTGTCCAAGATAGAAGTCCAGAGTAGCAAACAGTGAGCTGGAGTCACCAGGTAACTGCTCAAGGTTTCATGTCAGGAATTGTCCGTGTCTAGTTTCCATTTAGCAGGTAGGAGAATGGAAAACCATATATTAATGAGGTGATAACAATGAGGATGGTAATGCGCAATAATACATGCAAATAGACCTCTCACCATTCACCAGGAAGCAATCTCGGCTGCCATCCAACATTTGCCTGGAAAGTAGGACTTCTTGATGTCGAAGTTGGGAAGATTTTCTTGTTATAACCATGTCGTTCAGCAGCTGGGAATATTCTGTCTACTGTTTGTAGCATCCATGCAATTGTAAGCGTGAAGCTCCACAAGGGTGATGGTCTGAGTTTGTTTACTGGATGTTTCTCGAATTGTAGCCAATCTGTGAATCATGTGATGTGGAAGCCATTTTAGTCTAGTAAACTGTGAAACTAGATTAGAAAATGTTATTTTCTTCAAATGTTTTAGAGTCTATTTCATGATTCATTCTCATGACACTCCGCATGATGGTGTAGCCATGATCGTCTGGGTTCAGAATTCCTTCGAAATAAGAAAATTCTCCTCATCTCAGATCCAAACCAACAGCCCATTTCAGACTTGCCAGCCAATTTATCAGTATCTACCCTGTCAAGCCTCTTCATAATCTTGAATGTTTCAATTAGATCACGTCTCATTCTTTGAAACTCCAAAGAACACACATCTGAAGAAGGGTCCTGATCCAAAACATCGACTTTCCAGCTCCTCTGATGCTGCCTGGCCTGCTGTGTTCATCCAGCTCCACGCTGTGTTATCTCTGACTCCAGCATCTGCAGTTCTTGCTATTTCCAGTTTTCTCAACCTCTCTTTAAGGGCCAACGCTCTGATCATAGGCAGTGAACCTTTGTTATACTGGCATAGACTTCCATAAATATAGGGACCAAAATTGCACAAAAGACTTCAGATGCAATCTCTCCAAAGCTCCGTGCAATTGTTACAAGACTTTAACATTGTCATACTAAAATTCCATTAAAATAAAGGCCAATGCATTACTTGCTTTCCCAATTGCTTGCTGTTCCTGGTAACTCTCTGTTATATTGCCTCAGTGCACCCAATCTCTCTGAAAATCAACATCTACAAATATTATGGCTTTGAAATAACTTTTTTTTTATTCTTTTGACCTTAGAGAGTAACCTCACATGATGCATCATCTCCAACTTTCTTGTTTTGGTGCAAGGTAATGATTCTGAAAATATTAAAGTTCAATTTGAACTAAGCTCCACTCAATCTGATGATGTCAAACAGTCTTGGGTGGGGAAATGAACGGTCTGCCTTGAAATCCCAATGGAGACAGATGTATCATCTTTTCTTCTTGATAGCATTAGTTATCATGTCGAACAAATCATGATAACTTTCACTAAATACTTCCATGCAATAAACTACATAGAGTCATAGAGTTGCACAGCACAGAAATAAACCCTTTGGTTCAACTCATGCATGCTAACGAAATATCCTAATAGTCTAGATAACCAGGTAATGTAGTCCCATTTGCCAGCATTTGGCCCATATCCTTCTCAACACTGCCTGTTCATACTCCCAGCTAGATGCCTTTAAAATGTTGCAACTGAGATTGATTACTGGTTAGTGGTGGGACGTCTATTTGCATGTATTATTGCTCATTATCATCCTCATTATTATCATCTCATTAATATATAGTTTGCCATTCTCCTACCTGCTAAATGGACACTAAACACTGACAATTCATGACATGAAACCTAGAGCAGTTACCTGGTGACGTCCTCTGGCAGCTCATTCCATACACGCACCAGCCTCTGCATGAAAAAGTTACAACTCAGGTCCCTCTTTTATCTTTTCCCTGTCACCTTAAACCTCTGTCCTCTAGTTTTTGGACTCCCCCACCTCAGGGAAAAGACCTTGGATATTCACCCCATCCATGCCCCTCATGGTTTTGTAAATGATTTCACATCTTGTTAAGATGTGTTTATTCTCATTTAGATTCACTAGTGGTTCATCCTCTACAAATGTTAACAAAATAGACCCTTCAGAACCAGTTAATAAAAGTGGATTTGTAGTAACACTCTACCCCATCCATGAACTGCTAGACATTGGTCCTGCAATGCACACAACATTGTGATCAGCTTTTGGCATCATTGCTTAAATACATAAGGGTAATATAAGGGTAGCAAAAAATTCATTGGACCGGGAAGAAAAAATGTTCAGAAGAAAAGCTTACTTTTACTGCTTTAAATACTTTACCACTTTATCATTAGTCAGACAGTCTATCAACAACTGCACAGACTTGATCGACCAGGCAGCAAGCAAAACTCATGGAAAGAACAAGGGAGAAATAGCAGTCCAAACTGAAGTCTTTCCTTTAGACCTGGTAAGGAACACAAGAAAGGTAGTATAAACGAATAGTTGAAAAAAGAACTACTCACATTGGAGAGTTACAGGTCTTATGTTACATTTAAGGAGAATCTAGGCAGTATCAATTCGAGCTTCAGCAACTGTATTGACCTATGTGAGTGAAGTTTAAAATCCCATTTAGGCAGTGGCAACAGCTTTAAATTAATGACACAAAGGATCATGCTCAGAAAGTTAGTGGTTAAGGAAGGAATACTTAGCATTAACAGTGAGTGTTAATACTGGAGTGAACTTGCCCCATGATACATGGCTGCAGTATGTCATCTTAATGGTAATAGTCTGATCATCAACTGCTGACACGGGCTTAATTATCTCTGTGGGATTATTTGTTTATTCAAAACAGTAAAACATATCACAATTTATACAGCAGCCAAATGATTTCTGAAGGTGCTGCTTGCAACCAGGAAAACTACCCAGGCAGATTCACAACATTGTATACTTACAGTTCACGACATTAAGGCCATTCTCAAATGTACACACACATAACGTATCCTACTCCTCTCCAAAAGAATTTTTTTAACAATTCACAATAACAAGTGAGACTATAAGTCTTTATAATTGATAGACAATTAGCTGACATTTCATATCTCGTGGCAGTGACATTGTCTGGAGATGGTCAAGTATTTCTGTAAAGACGGCACACACTTAATCAACCAAGCAGCAAGCCAAACTTATAGAAAGAACGAGGGAGAATTTGCTTATGCTGACACTGCAGCTAAGTTTGTTTACAGATTAGTCACTGACTGATCTCATTCCTCAAGTTAGTGTGAGTGGTTCAAATCTTATTGGCATGTACTGTTCTGTTCCTTTTGAACTCCCGGCTCATTTTGAAGCTTCTGCTTATACACACAGTTTTAACATTATTTTGGTCCAGTATCTTGTTCTTTCATGAGCTGTTTGGATAACTATTTCTGAAAAAGGGTCTAGGCCCGAAATGTCAGCCTTCCTGCTTCTCTGATGCTGCTTGGCCTGCTGTGTTCATCCAGCTCTACACCTTGTTATCTCAGATTCTCCAGCATCTGCAGTTCCTACTATCTCTGGATAACTATCCAGTTGTTCTATTTTTTTCTTTTTCTATTTTATTTAAAGCCTGGATCTCTTCCGTTTGCTGCTCCAGTGGATTCTTAACCTTATGCATGTCCTGCTTGACTTCTTTCACTTCTTTTGGCATCATTGCTGGCAATTATTTTTAAAGGACTGTCTCATGGCTGGTTTGCATCCCTTTATTATATGCACTATGCATCTTCACCTGATTTTGCAGATTCATCATTCATTCAGCATTACTTTGAACACAATCCAGGATTCCTGTAGCTGCTCCTGCTGAGCCTGAATTGTTTTACATACAAGCTTCTCCTGCAACTGGCAATTTTGTCATTGCATTGCTAAACCAAATCTAGGAGTTCAGCCTTTTTTCTGTCTTTCTCCTTCCACTCTTCGATAAACTGTGTGAGCTCAGGTGTCCCCTAAAAACTTCTTAATCTCCAAAATGATTTTCCTGAGTTTAGAATTATCCTGAGATAGATGTTTGTCCATTTCCTCTTGATCTTTCATCTTTATCTCCTTACCGGAGGACTGGGATTTTAACACCACTCATTCAAAGGAAAGTAAAGCATTCAGTTCTTTTTTCATATTCAGGTCTTTAAGTGTTTCTGGAATAGTTTGTTACAGTTTCTGTTGTGTTTCCGACCTTTGATTAACTCCATGGGTTATGACCAGTATGAGGTTACAGCATGCTAGTATGCCTGTAATTGCTGGTCCAGCAATATCTAGGACGTAGAACATCAACGATGTCCAAGCAGATGGATTGTATTTCCACTTGATATGTACTTGGTAAACCATCACATGTTGCAAGTTTTAGATTCTTAGAATTTATCATGGCTTCCCATATCTTAGACAAGTGCGTTTTAGAATTCACAAGGGGTAGTATATTGACACTTTCACCTGCATCAAGCTTAACCAATAACAAATAGTCAACACTAAAATAAAATGAAGAACTGTAAATGCTAGCGATCTGAAACAAAAACAGAAATCACTGGAGAAACAGGTTTGTCACCACCTGTGGGGAGAAAGCAGAGTTAATGTTTTGAGTCCAGTGACTCTTCAGCAGTACATCAGAACAAGCAACCGTTTTCTGAGAAAGGATCTTTTTCAGTTTTGCACACTATTTGAACAGTGTGACTATTTCGTTTCTGCATGATTGGCAGTTTAAACCACATTTTCACAAGTCTGTCTCACTGGGTACACAGTCAAAGTCTGGTTTATCACTCACTTATTAGAAGAGTGCCAGGTGGTCTTTTTTTGTAGTTTTTTTTTATTCATTCTTGGGATGTGGGTGTCGCTGGCTAGCCAGCATTTATCGCTCATCGATAGGAGCCCTTGAGAAAGTGGGCTGCCTTCTTGAATCACTACAGTCCGTTATAACATAGATGGGCCCACAATGCTATTCCAGAGGGACTTCCAGGATTTTGACCTAGTGACAGTGAAGGAACAGCGGTGCATTTCCAAGTCAGGACGGCGAGTGACTTAGAGGAGAATTTGCAGTTGGTGATGTTCCAATGAATCTGCTGCCCTTGACCTTGTAGATGGAAGTAGTAGTGGGTTTGGAAGGTGCTGTCAAAGGATCTTGCGTGAATTTCTGCAGTGCATCTTATAGATTTTACACATTACTGCGACTGAGTGTCAGTGCAGAAGGGACTGAAGGCTTGTGAATGTGGTATCAATCAAACTGGCTGCTTTGTCTTGGATGGTGTCAAGCTTTTTAAGTGTTGTTGGAGTTGCACCCATCCAGGCAAGTGGGGAGCATTCCCTCACACTCCATGATGGTCAAGCTTTGGGGATTCAGGAGGTGAGTTACTGACACAGTATTCCTAGCCTCTGACCTGCTCTTAAAGCCACTGTATTTATGTGGTGGATCCAATTAAATTTCTGGTCAATTGCAACCCCCCGAATGTCAATAGTGGGGGATTCAGTGATGGTAACACCATTGTATGCCAAGTGGTGGTGGTTAGATTGTCATTTATTGGTCATTGCCTGGCACTTGTGTGGCATGAATGTTATTTGCCATTTGTCAAACCAAGTCTGGATAGCAGCCAGATCTTGTTGCATTTGACGGTTTCCTTGTCAGAGGAGCTGCAAATGGTGTTGAACATTGTGCAATCATCGGAAAACATCCCCACTTCTGACTTTATGACAAAACAGCTGAACATGGTATAACCTAGAATACTAACCTGAGGAACTCCTGCAGAGATTTCCTGGAGCTGAGATGACTGACCACCTCCAACAAACACAACCATCTTCCTAAGTTCCAGGTATGACTCCAACCCGTTGAGAGTTTGGCCCTTGTATCCTTTGATTCCAATTTTGCTGGGACTCCTAGATGACACACTTGGTTGAAGTCAAAGGCTGACACTCACACCTCACCTCTGGAATTCAGCTCTTTTGTCCATGTTTGGACATGAGGCCAGGAGCTGAGTGCCCCTGGCGGAACCCAAACTGGGCATCTCTGAGCAGGTTATTGCTGAGCAGGTGCTGCTTGATAGCACTGTTGATGACACCTTCCATCACTTTCCTGAGGATTGAGAGTAGACTGATGGGGCAGTAATTGAGTGTGCTGAATTTGTCTTGTTGTATGTGTACAAGACACAGCTGGTCAATTTTCCACATTATCAGAAAAATGCCAGTGTTGTAACTACTGGAAAAGCTTGGCTAGGAGAGTGGGAAGTTCTGGAGCACCTGTCTTCAGTACTATTGCTAGAAAGCTGTAAGGGCTTTGCAGTGTCCAATGCTTCCAACTGTTTCTTGATATCACACGGAGTGAATTGAATTGGCTGAAGGCCAATATGATACCGGGGAACACTAGAGGAGGCAAAGATGGATCAACCACTTAACACGTTTGGCTGAAGTTTGCCAGGAATGCTTCAATTTTTTCTTTTGCACTGAGATTTTGGGCTCTTCCATCATTGAGGATGGGGATATTTGTGGAGCCTCCTCCTCTAGAGAGTTATTTAATTATCCTCCACCATTTATGACTATATGTGGTAGGACTGCAGCTCTTAGATCTGAATCATTGTTGCGTGATCACTTAGCTCTGTCTGTCACTTGCTACTTATGCCGTTTGGCATGCCAGTAGACCTGTTTGACGGAGTCACCAAATTGACCCTTCATTTTTAGATATGACTGGTGCTGCTCCTGAGTATACCATCCTGTATTCTTCATTGAACCAGGGTTGATCCCCTAGCTTGATGGTAATGGTTGGGTAGAGGACATGCCAAGCTGCGAGTTTGTACATTGTGTTGGAGTATGATTCTACTGCTGTTGATGACCCACAGCACCTCATAGATGCCCAGTCTTGAGTTGCTAGATTTGTTCGAAGTCTGTCCCATTTAGCAGGGTGATAGTGTCACACAACACAATGGAGGGTATTCTCAATATGAAGGCAGGGCTTTGTCTCTGCAAAGACTGTGTGATGGTCACACTTACCGATACTGTCATGGACAGATAGATCTGCAGCCAAAAGTTTGGTAAGGATGAGATCAAGTAGATTTTTCCCTCTTGTTTGTTCCTTCATCACCTGCTGCAGTGCTAGTCTGGTAGTTACATACTTTAGCACTCAACCAGCTCAATCAGTTGAGTTGCTGCCATCCTTCTTTTGGAAGGCGGACATTGAAACCACCCACCCAGAGTACATTTTGTGCCTTTGCCATTCTCAGTACTTCCTGTAAGACTTATTCAACATGTAGGTATATTAATTCATCAGCTGAGGAAGGATAATATGGGGTAATCAGCAGGAAGTTTCCTTAGACATGTTTAACCCGAAGCCACGAGACTTCATGGGTTCTGCAGTCAGGACAACCAGGGAAGTTCCCTCCTGCCTGTGTACCACTGCCTCTGCTGGGTCTGTCCTGCAAGTTCGTCAATACAAATCCAGGGATGGTGATGGTGGTGTATGGGACATTGTTTGTAAGGTATGATTCCATGAGTATGATTCTGTCAGGCTGTTGCTTACCTAGTCTCTGAGACAGCTCTCCCAATGTTTGCACTTGCCTGACATGTTAGTAAGGAGGACTTTGCAGGCTTACCGGGACTGTTTCTGTCATTGTCATTTCTGATGCCTAGGTTGATGCCAGGTGGTCTCTCTGGTTTTGTTCCTTTGCTGAGACTTCCTTGTGATTCATACAAGTGGGTGGCTTGCTAGGCCTTTCCAGAGGGCAAGTGAGAGTCAACCACATTGCTGTGGATCTAGAATCACTTTTAGGCCAGACTAGATGACGATGGACATTAGTGAGCCAGATGGGTTTCTCTGATAATCGGCAATTGTTTCATGGTCATCAATAGATTCCCAATTCCCATAAAAAAATGGAATTTTTCACCATCTGCTGTGGTGGGATCTGAGCCCATTCCCTAAGAACAGTAGCTGAGTTTATGGATCAATATCCTAGTGAATATGCCAATAAGCCATCATCTCCTCATGCTGATAAACCTTGTGAGTGATTCATTTGGTTCAGCTTTATGTAGTTGCATCAGGTTTTAGTCTAGCGCCCTACCACAGCCAATCTTCTTTTTCTGCCATGTGCCTTGTAAAATTGATTGAAAGCATTTCCTCAGCATATGCAGCAGGTCACACCTTTCGCATGTCTTACCTTGGTCTCATGATTATGTCAAATGTTGAGATAACACTTAGGAAAAATAAGCTTTGTTAACTTCTCAGGGTCACTTCGTACTTTCATCAAGTCTTCAGCAGCTCTTCGATGATGCAAGTCTTCACTTTGGCTGGCAAATCTTTCTCAAAAGCTCTCATGGAAGTGGATGTGATCATCAATTCAATAATTCTGCTTGCTAGCTCCCCATTTGAAAAATCACATAACAAGCCTTTTTGCTGCATCATTTCACAGGGCGGTCTACAGATTCCATAGACTTCTGTTTAAATAATATGAACTCATGGAATTAATAATACAGAAGTTTAATCTGATGCTGAATTGATCTTCTGATGTGGTGCATCTCTTTTGGAGATCTATTAGTTTTTCAGCTTTTGATCCTGCTGTTCTGAGCTTATGTAGACGTTTGTTCCCAATTGCTATGTAAAATTTAATAATTTACTATTCTGCGTCAGACACACCTGCATTTAGAAACTGAAGCCTTGAATCCCAAGCTAAACTAAAGAGTTTCATAAAAACTGAAAGAACTGCTGATGCTGTAAATCAGAAACAAAAGCAGAAGTTGCTGGAAAAGCTCAGCAGGTTTGGCAGCATCTGTGAAGAGAAATCAGGGTTAATGTTTTGGGTCCGGTGACCCTTCCTTAGAACTTCATAGGTGGACTGACCTCCCTGTGCTTGCCATGAATGTGGCATGTACGTATGGATTACTTTCATTTTCCAACTGATTTAAAATGAGTTCTCAAAAAGGATTTGACTGTTTACAAGCAAAGTGTGTGTGTTTTATTTTAAATCAAACTACAACACAGAATCCCAGCAATGCTACAGAAGGAGACCACTCAGTCTATCATGCCTCCACCAGCTCATTAAATGAGTACCATTACCCATTGCTCATCTCCTATTTTCCCAATAACCTGGCATATCATTTTTATCCAAATGATCATCCAGTGTCCTCTTAAAAGCCTCAATTGAACCTGTTTCCACCACATTTCCTGTCAGTGCATTCCATTCCTTAACTAATCACGGAACAATATTTTTGTTTTCCTCACTTCACCTTGTTTCTTTTCCAGATCACTCTAAGTGCCCTCTTGTTCTTATTCATTTTCTGAGTGGGAAGTCTCTCCCCCATCTACTCTTTTCCAGTCCTATCATGAAATGTATTGAACAAAGATATTGAGGAATTTTTTTGCATACGTTTCAGCCGTAGAGAAACTTCCTTGCTGACTATTCATTGAGAATGAACCTCATCAGCATGATGTTTCCCTCTGCTGCCATCATGTCATGTCAAAAATGATGATCTAATGATTAGTCACCCATTCAGGATTGATCATCTCCAAGGGTTAGTTTAATTAAAACAATAATGCACATTACTGAAAGGTTGGAAAATGTCCATTTGCCTGTGAAAGAGCAGGAAACTTTCATCATGGTTGCAGAAGGTGGGAAGCCTTCCATTTTACCAAAGCAGCATGAGAAACTACAATATTCCCCACAAAAGATGGGAACATTGTAAATCAGCAATATTTGCAATAGGGCCCAGATACTTTTGAAGATGTTTTTCAAGCTTTTGACACTTACTTCAGTCTGAGAACAAATGCAATTCCTAAAACAAAACCATTTAACAAAGTCAGCATCCAAAGGAATCTATAAATAATTTCATTATCAGTCTCGACAAATTAATGGAAAATTGCAACAATAAAGCTTTGAAATCAGCATTCATAAAAGACAGATTTGTTGCTGGAATTATTGATAAATCTTTGTAAGATCTATGACAGTTGAAAAAAGATTTGACTTTGGAGAAGGCCAGATATGTATGACACATGATACATATCCAATTGCAACAACTAACAGTTGCACTATAGAGTGAGATTACCTAGCAACTCGGTTGGAAAATGTGTAAGGACTGAATACAATCATATTGCATGCCTGCCAAGACATTATTTAAATGTGTAAAA
Source organism: Ginglymostoma cirratum (assembly GCA_024137785.1). Taxonomy (NCBI): domain Eukaryota; kingdom Metazoa; phylum Chordata; class Chondrichthyes; order Orectolobiformes; family Ginglymostomatidae; genus Ginglymostoma; species Ginglymostoma cirratum. Next base: position 11,306,322 of record JAHRHZ010000029.1, read on the forward strand.
CAATGTTCTGATGTACATCCCTGCACACATTCATCAGAACAGGTTTCCTATCCTTCATGGGGAAAAAAAGGGGATGTTGTATGATTGTGCAGATCTCAGAAAGGCATTATATCATTAAGGCAGCTTAATGACATCACAGCAAGTGACAGGTTAGCATTGAAGGTCTCCATCTTCTTCCCTGTACAGACAACACTCAGCTAGTCAACCACTCAACCATATATACGATATATTTCTAACCTATGTCAGAATGGAATACAGACAATATACAAGTCTGAAACGTCATATTAGTGTACATAGTCAGTTGTTAACAGACTTTCTCAAAATGGACACAATAAGGACCAGCGTCCCTGTAGTACATTAATGGACTAACTTAGAAAGCCACATCATATAGATCGTCAGCAATCAGTTTGCATGAGTTGATATTATGTTCTGAACTATGACCTACTCATACAATGATGCAATTTGAATATATTGGGTCTGTTTAAAAGAGGTAATCAAGTAGTCACGCTCTTTATTTACAGCTCGAGTCACAGAGAGTCGAAGAGTCCTACAGCACAGAGATAGGCCCTTCAGCCCAAACTGGTCCATGCCAACCAAAATATCCATCCACGCTAACCCTGTTTCCCTGCACATGGCCCCTTCCTGTCTAAGCATTTCCTATCCATGTATTTATCTAAATCCCTTTTAAATGTTGTTAATGTACCTGCCTCAACCACTTCCACTGGCAGCTCATTCCATATGAGCACCACCATCTGTGTAAAAGTGTTGCTGCTCAGGTTCCCATGTATTCTTTCTCCTCTTACCTGAAACTGATGCCCTCTAGTCCTCGATTCCCCAACCCTGGGAAAAAGACTGAGTGCATTCACCTTTTCCATGCCTCTCATGATCATATACACTTCTACAAGATCCCTCCTCGATCTCCTACGCTCTAAAGAAAAAAGTCCTAGCTTGTCCAACCTCTCGCTATAACTCAGATCCTTGAGTCCTGGAAACACCCTTGCAAATTTCTTCTGCACTCTTTCCAATTTAATAACATTCTTTCTATAGCAAGGTGACCAAAACTGTACACAATACTCCAAGTGCAACCTCACTAATATCCTGTACAACTGCAATGTAACTTCCCAACTTTTATACTCAATGCCCTGAAGGCCAGTGCACCAAAAGCCTTCTTCACTGCCCTGTCTACCCGTGATTCCACTTTCAGAGAACCATGCACCTGAACTTCAAGGTCCTTCTGTTACACCAGGATCTTTAAAGCCCCACCATTCACCATGAAACTCCTACCTTGATTTGACTTTCCAAACTGCAACACCTCATACTTATCTATAGTAAGCTCCACTTGCCATCTGCAATTTCTTCTCTAGCCTCTTGCTGGGTTCTTGGATATATTTGGTCAGGACCAGGAGATTTATCCACCTTCATACATTCTAATACTTCTAGCACCTCCCCGACTGTGATATGGACTGTCCCTAAGATATCGCCACTAACTTCCCCAAGTTTCCAAGTCTTGATGTCTTTCTCCATGATAAACTCATTGAGGACCTCACCGATCTCCTGTGGTTCCACATATACATGTCCACTTTGGTCCTTGAGGAGCCCTATTCTCTCTCCAGTATTCTTTTTGCTTTAATACACTTAAAGAATGTCTTTGGATTCAACCTAATCTTCTCAGTCAAAGCTATCTCATGCCCTGTTTTTGCCCTCCTGATTTCCTTCTTCAGTAAACTCCTGTAACCCCTATAAACCTCCAGGGATTCCCTTGATCCCAGCTGCCTATACCTGAGCCATGCCTCCCTCTTTTTTCTGGTCAAAGCCTCAATATCTCTTGTCATCCAGGTTTCCCTACTCCTGTCGACTTTGCCCTTTACCGTCACAGGAACATATGCATCTTGAACTCTAGCTATCACACTTTTAAAGGCCTCCCACTTGCCAGGGGTTCCTTTGCCTGCAAACAAACTATTCCATTCAACCCTTGCAAGCTCCAGTCTAATTCCATCAAAATTTGCCTTGCCCCAATTGAGGACTTGAACCTGTGGACTAGTTTTGTCCCCCTCCTTAAGTATTTTAAAATTAATAAAACTATGGTCACTTGTCCCAAAGTGCTCCCCCACTATTACCTCAATCACCTGTCCTGCCCTATTCCCCAAGAGTAAATCAGGCTTTGACCCTTACCCAGTATAACCCTCTATATACTGCATGAAGAAACTTTCCTGAACACATCTAACAAATTCCATCCCATCTAAGCCCTTAACACTACACAGTCCCAGTCTATGTTAGGAAAATTAAAATCCCCCACTATGACAACCCTATTGCTCCTGCAAGTCTCCCCAATCTCCCGGCATATTTGTTCCTCTAATTCCCGTTAACTATTTGGGGGCCTTTAGTACAACCCCAATAACATCACCATTTCCTTCTTATTTCTTAGCTCCACCCACAAAGCTTCACTGGATGATCCCTCAGCTATTTCTGCAATTATTTACTTTCCTAGTGGTTGCCTAATCCCTTCTTAAAACTTAACTACCAGAACTGTTTCCACCATCATTTCAGGAAGTGTATTTGAGATCCTAACAACCAACAATGAAAAGACTTGTTTTTTTTTCCCCCTTTTCCTGCTTCTGGTTCTTTTCTCAATTCTCCTCATTATTTACTCTGCCAATCATGTTTGACAACTTTGAAGACCACTATTAAATCTCTCTTAATCTTCTTTGATTTAAGGGGAATAAAATCCTGGTTTCTCTAATCTCTCAAAAATAATTCACATACCTCATCATGGTCCCAGTTTTATAGATCTCCTCTGCATCTTATAGGTTTGTACCTTCTCTGCTCTCCTATTCCTTTCACCTCTAACAAATAGATCTGATGTGACGCTCATGATGCTGCATTTGGCAAAACAATCCCATCTGATTGGTTCCATTAATAATCTTCCACTCTGCTCACCTCTTAGAGGATCTGCTGGCCTGCTTTAATGTTTAAATACCAGATGCAATTATGTGCAATTAATATAATTTGCGAATCAACTAAATCCTGAAAAGTTTTGTTGTTTTACTTAATTACTGCAAAATAGCAAAAATAATGTGCATGTCAGAGCAGTGTATTCATGCGATTTAGGCACATTAACTCATACGAGGACAATGAGGAACATGAACAGAACTCACACCCACATCAATTATGTAATTTGCAGCATTACCATATCCTTATGCATGATTTACGCATCTGCTAGCTCCCAGTGCTCAATTAACTCTATTTTGTTGAAAACAAACTAATAAAACCTCAATAAAGATGATGTACTTTTAAGAATGTTCTTAATCTGTGGTGCAAAGAAATAAAACTGCTTTGATTATTTTACACAGGTGCAAACCTCAAGTGTTCTATCAAATGACATTTTGAATCTAATAAATGAAAGAAATTACAAAAGTAAGGAAGTTTAAAGGCATTCTTATTTCCTGGAAGAGGAACATTTGCACTGTTATGGGTAAAAATACAGTGTTAGATATATTTGATAGCCCTTTTAAACAGCCATCATGGGCATTGGCCCCTTTTTCTGTTGTGTTACATCACAATTTCAACACTAGCTGTACCTCAAAAAGTACTTCATTGGTTGTAATGTGCTTTAGGATGTGCTGAGATTGTAAAAGGCGTGATGTAATGTTACTTCTGATGAAAAGGAAGAAATAGCTTTCTTTTTAATATCCTGTCAGTCAGTCAAAGCATTTTTTATTTTTAAGCAGGCAGCTATTGCACTTCTTTTGAATTAAGGAGTCAAATTACAAAGTTTTCTTAACTGATAGGAAAATGAATTTTATTATCTCCCAAAAAAAAAAGAAACACACCCAAAACACAATGACCCAAGTCCCAACAGTTTAGCTGTTGTCTTGTTTCTTTAGCAGTGGTAAATTGGCAGAAATTCTTGAATTCCTGATGAATAGTTGTTTTGCAAAGTTTATTTTTCATGGAGGATTGGCTTTGAGGTTGAGGACGAGAGAGAGAGAGAGAGACACACACATTCGGCTTCTTGCTGTTATCAATTCATATTTCCTTTTCTCTCTAGCTTCATAACTGTTCCTTTTGGTCTGTGAAATAACTGCACCAAGTGACCATTTATTTACATGGGCTCAAATCAGCCAACTCAGAGTCAGTCCCTCGAATGAGGAGAATCTCTGAATCCCCTGTTTATATCTGGTCAGGTGGGCTCTCTGATTGACCTAGATTAAAAACCCTAATCTTATAGTAAATGAAATCCACCTGGCTCTCATTCCAATCACTGCATCCCTCCCCCGCTAAGTCTGGGGCTGTAGGCCTGTTTTCTTTCTTTTAGCTTCTCGTGGAACATTATCCTCTCAGGCCCAGTTCCTCCGACCTGACTCAGACATGGGCGGCACGTACCAGACCGTAGCCCATTTCTTGCACCCAGAGCATCTCAGGAGAGTTTCCCCCTCTTCTTCAGGCATTAATGGTATTGAGGCTACATTCATCTCAGACGCTGAGGTTTCTTTGATGCTGGACAGAGGAAGAGAACCCATGGTTTCTGACAGCCATTGTGGCTGTTCTGAGGGGCCACATTAACAACCCCAATCTAGGATTCCATAGTCGGTGAGATGCGCCTGGCCCTTGTTACAATTACTACAGTCAGATTGTGGATTCCAGAGTCCTTCCAAGGGGGCTCCATTGTTTTTCCAAATTGACAGATGGATACACCCAGCATATAGAAGTTATCATACTACAGGAGACGCAAATTAATTGATGCTGATGCAGCTGCATTGTTCTAGTTCTGAGATAACACGGTAATTTCAGTGCAGACGAGTTTCATTTATTCCATATGAGTTCCATGAAAATGTCTCAATATGTGGTCAGGTGATCATAGCAGCCATTTTAAATCGATATTTGTCCTTTTCAGAAATCATTCTTAGTTATGTAAGTCTCAGTTATTAAAATCCGATAATGTAAATTGAATAATGATAGTCCATGTTTACCGTTATCGTAACTCTTTTCCTCTGTTTACAATGGAATTGGTTAATCTATCTGGAAGTGAATTATTTTTCATGAGTTGCAGCAGAAAGTTACAAAGCAACGTTTAGAAAACACCATTTGTTTAAAACAATCCAACCAGCTTGTGCGCTTATGCAGAAATGGAGATCCAGATTTCAAGCCTTTTCCCATTCAATACACTTTCTGCCCTAAGTCAATATTACACAGCCCATGGAAAGATATTTTTCAACCCCTCTATCCACCATTCATTTTGCTCATATTTAACCTGTTTCCTTAACTACATCTACCTGCCTCAGTTCAATAACAAGTAATAACTCAAATCAACTAATATGAAATACTGGGAGCAGTCAATTGCATAAAACGTAATATTAAACATATGGTATAGCAACTAAAAAGATCTAATAAACAATTTTTACTGGGGGAAAGTAGATCTTGTTATCAGTTACGTCGAAATACATAGATTACAGAGCACAGAAACAAGCCATTTGGTCCAATGTGTCTGAGTTGATGCTAATACACTACATTAGTCTCCTCCTTCTTCAGTTATCCAATCCTATCCTTGTGGCTTAGCTTTTGATTGCCATTTCTGTCATGTGCTTATCTAATTCCCTATTGGAAAAAAATCAAGTTTTTTTTCCATTAACCACTCAATGCTATTGAGTTTCACATTCTAACTATCCGTTGAGTAAAGTAATTTCTTATTTTCTATTTGGATTTAATAGTTACTATTTTGTGTTCCTAATGCTTAAGTTCTCCCACAACTGAAAACATTTTGCATTTTAAAGACCACTCTCAAGTCACCTGTATAACAATACCGCTAAGTGTGCTCTGTCATGCAATGTGATCCTGGCTGATTTGATGATCCTCAACTCCACCTTCCCATAACCTTTTCACTCATAATTATAATTATGTCTATTTCAGCCTTGAATATACTTAATAGCCCCAGCATCTACAGCCCTCTGAAGTAAAGATTCCACAAATTCACTAACCTCAGAGAAGACTTTCCTCTTCGTCTATGTCCTAATTAGGTGACCCCTTACTTTGAGTCTATGCCCTCTGGCCATGGATTCTCCCACGAGAAAAAGCAACCTGTTCGCATCTAATCTGTCAAGCCCCCAAAGAATCTTATTTGTTCCAGTTAAGGTCGTCTCTCATTCTTCTTAAACCCCAATGAGTGCTTGGTCAACCTACTCAACCTCTGCAAAAAAGACTCTCCATATGGACGAGGAACCTAGTGAACCTTCTCTGGAATGATCCCAATGCCAGTACTGGCTGGGTATCCTTTATTGGAAAAACCTCAGGACCATCTCTTTCTGATGTATATCCTGATGAAGGTCATTTTTGGTTTTTGGATATATTTACCTAAACCTCTAAAACCTTTCACTAATTATCTCACAACCAAAAGCAAAATAATCACTTAACTCTTGAACTTGCTGTACCCGAGTCTGTTGGGGAATGGGTTTGCACTTTCTTTATCGAAAACCTGGCTGCATCTGGAAACATTTTTTCATTATCTCTGCTCTTATTATTCTTCCTCTTTGTTTGTTGCTACACTTACCACTTAGATCAGTTTAGACTCTTTCGTAACAAACTCTGCTGAGCCCAAAAGGACCTGAATGGGCCAATAGGCACATGGCATTTGTGCCTTTGGAAAAAGAACAATGTTTTTTGGTCCATGTTTTTTCCAAAGAGCCTATACTCAGTGTGTTTTCGTTTCTATGAGATCCACATTCGCAGACATTCAATTTGTCAAATGTGCAGATAAAAAATACCCAACTTGTGTATCTTTCCATAGATAAGCAGGCCAAAACTGTTCACCAGTATTTTATATGTTGTCACATTAGTATCTTATGTAGTTTTATCAAGACCTCCCAATTTTTATACTCCATCCGTTGAGAAATAAAGGCCAAAGTTCTATTTGCCTTCGTTATTATTTGCTGAACTCGTACACTAGACTTCTGTAATAAATGTACAATGATTCCCAAATCCCTCTGTGCTGCAGCTTTCTGCAATATTTCTTCATTCAAATGGTATTCAGGTTCTCCGTTCTTCCTGGCAAAGGGCATAAGCTCACATCTTCCAGCATTATATTCCATCTGCCAAGTTTCTACCCAGTTATTTAAGTTGTCTGTATCCCTCATAAGCCATGCTTATGACTTGTCTCAACACCTAATTTTGTGTCAGTCTTGGAGATAGTACTTCTGTCATCTGTGATAAAGCAGAAGTTGACCCCCCCCCCTCTTATAGCTGATACCGAAACACCCAGAGAGGACCAATTCGCCCTATAATCTGTTAAAACGAGTGCAAGAAGGGGTGTAATCTGCTTTTTTTTTCATCAACTTCTAGTGGTTAAGTAAAATAAACCCTGACACTCACTTTACAATCAACAAGTAAAAATGTATTTATCTAACCCTAACAGTGAACAAATTAACTAAAGTTTTAACAAAGTGAATAAATCCCTTCTAACCACTAACTACTCCCAAATAAACAAAAGATTCTAATGGTATGCTGTTCCAATAACTACACATCCCACTAATATAAAACAAAAATAATGAGAATAGAATTTAGTCTCTCGAAATTACAGCCGAGCTACGTGTCTTCCGAAATGTTCTGTGCCTTATCCATTAAATGTGCTGTCAGGAACACCTTCTCCGTCAAATGTTCTGTCAGGAACATTAATTAGTTGTGTCATAGGTACCTTTGATTTAGATGGTGCTTTCTCTAAAACTTAGAGAAGGTTGTGAGAGCTCAGGATTCTCTCTGGCAAGTTGAGAGCTGTTATCTTTTGCAGATAGGAGTTCACTCTCCTATTTTTGCCCAACTGCCCCTTCTTTTATACCCTTGGTGACATATCAATATTTCTTATAATAGGATTGGTCCTATGTTGTCAAAACCGTCAGATTTAGATTTAATTAGTTGTTGGTATCTGGGTGCCTCGTTCAAATTAATTGGCTAAATTCAAAACTTGTTGCCTTGATAACAAAACAAAACTGCTGCTTGGCCTGCTGACTGTATAGCCTTTGCTACGAATGTTTCAATTCAGGTGCTTTGTGCACCTGCAAACCCACAACCTGCTGCCCACAGACATCCTTTTTGAATCTCTAATCACAGAAAAAGCATATCATCTTTTAAAGGGACCGTCCACTGCTTCCCCCCCTCTAATATTTTACAAACACCAATATTTCACAAACATCAAATTCCAAAGCCCTGGCTTCCAATCCACAAGTATTGTACCCAAATTTGCAACACCTTGCCCCTTAAGAAAAAAATGGACCATCATTATGAAAAGATGGTTTCATTATTTTTCTTTGAAAATCTTAACTCCATTATATTACTAGATCCGTATCTCAATAATCCAGAGTTACACATTTCACACTAATTCAATATATACAACATTGAGCACTATTGTTTCTATCCTTTATAAACATTTTCTTTGAAATGCATGATAAAGTATCTGCGATAATATTGTCATGACCTGCAACATGTACAATCTGTAAATTAAATGCATGTAACATGAGGTTCCAACAAAATAAACTGGTATTCTCGTCTTTAAATCTTTCTCAAAATGACAAAAGACTGTGATCAGTATACGCAATCATCTCTGATGCATATTTTGCAACATAAATATTAAAACGTTGCAAGGCCATTACCAAACTCAATAACTTTTTAAATGGTTAAATACTTTTCTGGAGGAATATAAGTTTTTTTGAAAAATAACCAATTGCCTTTCAATTCCACAATCATCCTGCTGTTACAGCACAGCTCCAGCACTTAAGTCACTTGCGTCGATGGTGACTTTAAAGGGTTTCAAGAAATTGGGCCTGGCTAAAACTGGTGCAGCGGTTAACATGGCTTTTAAATCCGCAAGTGCCTCCTGGCATTGTTCTGTCCACCGACATTTCGAGTTCTTTTTAACAAATCTTCAGCAGTGCCACCACATTACCAAAGTTTGGTACAAATTTCCTGTAGAATTCAATCAATCCTAAAAATTGTAGCACTCCCTTCTTTGAGGATGTTCTTGGAAATTCCTTGATGGCCTTCGTTTTCACAGTCCTGGTGTCATCCGTCCATGTCCAATGTTGTGGCATAAGAATGTCACTTTTGCCTTTGCAAATTCTGCTTTTGCCAAATTTATGACCAAGTTTACCTTTCATAGTCTCTCAAACAACTCTGCCAAATGCTCTATGTGATCTTTCTACGAATGGCTAAAAATCACTAAGTCATCTATACAGACAGCACAATTAGTCAATCCTGCAACAAGTCTGTTCGTAAGTCTCTGAAAAATGGCTGGTGTGTTTTTCATTCCAAAGGGCGTGGCTTTGAATTGATATAGGCCATTTGGGGTTACAAAAAAGAAGAAACTCCTTTCACTCTCTCAGCCAAAGGCACTTGCCAGTAACCACGAAGTAAGTCCAACTTTGTGATGGAAGTGACTTGTCCAACTTTTTCCACACAGACCTCCAGCTTTGGAATTGAGTATGAGTCAGATTTGGTCATGGTGTTGACCAATAATCTATGCAGAATCATTGAGTAATATCAGATTTCGGGACCAACACAAGCGGCGAACTCTACACGTTTTGACTTGGTTGTATGATGTCTTCTTGGAGCATTGCTCCCACTTCCTTCTGAACCTGTGTTGCTTCGAGAGCATTAAGCCCATAGGGTCATTGTTTTAACAGAACAGAATTCCCCATGTCAACCTCATGTACTACAGTATTAGTCCACTCCATTCTTTATCTACGTATGTCCTCATAGAACTGTAACAAGTCTTTCAATTCAGTTCTCTGTTGCTGGGACAGATAGCTCACTACCCTATCCCATTCTTTAAGGACTTCCTCATTATTCAATTTATTCTGAGGCACATCAAAATCCAAATCATCTGGATTTGACTCCTCACTCTCAGTGGCAGTAACTGATACCTGTTTCTCTGGTTCCCTTTCCCTGTCATAGTCAGGTTTCACCGTGTTCACATGACATACACAATTTTTTTTTTCCTTTCTGGCATTTTTACCAGATAATTCACCTGACTTAACTTCTTCTCAACCTGGTGGCGACTGCTAAACCTTGCTTTGAAGGGATCTCCTACCACTTGGAACAGCACCAATACTTTATCTCCTTGGGCAAATGTAAAAATTTTAGATTTCTTATCTGCTTCTTGCTTCATTAGGTGCTGTGCTAACTTCAAATGATGTCTAGCTAATTCACCTATTCTGTTTAATCTTTCTGTCACCTCAGAAACATAATCCAACTGTGAGATCTGTGACTTTGGACCAACCAACTTTTCCTTAAATAGTTTGAAAGGCCCTTTTACTTTGTGTCTGAATATCAACTCAAATTGAGTAAGCTGAGTCAATTTATTTGGAGAATCTGTAATAGCAAATTATATAAATGGGATACCTTTATCCCAATCATTTGGGTAACCATGGCAGTAAGCCCTCAGGGTTGTCTTTAGGTTCTGATGCCACCTTTCTAATGCTCCCTGGGATTCAGGATGGTACACACTTGATTTAAAGTGTTTGATTCCTAAATTATCCATGACCTCCTTAAATAATTTAGCAGGAAAATTGGACCCTTGGACTGACTGAATCTCCACGAGCAATCCGTAATAGATAAAGAAAGCAAGGGACTCCTTAACCACCTTTTTTGCCTTGACATTCCATAATGGAATTGCCTCCGGAAATCTGGTAGACACATCCATTATGGTTAGCAAATACTGATTCCCACTTTTAGTTTTAGGGAGGGGACCTAAACAATCAATCATAACCTGCGTGAAAGGTTCTTCAAATGCAGGAATTGGCATCAAAGGTGCTGGTTTTAATACTGCATTTGGTTTTCCTACCATCTGACACGTATGACAGATACAGCAAAATTCATCCACGTTTTTATGTAATCTAGGCCAATAGAAATGCTTCTGTATCTTAGCCTGAGTCTTCCTCACTCCAAGATAGCCTCCTACAGACAACTTGCTTGCTACCTGCAATACTTCCTGTCTGTATGCTACCAGCAACACAATCCGGTGAATCTCCAACCATTTCTCATCTGCACTAACCTGCCAAGGTCTCCATTTCCACTTTAAGATTTTATCCTTATGGTAATAACATTCTGGAATATATTCTGGCACATTTTCCATGTCGGCTTTATGATAAAAATCCTTTATCGTCTCATATTTTTGTTATAATTCCATTAACATTTCTGAAATAAACATCTCTGCCTGATCCTCTACTTGCTTAGGATTTTCTTGTACCATTTCATCTGGCTGTGGGATCTTGTCACAGTCCAGAAAAATTCCAGGGTATTTTCCTTTTGACTCTTCAGTTCCCTGGTTTTCTTTCAGCTTCTCCACTACAATGGTCATCACTCCCATCTTTGATCCAGCTATATCGTTTCCAAGAATAAATTGTATTCCTGGATTAGCTACTCTTTCAATCACTCCCACTGTCTCTTCCCCAGTCTTGATTGGACTTTTTAACCTTATCTTACACAGGGGAACACTCCATTTATTCCACAGATTATCACTCTTTTGGACAATATTCCAGAAGGAGTGCAAATGTTTTCATCTCTTACTATTAGAGACAGCTCCAGTATCTCTCAATACTTTAACTTCTCTACCTACTCCCCCTGTTCTACCCGAGTAAACCTTATCCACACATTGAAGTCTTTGAAGAGTTTGAGCATTATCTTTCTCTCCAGCCCATGACTAGGCTGTGCAATCTCCTGCAACTCCTCAACTTCTCTTGCGATTTCCTTCGCTACCTCAACTAATCCCATTGGTTTAGCCTCATTAACCACACTCTTCTCCAGTGCCTTTCTTAAACCACCAGCACTGTGACTTTGTGTGCCCCACCTGACTGGAGTTAAAATATCTCAGGTCTTCCATCTCTTTCCACCCTCTTGGGTTTCTTTTTTCACATGTTTTAAACTGTTCCCAGTGTGATCTACTTTTTGTTTTTCATTGGAGGAACTCCCTCTTTCCCAATTTCAACCCTCACAGAATGAAATTGCTGTCGGAAGCTAGATTTCGATTTGTGCACTAAAGCTTATTCATGTGCCATCTCTGCAGCTCTTCTCGCTGTTGTAACTTTCTATTCCTCTACATGAGCTCTTATCACTTGTGGAAGTGAGTTTTTAAACTCCTCCAGCAGAATAATATCTCTAAGATCCTCATATGTCTTTTCTTTCTATAATGATTTCAACCAACTATCGAAGTTGCTCTATTTAATTCTTTCAAACTCAATATCCAGTCAATATCAATCTGATCTGGTTCCTTTCTTATGTTTCTGAACTGTAGTCTACATGCTTCTGGTATCAATTTGTAGGCACCCAAAATAGCTGGTTTACTTCTTCATATTCTCCTGACATCTCCCCTGATAGTGCTGCAAACATTTCACTAAATCTGCGTACCAACTTGGTCTGAATTAACATTACCCACACAGTCTCTGGCCAATTCATCTGTTTAGCCAATTTCTCAAAGGAAATGAAAAAAGGCTTTGACATTTTTTTCTCATTGACTTTTGGTAAAGTTTTGATACATTTCTTTATATCCCTACCAAGCCTTTGGCTATGGTGAGTTTGCTCATCATTACTCTCCTCCTCACTAAGCCTACCTTCTACCTTCATCTCCATCCTTTTAAATTGACTTTCCTGTCTTGTAATCAACTACTGAAGTTCAAACTCTCTTCCTTTTGTTTGGCTAAGAATCTCCTTTCCATTTCTTTCTCTTCTAACTCCAGTTGTCTTATTTGCAATTTAATTTTTTTCTAACTCCACTGCTCTTGACTGTTTCTCTGGTATACCTAAATGCTTATCGACCTCCGTTACAATTTCTGCCTTCTTTTTCTGTATCCTTTTTCTGTCTTTCTTGACAAATTTAGGAAGCATCTTCAACCCTCAAAACCTCATTAGCAATGTTAAGAGCCATTTCCTCACTTTTGATTTGAACAAGAACAAGCAACCAAAATTAAACAGATTTTCCACTTCTCACTTAAATTTTATTTTAAAGATCTAGGACACCAATCCCCAAATCTGTTTATATCTGCTGGGACATTTCATACCCCACATCTGCTCAAATCTGTCAAAATCCACTCAGATCTGTTCAAATCCCAGACCCGATCTGTCCCATCCTGTCCAAATTCCGAACCCAAGCTGGCCAGCTCCTGGACCTGAGCCCCAATCTGTTATAAAGGGGAGGTTGGCCCCCTTCTGAGAACTAAAACTGAAACACCCAGAGAGGCGGTCCTTGCTCTGGAATCTGTCAAAAGGAATGTGAGAATGGGTATAATCCATTTCTGTTCTTGCAACAGAAGTTGCAAACAGTGGTTAAGTAAAATAAACCCCTGACACTCACTTTACAATCAACAAGTAAAAATGTATTTACCCAACTCTAAAAGTGAACAACTTAACTGAACTATTAACAAACTGAATAAATCCCTTCAAACTAACCCTAACCCTATTCCTGAATAAAACAAGATTCTAATAGTATGCTGTTCCAATAAATACACATCCCACTTATATAAAACAAAGAAAAACAAAAATAGAACCTAATCTCTCAAAATTACAGCAAGGTCACGTGTCTTCTGGAATGTTCTGTGCCTTCTCCCTCAAATGTCTGTCAGGAATGCCTTCTCCGTTGAATGTTCTATCAGGAATATTAACTAGTTGTGCCGTAGGCACCTTTGATTTCATTAGTGCTTTCTGTAAAACTTAGAGAAGATTGTGAGGGCTAGGGATTCTCCCTTGAGAGCTGAGAACTGTTAACACTTGCAGATGGCAGTTCACTCTCCTGTCTTCGCACAACTGCCCCTTCTTTTATACCCTTGATGATGTATCAATATTTCTTACAATAGGATTGGTCCTATGTTGTCAAAACCATCAGATTTAAAGTTAATTCGTTGCTGGTGTCGGGTTGCCTGGTTCAAATTAATTGGCTAAATTCAAAACTTGTCTTGATAGCAAAACAAAACCCTTGTTTTGTCTGCTAACTGTAGAGCCTTTTGATTTCAATTCAGATACACTAGCTGCTGCCCATATACATCCTTTTTGAATCTCTAAACACAGAAAGAGCACATCATCTTTAAAAGGGACCATGCACTGTTTTAACCCCCGAGCATTTTACATATACTAATACTTTACAAACATCAAATTCTAACCACAAGTACAAACACAAGTATCCTACCCAACTTTACAACACATCCAAGTAATTTTAAATAATTTTAAATAATTATAGCCCCAGCACTGATCCCTGTGCCCCCTTGTCCCAACAGTCTGTCTTCTATTGGTCATTCAATCCTCTACCCATGCTAATACACTATCCTCAATGCAATAGGTCTTGTTTTAACGTGTAGCCTTAATGAATGTCTTTGGAAATGAAAATATACTAAATCTACTGGTTTCTCTTTATCTATCCTGCTTGTTACCGCTTCAAAGAACACTAATAAATTTCTTCAAGCATGATTTCCTCCTTGCGAAGCCATACTGGCTGTTTGATTATATTTTATACTTCTAAATGCTTTGCTATGACATCCTTTCTAATATTCCCAATAACAGATATTAAGTTACCTGATATATAATCTAAGGTTTCCTGAAAAATTACTACCAGTAGCTTTGTGGCTACTTTTGGCATTTATGGGCCTTCAGCCTCATTGGTTTTCCTGGTACTTCTGCTCTTGGATCGTTTTTGAATTGATTTATTCCCTGATTCCTCAGTATTTTTGGAATACTATTAATATCCTCTACCATGTAGACTGATGCAAATTACTTATTTAATTCTTCTGCCATTTCCTGGTACCCAACTATTGTTTCCCCTGAGATAAAAGGTACTGCAGATGCTGGAGAATCCGAGATAACAAGCTGGATGAACACAGCAGGTCAAGCAGGTCATAGGAGCAGGAAAACTTGACGTTTCGGGCCTAAACCCTTCATCAGAAATGGGGGAGGGGAAGAGGGTTCTGAAATAAATAGGGAGAGAGGGGGAGGCGGATAGAGGATGGATAGAGGAGAGGATAGGTGGAGAGGAGGCAGACAAGTCGAAGAGGCGGGGATGGAGCCAGTAAAGGTGAGTGTAGGTAGGGGGGTAGGGAGGAGATAGGTCAGTCCAGGGAGGACGGACAGGTCAAGGGGGCAGGATGATGTTAGTAGATAGGAGATGGGGGTGTGGCTTGAGGTGAAAGGAAAAACAGGTTAGGGAGGTGGAGATGAGCTGGGCTGGTTTTGGGATGCGGTTGGGGGAGGGGAGATTTTGAAGCTTGTGAAATCCACATTGATGCCATTGGGCTGCAGGGTTCCCAGGCTGAATATGATTTGCTGTTCCTGCAGCCTTCGGGTGGCATCACTGTGGCATTGCAGGAGGCCAAGGATGGACATGTCATCTGAGGAATGGGAGGGGGAGTTGAAATGGTTCGCAACTGGGAGGTGCAGTTGTTTGTTGCGAACTGAGCGCAGGTGAAGTTCACCTGGACCATCTCCAACACTTCTCTCTCCTTCCTGGACCTCTCTGTCTCCATCTCGGGCAACCACCTAGAGACAGATGTCCATTTCAAGCCCACTGACTCCCACAGCTACCTGGAATACACCTCCTCCCACCCACCCTCCTGCAAAAATGCCATCCCCTATTCCCAATTCCTTCGCCTCCGCCGCATCTG
>JAHRHZ010000029.1:11341944-11408405 GCA_024137785.1 Ginglymostoma cirratum
GACGTTTCGGGCCTAGACCTTTCCTGCTCCTATGATGCTGCTTGGCCTGCTGTGTTCATCCAGCCCCACACCTTGTTATCTCGGATTCTCCAGCATCTGCAGTACCTTTTATCTCTAATTTTAGATACGTGATTTTATATTTGTGATCAGATAATTAAACTATCTTATTGAATTTAAGTGTAGGGCAATCCAGTGCTTGTAGAAAATAAGGTGGTAAATAATTAAATTGTCTGAACTATTAATAATTACAATGGTAATTCATAGAATCCCTACAGTATGGAAGTAGGCTATTCAGCCCAAATCAATCCTGTATACAGCATCCCTCCCAGACCCACCCAACTACCCCTCTAATCCTGCATTTTCCAAGGCTAATTCACCTACTTGTACAATTCAGTATGGCCAATCCACAAAACCCGAACACCTTTGGACTGTGGGACGAAACTAGAGCCAGCGGAACCCCACACAGACATGGGGAGAATGTGCAAGCTCTACACAGACAGTCATCCGAGGGTGGAATTGCACCTGGGTCACTGGCGCTGTGAGGCAGCAGTGCTAACCACTGAGCCACTGTACCACCCTATTTTCCTTGAAATTATTGAAAATTACTTTTAGTGTTTCATGTGCATGGTCTACAAAATGACAAACAAATGAAAATTACTATTCTTGCATATAAAACAAAGAAACAAAGTTCTGTTTCGGGTTAATCACCTGTTGCAGCTTTTAATCAACATTGAGAGTTCATGCTTGCACAACTGCATTAGTTTCTTCTTTACCAGACTGACTTGTGCCCATTTATCATCATCTGCTGTTTCCTTCACTGTGACAATTTTCAATCCAGGCAGCTGATATACCATTAGTTCTAAATGCTTTAATGTTCTTCAATTCCTCTGATGTGGAACTTTATCAAATGTATTCTGAAAATTTAACAGTATTAAGCTGATAATGTTCATCTGTAGGGTTTTCCTATCTACTTAAAATATTACAGTCGATTCAGCAGGTAACTTCTAATCTTCCCTTATAGCCTCCACTCTTTAGCAAAGCATTTATAGCATCCTAGAAAATGTTTCCAAGTAATTTTGCTACAGCCAATGTTACCTGATCCTTGATTCTTATCTTGGTTCATTTTTTATAGGTATTTACAGAGCTTCTGAAAATATTGGGCAGAGCTGCAATTACTTTGTCTGCTGGCTGAATCCCTTCGGAATTTTTGAAGAAACCTGAGGTTCAATAACCAAAGATCAAGGAAAATAGTTGAATCCTTAAGTCTCTCACTTCAGGTCCTTAGTAAGAACTGTCTGTGAGTTCACTTTGCAGCTGAGTGAATGAAGTCTACCTGAGGAACTCCACAGGTCTGAGCGCAGGTGGCGGGGGGCTGGAAATGACAAACGTTTTAGTGCATTGTCCTGCCGGTTTCTATACATAGTGGCATAGTGTTCAGCTACTTCTACAAAAGCCCCTCAGGAGAAGTTAGAGATAAAAATTAAAAACTGACGGTGTAATGGGTAGTATATTAGCATGGTAAGAGGATTAGTTGGCTAACAGGAAGGAGAGTCAGCACAAATAGATCTTTTTCATGTTGGAAAGGTCAAATAAATGGTGGGCCACACAGGAATTAGGGCTAGGGCCCCAACTATCTACAATTTATACAACCTACCTCGATAGAGGGACGGAAAATATTGTTTGCTGATAACACAAAAATAGGTCAGAAAATAGGTTGGCGAAGAGGATAAAGGGAAGTTACAAGAAGATATACACTGGTTAAGCGAATGGAAAAATTGAGTAAAATGTGATATGGTCTACTTTCACAGAATAACAGATGTGTTACACAGCAGTTGGAAGCTATTTGGCACATAGTGTTTGCACCATTTATCTAGAATGTGTAGAATCCCTACAGTGTGGAAACAGGCCCTTCAGTCCAACAAGTCCACATCGAACCTTGGAGCATCCCACCCACACCTGTCCCCTTGTAACCCACCTAATCTACACACCCCTGAACACTATGGGCAATTTAGCATGGCCAACCCACCTAACCTGCACATCTTTAGATTGCGGGAGGAAACCAGAGCACCTGGAGGAAACCCACACAGACACAGGGAGAACATGCAAACTCCACACAGACAGTCACCTGAGGCTGGAATTGAACCTGGGTCCCTGCCACTGTGAGGCAGCAGCGCTAACCACTGAGCCACCTTGCCGCCCATTTCTCTGAGGATTTTGACATAATACCAAACTCCGGTTTTTTCCCTATAATCCTGCATGTTATTTCCATCTGAATAAAAATCCAAGGCACTCTTGAATGCCTCGGTTGAAACTGCCTCCACCATGGTTGTAGGCAGTGCATTCCAAACCCAAATCATTCACTGCGTGAAAAAAATTTTCTCACCTCACATTTGCTTCTTTTGCAAAATACTTTGGAATAATGCACCCTCGGTATTGATCCTATTATGAGCAGGAAATCCTTGTCCCTATCCACTTTGTCCGGCTCCCTCATGATTTCTGAACCTTCTATCTGGTCTCACCTCAGTCTTCTCCTCCCCACAGTAAACAGTCCCAATTTCCCAGATCTGTCCACATACCTGAAGCTTATCATCCCTGGAACCATTCTTGTCAACCTTTTCTGCTTTCTGTTTAAGCCTTCATATTCTTTCTCTCGTGTGGTGCCCAGAGCTGAACTTCCTTTATAAGCTCAGCATAAGCTCCCTGCTCTTGTACTCTGTGTCCTATTAACAAATCCTAGAATACTGTATGTTTTATTTGCAGCTTTGTCTGAACTTTCACCTTTAATGACTTACACACAAAGATAACCAATTTCTCTGCTCTTGCATAGTCCCCAGAGCAGTGCCTTTGTTTTATGCTTTCTCCCCATGTTCTTTGTACCAAGGTGTAGCACTTTGGGCTTCTCTACATTGTAGTTCATTTGCTATCTATCTACCCAGCAACTTGTCAATATCTGTTTACAGTTCTACACTGTGCTTCTTCGTTTAGAATTCTTCCAAAATTTGCCTAATTCTTCATTTTGAATTTGTTGAATTTGCACTAAGATCTAGTTCATGTGTATACCTCATGAAAAGCAAGGCTTCCAAAACTAACCCCTGGGGAACTCCACTACAAATGTTCCTCAAGCTGAAAAACACCCATTAACCATTACACCCTATTTCCCAGTCCCTCAGCCAATTTTATATCTGCATTGCTATGGTCGTTATTATTTCATGATCTATCATTTTCCTCACAGGTATCTTGGCAGGAAGAATAAAAATGAAGCACATTATCCAAATGCCAAGAGACTGCTCTGAGATGCAGGATGGATCTGTGGGTCCTCATGCGTGAATCACAAAAGGTTAGTATGCAAATACAATGTTATCTTTTATTACAAGGTAATTGAATACAAAAGTAGGGTGATTATATTTCAGTTATACATGGCATGGCTACGATCCTATCCGGAGTATTGTATGCAGTATTGGCTAGTTAGTTAAGAAAGGAAGAGAATGGCAGTTCAGAGAAAGTTTACCAGATTATCCTGGAATGAGAGGGTCCACTTAGGAGAATAGGCTAGGCTTATATCTGTTAGTGTTGAGAAGAGTAAGAGATAAATTGATTGTACTGATAAGATCTAAGGGATCTTTATAGGATAGATGTGGAGAAGCTCTTTTATCTTATGGAAGCACCTTGAACTAGGGGCCACAGTTTAAATATTAGGGTCACCCATTTAAAACAGTGAGCTTTGGAACTCTCTTCCTGAAAAGTTGTGGAAGCAGAGTTCTGAATGATCTATTTTTGCTTGTAATATGTGTGTAAAGCAACTTGCTACTGGGAAACCAGAGTAGGCAAGGTGGGAAAATGGTGTAAAGGAATAAAATTTAGATTCTGCTATGAAACAATATACACTTTGAACATGTTCTATCTCACATCAAAATACAACTAGAAGTCTCCTTTTACCTTCTGCTTTTATGTGGTGTAACACCTCTGCCCTGAGCAGGCGTAGGGGAGGTTGCACAAATCCCTGCTATAATCACTGAGATTATCTTGCCTGGCAACTTTTGTATTTTGCAGATTGCAAAGGTTCTGCCATTTGCTCCCCGTGCAGGGTCAGTCTATGCCTTTCGGAAATAAGTGAACATTTTAGCTTCTGGTTAAGTGGGCAGATCACAGGGTGGGGAAAGTGGTTGATGAGTGAGAACTTAAGCATTTTGAGTAGCGTTCCCCACACTTCCATGATCCCCTTCACCATCATCTCTCTCACAACCCAACTGCATTTCATAGGCATCCAGTTGCTAGAGAGCACTTTGATGCAGATTAATTTGGCTCTAAGGTTTATGTATATGTCAGGCCATTAAAGGTGTTGAATATCCAAATTCTGCATGGGTGAACATGTTTGTTGGAACATTTGATATTCCAGTGAGATGGCCACTTGATTCATGCATGAACATGTTGCCACACTGTGCTACCATGCATCAATCCATTTTAGGTGGATTCCACCATTCTCTCTGCAATTGTGGTATACATTTGGAATGCTTGTCATTCATTGCACATTCTCCATTAGTGTTAAATGATTTCACTTTTCACTGATAACACCCAGTTATGGTGTCTGTGGCCAGCTGAACAAAGCTCTGAGACACAACAATTCACTGCTGTCCCTCCCATCATGGTCTGCTCATGCTTACTTCTGAAGTTTGAAGGTAATGATCACAATACGGTAGAATTTCAAACTCAATTTAAGGGCGAGAAACCCTAATCTCAAACTAGCATTCTCAACTTAAATAACAGTGATTAAAGGTCATGAAGAAAGAGTTGTCTAAATGCGTTGGGAAAATAGACTAACGAGAGGGCTATGAGGAGCTGGCATGAAAGAAGAATTGAGGTCTGAGGCAGACTAGCTACGATCTTATAGATTGGCAGGAGAGGCTTCATGGACTGAATGGCCTACTCCTGCCCCCATTTCTTAAGATTTTATGTTTGTGAAAATCTAATTATTTGCTTTACTGGTCCCCCAACACCCAGTAAAGAAGACAAATGGTGTGTTAGCTTTTCTTGCAATGTGACTGAATATGGCAGTAATGAAATGTGGTTACAGTTGTTTAGGGTTTGGATGAGGCCTGCAGTACTGTGCATTGATTTGGTCCCTTACCTTCCCTAGAAGGGGCTGTAGTTAAGGTTCACTGAATTAATTTTCGGAATGCACGTGCTGTCCAAAGGGGACAGATTGAGCAGAAGAGCCTAAATTTTTTGGACTTTAGAAGAATGAGAGTGACCTCATTGAAACATATACATTTGTTGGAGGGTTTGAAAGGGTGGATGTTGAAAGCTTGTTTCTCCTGGCAGGAGAATATCGAACTAGGCATTAATCTCATGATAGGGAATCAGTCAATTAGAACTGAGATAAGGATAAATTTCTTCATTTGAAAGCCTGTGAACCTTTGACCAGGATTGTGGATGTTCAGTCAACAGTTATATTCAAGATGGAAATTAATAGATTTCTGGTCATTGTGGGCATTAAGAGATATGGGTGAGTAGAGATTTAAATGCAGATTATGTAAAAGTCCTATCATGGTTTTATTGAATAGTATATACCTTATTTCTTCTCTGATTTATTATGCTCTTAAAATCTCCTTTGCATTTAGTTGTCATTTGTATCTGAAATATTTCTGGTTTTCAGTGTAAATTATTTCTAACATTAACACAGGTCCCTGGAAGAGGTTAAAATTGATTAACTATGTCTACTAGTAAGACCAAATTCATGTTTAGTCCCCTAACTTCTCAACCTTCCTTTTAGTAAAGAGTCTTGTATAGCACCAGATAAGGTCTGACATATTTACATCCCACTGAGGAGCTATTCC
Source organism: Ginglymostoma cirratum (assembly GCA_024137785.1). NCBI lineage: Eukaryota > Metazoa > Chordata > Chondrichthyes > Orectolobiformes > Ginglymostomatidae > Ginglymostoma > Ginglymostoma cirratum. The sequence goes on from JAHRHZ010000029.1 coordinate 11,347,779, forward strand.
GGAGCTCAATACTTAACACTAGCATCATAGTACAGGAATGAAATGTTCTGTTTCAATAAATATTGTCGTGGTTTGCATTGTTTTTGATTACCCAGCAATTTTCCAGGATTGTATCCACTTTGCACAGTCACTTTTAAGTTAAGACAAATTTCAAGCTATTTTCAGGGCATTTTTCCTACAACTCTGTTGCATTTTCTATCTGATGCACACATCATGTAAACCTTTAGGACCTGCATTCTTTTGGTTGCAAAAAATTTCTCTAAAATTCCATTTCTTTTACATAATGGCTCATGAAACCATGGAATTTCCCAACTGCTGATTGCAAGTGATACAATTAACCGGTAACAATGAAAAGTATCAGGCTATTGGAATACAGCCTCAGCAATGTTCCTCTCGTTCCAAAAACGCTATGAATAGACCAAGGCAAATGTGGAGCTGTCATTTAAAGTAGCTCAAAAGGAGTAGTCGATCATCGCCAATTGTAGTAAAGAGACATTGCTAATGCTAGTTCGCATTGTCATGAAGAAATGTAAGCAAGTTTTCTTGTTAGGGGAGATGAGCTCCCCCAAAAGGGTGTACAACCTGACTTTGTACATCATTGGGACATCAACATTTTTTTTGTGACTCCCCCTAAGGGCACAGTAAGGATTTCAGAATATTGTGTTCCTCCACATCGTGCACTGCCAGAAAGCATGAATCTTCCAGGAATAAATTCCTACCCTGATCCTATTTTTATTATACTTAGGTAGGCTTTCCAAATTTTGGGAATCCAAGCCATGCCCCATTTACAGTACCAGTTACTGGTACGTCTTCATTCATTCACAAATATCCAGAAAGTTCTGGGGGCATTTAAATAGTCTTTCTGTATTCCAGTGAATGAATGTGAGCAAATAGGAATGAGTAAGTAGCAAGATGAGTCTGGTGACAGATGAGTAGTGTGACAGGGTGGATAGGTTGGCTGGTGGTGTGGTCAGTTTAGGTTGGGTCAGCTATGTTTGGGGTGAAGTTGAACAGGTTGGAGATGGATTGGAAAGTTGATTGGAGTTGGAAATTAAGTAAAAGGAGAGGGAGGTGATCATTGGAGTGTCAGAAGGTAATAGTGGGACCTTTCATGGGCAAAAATTCAGAGACGTATATTAAAGCTTTCTGAATTCTTTGACTCTAACTCTGAACTGGAGACTTTTTACCAGGGTTCCAGACACAGAGTCATTGGCTTTTGGAATTTAAACTCCTCAGGCAATTCTTGGTTAGTCATTGCATCAGGAACTCCGAGAGACTCTTACATGTATCATTTGGAGTACAGAGATAGTAGGAACTGCCGATGCTGGAGAATCTGAGATAACACGTTGTGGAGCTGGATGAACACAGCAGGCCAAGCAGCATCAGAGAAGCAGGAAAGCTTCATCCAGCTCCACAACGTGTTATCTCATTTGGAGTACATCTGGCTTTTGGAGACCAAAGTATCCAGGTCTCAAAGTACACAATCCACATTCAAATGCAAATTGACCACTCGGTTCAGGATAAGACAGGGTATGGTGTGACTTGTTGTTTTGCTAGTTAACTTATGCCAATTTCCTCACACAAATGGCAGTATGCCATCTACATTTCTAGTAGTTTCAAGAACTCGCTGGATTTGCACATAAGTTGCACACTAAATTTGACCCAGAATGTTAGGGTTCATAGTGAGTAGTATTAATATCCTTTTAGCAATGTGATAATAAAAACCTTAATAACAATAATAAACTGTGAGTCTCATTTCTTATGTAATAACTTTTTCATGGAGATTGAACTTGAAATATACTTATTCTCGCTTTCTGTATCATTTCTTCCTCTTAATTCAATTTTTCCTCTCCTTTTCTTTCCACGCATGATTTGCTTCTAATGTATTTGATTTCCTCCTCAGTTACTTCTGTTTCTCTACTGGTTAATGAGAAAATTGGTAGTTCCTTCGTTCACTAAGGTACCAGACGTCTTATTATCCTTACTCTTTTAGCAGGCTATGGTGCCAATCATTTTCGAGCTAGAAAGTGTAAGGGAAAGTAAAGCTAACAGCAGGCATCAGGGGATGTGCTGTGAAATGTGCCACTCTAAAGCACTTGTCCAAATATGAAGGAATATTGCATTTGATAAAAAGATATATCTACCAACATACAAAGAGATTTTCATACAGTGTAGACATTCCAGGTGACATTTACTGCTTGCAAAACTTCCAACTTCACATTTTCCTCTCACAGTATTCCAACCTATTTTGATCCATGTACATTTAATTTGTTATGTAAATACCATTTACCTTTTGAAACCTCAACTATCATTGAAAATGTGGAAATTGAAGTGAAAATACCAGGGTTATTCAAATTGCATAATATATGACAAAATAAGAGAAAATGTACTAAAGGGTAGTAATTTCCAATACCTGTAATCACCATCTCAAAGCCAAAACTTGCACACAGAAAAGCTTGAAACAGGTGTTGGATCCAAGATTTGAAGGTACTGGTGCCACTGAAAAATGCAACAGTGAATTTAATCAGGATTTGAAGAGCATTAAGTCTGAAAAAAGTTAACAATGAGACAGACAATTGTTATATTGAATGTCAATAATAAATTCAACAGGGAATCCAGGAGACACTTGTTTACTCAGAGAATGTGGAAAAATTGCCATTACCAGGAGTCATTGAGGAAAATAGATAGATGCAGAGGATGCAAGGAATGCTTCAAATGCACGAAGATGGCAGATGAATTTGTCCCTTAAACTCCCAGGAAAATGTAAATATAATGGCAACTAGAATGTAACAAATCAGTGAGGAAATGCTTCTCAAATCAGAAGGCAGTTCTTTCGCACATTTGGTGCTGACAGGCTTATCATACAGTCAGCAGCAAACACAGTAGAAAAATCAATTGGAACAACAGTAAGAATCTGAGAGGCTGTGAGTAACAATGCTGAGGTCAAGGAAGTGGACTGAGGAAACAGAAGCTGAAGGAATACATGGCAGAGCCACGGGATTGGGGAGCGGTGAGACAGAGTGAGACTCACAGAGCCAGGGAGTTCAGAATCTGATGAGGGTAGGCAAAGGACGGAGGGGGTTTAAAAAGTGGGGAGAGGATCCACAAAGGGGTGAATGCAGGTTTAACCTTTCAACAATGAAGTACTCAGCTAACTAAGAACCAGAAAGACTTGAATTCACTGAAGTATTGGATTCCTAGCAATTAAATGTGGTGCTTATTGTTTAATGCTGCAGAAGTTCAGGTGCTACCATATGAGGAGGAATATACCTGCAAGCTCAAGACTAGTATCTACCTACAGTGGATATAGAGCTGACTCTCATGTGGAGCTTGTAGCCATAGTTGCTCTCATATTGCAGCAAGGATGCAGGATAGCCACAATTGCTCATCTTCCATGGAATACCGTGCAGATATGGCAGGGCTATTGGCACTATATCCTGTCCGAAGGTGGAGATGAGAATTTCATGTAATGCTGTCCGGTGTCTTTGCAATGCAATATATTGTTACACTGGGACCATTGAGAGACCCAGCATGGCCTCTTGATATCAGCTTTCCATGCAGGCCATGTCTGGAGCTTTGTACACCATTAACATTCAGACACTGTACATCACTTGCTCCTCAGAATCTCTGCTCCAAATAAATAGAGAGTGCATCGATGCAATGGGACAGTTGATGGAACTCTGAGACAGCTGCAGCATTGAGATGATGAGGAAGTTCCTCAGGTGAAACAGCACCTTCAGCATCCTATAGCATTAGCCAAACAATGTGGTAAGGCTTTTTTGGAGAACATTGTTCAATGGAACTGAGTTCTGCGAAGTCATCTTTCACTGGCCGCAAACATTTTGATGTTGCTTTTGTCAGCATTCTCAGCGGAAGTGCAGAGCTCCAATGGCTAGAACAATCAACTACAGGTCTGTGTGTACATCCAGCAGACACTGAGGGCGCTGGATCTGGCTCTCCATGGCAGTTGTCAACCTGCCCATAGAGGCACTCAGACACTTGCAGGCCAGCATTGATGCAGTCCTGCAACCTTCCAGTCAGTTTGTATAAAGCCTGTCTCCATAAAGCCTGAGCACTGCTCCTGTACCTGCTTGTGCATTTGAATGAAGTTTCAAATTGTTGGTACCACAGGGTCCTCTCCAGCCTGGAGATGAGCATTGCCTGGCCTCTGGCAGTCTTCCAAATGCCAGTGATCTGGGGCTTTTATTTCTTAACCCGACTAGGGAGACATTGCCATGAGATGCTCACCAGCATGTTTTGCCAATTCTATGCTAGCTAAAAGTACCCTTTGAGGTGCCAGTATCTGAGCTGGTGGAGAATGTGTGTGTAAAAGCATTGCGAGTGCACCCTTTGAGGAACCTGTAGCTTCCTCCTCAAAGGTGGCAGAGGAAGTGTATTGGTGGCAGAGGTTGTGCAGATGTAACTTGGGCTTGCAGTGGACAAAAGAGGGAATTAGTTCCAAAATAGGGTCAGAGGTTTGGACAAATTAAGGCTACATTGACAATAGTGATAATGGGAGATCATCACAGAAATGGACAATGAATTTTACTTGATTGTGGGACATTGAGGTTTTGGCATCACTACATGGTATCATCATCAGCTGGTACCCTCCAGACAAGGCAAAGATCCTCTCCTCGAAAGAGGTTGAGAAGACAAACGTTGGTCACCCCACCACCCACCTTGGTTTTGTCAACCCTATTGTGGGCCATTTTCTCCTGGAATGAGACAAGAGGGAGGGGTTGAGTGAGATCAAAGTGGCTGGTGCAGCTGCTAGCGTTAGTGCTGGTTTACATGGGGGAAATCAGTTGTGGTGGCCCAAGTGAGTCAGTAGAAGGCGCAGTTGCCATGCTGGAGTTGGGGTTGGGGGAGCGAGTAGGGAAGATATTTCAGGCAATAGTGAGAGCAGTAGACCATGAACCTTGGTGGGGGTAGCATTCACAAAATTAGGATGAGTGTGAGATCACAGAGAGAAGATGGTGGTACATACCCTGATGGAGTGGAGAAGGTCAACGATCTTGCAAGACAGTTGGGTGTTCCTTTGGACTGTTGACACCACACTGACCTGGGTGGCAATTTTGGCAGGATCTGGTGAGAGGTCTCCTCTGGGAGACCTGAGGAAAGAATTGGACCTCCTTTGCACCACCTCCAGGTTCCTATTGACCAAGTGTGGAAATAACTTGCCTTTGTATCTATCACTGGGGCAATTGACAGAAACCATGTGGGTAGTTCCAGACTGACAGTACTTGCGCACAACTACATCTTAAATATGGCGCGGGTTACAGGAATCCCTGGAAGTTCTGGCAGTGGAGAGTACTTCCATCACTTGCAAGTGGAATACCGTATAAAGCAAACAGGGTGCCATGAAGGTGTGCTGCATCGCTAATGAAGCAAATGAAACTCGCCTAGATTGACACTTAGCCAATTTCAGCCTGATGTCTCTATTTATTAAGTCCATAAACCCGAATGCCTAATAGATTCTTCCCTTGACCCTTCCAAAACCTCCTCCATCTCCAGTATTGTAAAATTACCCTTAATCAATACTGATCACCCTATCCTTTTCTCTTCCCTCCTTATCATTCCTGAGCTGTTTTTAAGCTGGTCTCCTTTGTAGTCACAACACCATGCTCCCATGTGGCAATTTGCCTGCAGTTCACTAACATTATTTACTACACTGTGTGCATTTACATGCGTGAATTGCAAACTTAATTTAGACTTCACTGCATATCCTTACTTAATAACTATTCCTTACGCTAATGTAATTTATCTCCTAATGGTTCGTTCAGATTATTTCGCCTTTCTAATGCTGCATCCTGGTTCCTATTGCCCTGCCGTTAGTTTAAATCTACCTGAATAGCACTAACAAACCACCCTGGGAGGACTGTAGTCCTGATTCTATTGAAGTGCAATCTGTCAAGCCTGTACAGATAACAATCAAGTTAATGAAAAGCATATTTGAACTCATCCTCACTAATCAATCTGTTGTAAATGTGCCATCCATGATAATATTGGTAAAGATGACCAGAACTAAGTCATTTCAGGAATGATATATCAAGTTCACACCAGGGATACTCTCTGCCATGTGTGGAATGATTTTCATGCCAAATAGAATAGATTCAGAAAAGATCTAGAAGTTCATAACTGCGCATTCATGCAGCACTGTGGGTCATCAGCAGTACAATTGTATTCCCCCACAGTCTGTAACTTAATGGCCCGGCATATACAATGCTTAACCGTTACTATCAAGCCAGAGGATCAATCCTGGTTCAAAGAAGACAGCAATAGCGGATCTCAGAAGTAGCAATGGGTATAGCTAAAAATGAGGTTGCAACCTTGTAAATTTACAACACAAGATTACATACAAGTTAAACAGAGGTAGTGGTATGTAATAGACCTAAGCTTCCCAAATCTTTACCCAGTGTGTCTGCATTTTGAAACCTCAGACTTAGTATGAACCTAGTCTGAGATTTGAGATGTTCAAGCATATTTGAGAGAGGTTGGAGATTTCAGCTAGTGGACTCTATTAATGCATCCTGATTGATAATCTTAGAGGATCATAATTGTTGACATAGATGCCTTTGATATAATAGACCCTGATGCAACAGGCCTCTGATTGAAATTATTCTGTTTAAAATTAGATCTTAATGTGATATGACACTAATTATTTATGCAATAAGCTCCTGATGCAACAGAAAGCATAAAATACAATTAATGTATTAGTATCCTGATTACTAGTGTGCAATATCCTGAATTTGCAAGTAATAGAACTTTGATTATGAAAGTAAAAGGAAGCTGATTATTAATGTAATAGAACATTGAGCATTGATGAAATAGGAATTAGGGAATGAAATAGGATCTGGATTAATGATGCAATAGGATTCCAATTATTAATGGAACAGTGTTGTGATTATTAATGCAGATGTGATCCTAATTACTGATGCAAGTCAGTCCCAATTATTGAGGAAATAGGCTTCCTACAAAAAAAAGTCTTTGTACAGTATTTTTTGCCGGAGCAATCAGGCTCCAGAGAGCTGTCCATTACCACTGCAGTCTTAACTTTGCAGTCCTACCACATCCATTTGTGTAAGATGACAAATAATTAAGTCACCAACAGGAGAAGAAAGCTCCATAAATATCCTCATCCTAAATGATAGCAGAGACCAGTGTGTGAGTGCAAAAGACATGGCAGATGCATTTGTAACCACGTTCAGCCAGGATCTCAGAGGCCAGATTTCAGGTAATGTTATTCACTTCACATGTAATCAAGAAATAACTGAACTCACTGGACACTGAAAAGGCAATGGACCACAACAAAATCTCAGCTGTAGTGCTGAAGACCTGTGCACCTATAATCAAACTGTTCTAATGCAATTCAACATTGTTATGTACCCAACAATGTGGAAAATTGCCCAGCTAACCTGTTTAAAGAAAGTAGGATAAAGCTAATCTGGTCAATAATTACTCCGTTGATCTCCACTCAGAAAAATAATGGAAGATATCATCGACAATGCTGTTACATGGCACTTAAACAACAATAAGTGTTGCCAAGTTTCACCAAGAGAACTTGGCTCCTGACCTCATCACAACATTTGTCCAAACCTGGACAAAAGAGCTGAATTAACAAGGACAAGGGCAGCAGACATATGGGAACACCACCACCTTCAATTTTCCCTCCAAGCTACTCACCATCTTGACTCGGAAGTATATCACCTTCCCTTCACTGTTGCTGGGTCACATTCTGGAATTCCCTCCCTGAGGGCATTGTGAGTCTATCTACAGCCCATGGATTTCAGCTGTTCAAGAATGCAGCCCACCACCACCTTCTGAAGGTCAACTAGGGGCAGTGAATAAATGCTGGCCAGGCAGAGATGTCCACGTCCCACGAGTAAATAAAAAATATACAAAGTGACATACAAAGGGCTCAACTTATGGGTCCAAAAAGACAGGCAAGCAGTGAAAGCCAACTCAGCTAAAAATTATTAAGGCCAATTGTCAAATGGAATTTTTCAATTGGCACCCTGGTACTCTCTGGGCATCAGGGAAGACTACAGCTTCCTGGACAAGGCTGCCATATGGCAGACTTAGAGTGAGGAATTGGGGCAGCACTCCAGGTAGAGTTGGAGACCCTCCTTGCCTGCCTGGCTTTAGTCTTCTTAAGGGAATCCCCTCCACAAATGGCGCTGCTTGCTTTGGCCAATTTTTATTTAAACGTTTACAAAAAGCCTCTATCTTGGAGCACACTCTCTCTCACTTATTTGCAAAGGCAGCACCTGCTTCTTCAGATTTGAAACCCTGCCCTGCTTACCCTCAGGCGACTAAGTTGCCAATTCAGAGAAAGTCTCACAGTGACTGCTTCCCCTACATGATGGTCATCTGATCTATAATGAACCACAATGACAGCACTCTAAAACCTGCAGAGAATATCCTGCTCTAAGTGTGGAACTACTGTGTTAATAAATATTTACCAGTTGACATGTCAGTAACACTGCCCACAAAGGTCAGTGTTACAAGAACAAAAAAAACCTAAAAGAGTCAAAACAAGGTGGGGGGATGTGCTAAATCAAAATAATGTTGGTGGGGTAAATAATGCACTCCACCTTCTCCAATACCCACCTATCCCTTAAGGCTTCAACAGTATTGGTCAACACTGTGTGTTGCCTCTCCCGGGACAGCCAGGCACAGATGTAACTGTAAAAGAGAAATAGGCAGATGGGAATTACGATCCCCTCTGATGCACACAAACAATGTGGCAAGAGCACATTGAAAATATTTTCTTCGATTTACAAGAACATAAACCCTTATTTTCTGAACTTCTTGGAAAATTGGGTCGTTGTGATATATTAGAACTTATACAAAATTGAATGGCCAAATGAAATACAACTGTCACTGGTCAAAAGCTAATTAATTTCTGGTGAAAAAAGGAGAACAACACTTATTTTGGAGCAATTCAGCTGTTGAGAAGGCAATTTCTGTGGAAAAAGGTAGTAAGTGCAAAAGCTGAGAAGTAGAATTTACCAATGAAAATCTATAGTCCATACTTGGTGCTGCTACAATGTACTAAAGTGGCTCTTTGTCACAAATTGTGAATTCTTAATAAAATAATACCATGAGATCTCCAACAGCACTTCTCATGGGTCAGGCATGATTTAAAGCCCAGCTTTGAATATTCAATGCCATCAGAAACTGAATTCATGTAACCAGAATAGTAACTTTGCCCATCAGTTTCACAGTGAATTTGGTGAAACAATATAACGTGAATGAATGAATTATTTATTGTCACATGTATCTTGATGATACAGTGAAAAGTGTTTTGTCACCACAATCTGGCACCATTTTGAGCACAATAAGGATAAAAAGAAATTACTTAGATAAGAGTTCATTTTCTGTTCAAATTGGGGTCTCAAGCATGGCTTCATAGCTTCTGCAAGGTGTTCCAGTCCTCAAGGAGTCCCAATTTCAGGAACAACAATGATGACACTCAATGCTCCAGGAGACGCCAGCTCTGCTGCCGCTGCCACCTCGCCGACACCACCAGGAATTCAGGCTCCAATCTACAGCCACCAAGAGCTACCACTTTGGGCACTGCCATCAGTAATAGTCCAGGCTCTGTGTCTACTGTCGTCAGGAGTCCCCGCTCCGGGTACTTTCACCACTAAAAGTCAAGGCTCTGGGCCTATTGCTGCCAGGGGTCTTCAGTCCAGACGCCACCACTGGCAAGATTACAGTCTCCAGGCCTACCACTGCCAGGAATCCCCTCTCTGGGCTTACCACCATTGAGAGTCCAGGCTCCATGGATCGCCATCACCGCTAGGAGTCCCAGTCCATGCCTCCGGCATTGCAGCCACTGCCTCACCAACACTGCTGTGGCCTTGGAGACAAAGAATAAAGGAAGAAATAAAGAAAAAAGACAAAAACTAGACAGAGACAATAATGTTGCCAGTGTGGAGCTCTGACAATCCCGAAAACTACCTACTGTGCCAGCAGATAGAACATAGAACAGTACAGCACAGTACAGGCCCTTCGGTCCATGATGTTGTGCCAACCTATTATCCTACTAAGATCAATCTACCCTGCATACCCTACATTTTACTCTCCTCCATGTACCTATCCATGTCCTATCCTCCGCTACTATCCAAGAGTCGCTTAAAAGTCTCTAAAGTATCTGACTCCACTACCACCGCCGGCAGCGCATTCCACACGCCCACCACTCTCTGTGTAAAGAACCTACCTCTGGCATCTCCCCTATACCTTCCTCCAATCGCCTTAAAATTATGCCCCCTTGTAATAGTCATTTCAGCCCAGGGAAAAAGTCTCTGACTATCACTCTATCTATGCCTCTCATCATCTTGTACACCTGAACAGATGTGTGAGAAAAGAAGTTGAATCAAGAATACTGTGGAAAGTAAGACAGGAAATGCCATATCCTCTAGTTCCAGTTTTCCAAACTTCTTCGAACTGAAAGTTGTGCCAGAAGAATAAAGAATTGTCAATACCAAGAAAGAAGGAATAACATGAGTAACTTTTGTCATGTAGGAGATAAGCTACATGAAATATGAAATGAAATAGGAGAACTTTGGCTGATGATGATCAATGCAGATTTGAAAAAAAAAAGTCATATTTGAGAAGTTTCATGAACTCCTTGGAGCAAATCACAGAATGTTCTAGTAAAGGAGATCAATCAATGTTATAACTCTAGGTTTTCAAATGGTGCTTTGAGACTAAGATGGAATTTAGGCACAGAATATGAAAGAAAATGTGACAGAAATAAGATGGAGTTGTTAAAAAAGATATAAAATAATGTAGCAGTAATGAATAGCATTTGGACTAGATAGATGTAAAGTATTTACTAGAAGTTGCTGAGCTCTGAGATGCAGCACTCTGGGTGTCCTAGTGCCTGAATCACGAAAGGTCTATATGCAGGTACAGCAAGTAATCAGGAAAGCTAATAGAATTCTACAGTTTATTGCAAGGCAATTTGAATGCAAGAGTAAGAAGGCTAAACAGCTACACAGAGTATCGGATCTGAAATATACATTTGAAGTACTGTATGTAGTACAGTCTAGGCCAAAATCCTTTAAAGTTTAGAAAAATCAGAGTTGACTAAATTTAAACACATAAGACCCTGAGGGGACTTGAAAGTGGTCAACGGAGAAAGGATGCTTCCCCCTAAAGGAGGATCTAGAACTCAAGGCCATAAGTTAAAAATAAGGAGGCGCCCACTTAAAACAGAGATGGGAAAACATCTTTTCTATCAGAGGATTGTGAGTTTTTGAAATTCCCTTCCTCAAATGACAGTCGATAGAGAACCTTGAAATATTTTTAAGGGAGGCACAGAAAGATTCTTGACTACCAAGGGGATGAAAAATTATCAGGGATATGAAGGAATATAGAGTTGAGGTTAAAATCAGACCAGCTATGATCTTATTGAATGACAGAGTAGGGTGGAAGGGCTGGGTGACCTACTCTTGTTCCATATTCACGTGTGTGTATGGTGTCCTCAAAAATCTGTATTGGGTTTTCTACTCTCCCTGACACTATACATGATGTGGATTTTGGTATAAAAATACATCATCCAACTTTCAAACAATGTGAAACTGGGGAACATGGTTACCTGTAAAAACACCTTTACTTTCGTTTCGGAAGCGACGGTGTTTCCATGCATTTGCTGTTCCCAACCTTCTAGGTAATTGAAAGTTGGGACTTGTTGTGGATGTTACACCCTGCAGCATTTTAAGATGATGGTGGAGGGAGTGGATGTTGAAGATAGTAAATGGGATGACACCCACCATAATTGCTTTATCAGAATGGCTTTGAACTTCTTGAGCGCCTTTGCACTGCACTCATTAGGCAAATAGTACAGAGTTTATCATATTAATTGATTTGTGATTTTTATGGAGAAGATTTGTGGTGCTGGCGGTTAAATCATTTGTCTTTGGGTAACCAGTTTAGGCCTTCTCTTGCACTTACATATTACAGGGCTGATCAATTAAGCTTCTGGTCATGTATAACCAAGTTCCAGGCTGGTGGTGATGGGAGATTCAAAGATTGTAATGCCATGTGATGGCAATCTGACCCACAATGGCAAAATTGGTTTGTGCATTTAGAATTAAATTTTTTTTTAGGAATTATTCTCATCACCATTGATCTAAAATCAATTCCTGTCGTCAGCTACAAATCACACCATAAACCATCACTAAGGAACCAATATAAATATCATCCAAACTGATTGTGAATAATCATTTTTTAAACCTGGCAGCAAAATTTCAATTGCATGCAATCTGTTACAGGACTAATGTCCTGACCAAAGTGCTCTCAGGACAGTCAGCAGCAAGGCAGTCAGTCATATGGACATTCATTCAAACAATCCAAAACAATAATAGTTAGCCCAAGATTAACACATGGAAATCCAGCCACATGAATGTAGCAAATCCACGTGTTGTTTTAAGTGATTGAGTTTAATTGCAGCATTTGCATTGTTTGTGTGTCATTCTTCCAGTTCTAAATGAAAAGATGTTCACACAGATGTATGCTGTTCAATGGAATTAGAGATCTAAAAATTTCTTAAGGCCTCTTAGTGGATGCAGAGATTATGATTTGCAATTATCCCACCCCTGATGTAGGCAGGCAGCATGCACACATTGTACTGCCTACTCAGCTACATGAGTACAGCGTTCTACCTTGTCCAAATGTGATGCTGAATAGTTGCAAGCTCAGCAAAGGAACCAGGCTCATGCAAGATTGGTACCAATTATAGATTCTTAAAGCAGGGCTGTAAATTTTGCTATAACTCCCAGGGAGACTGCTAACATTTGAAAAGAAGTCTGAACTCCAGTGACAGGCATGTGACAAGCTTTTAATTCTTAAGATTTTTACTGTATCAAACTACAGTAGTTATAAACTAAAAAAAAAATTCTCCTACTGAACTGTTCACACAGTTGAAATTCCATGTTGCAGTTGAACTTTACATTGCCTGTTAAGTGGACACTTCATTATCCAAGAAGAGTCTAGAGTGATTATTTGTGCCTACATGCTTGTTTATTTCCTTCCCTTTTGCCAGTGGAAAACTTCAAGCCCAAAACTAACTTTCATGGTGAAGGGCGAATTGGAGGTTCTCCCCTCTAGCCAAGCTAGATCTTCCAGTTGAATTTCAATCTGCATATAAGCTGTCTCATCAATCTGAATGTGAGCTGCCACCTGGATTTTGCATGGTGCATGACGGGGTTAGCATTTTCTCTGCATGAGGCACAGAACTAGCTGCCTCTGGATTTCTAGCTCTCTCTCTTTCTCACTCTTCCTCCTATCACTCATGATTTAACCATGTGAAGTTAAAGACTGGTGGAGAGGAACTTTCATGGGATTATTTCTGCCATGGCCTGGGGTAAGGCTTTATTAATGCAAGCAAGGTGTTAGGTACATTACTGAGTGAGATAGAAATTCTCTCTGCTGCCCAGACTATCTGACTTCCAAGTTTCTGGCAGCATATTTAAAGCTCAGCCAGGCACCATTCTGACGCCGCAAACGAGGACCTGTCCCTCACGGGATCAGAGATAATAGGAACTGCAGATGCTGGAAAATCCGAGATAACAAGGTGTGGAGCTGGATGAACACAGCAGGTCAAGCAGCATCAGAGGAGCAGGAAAGCTTGACATTTCGGGCCTAGACCCTTCATCAGAAATGGGGGAGGGGAAGAGGGTTCTGAAATAAATAGGGAGAGAGGGGGAGGTGGATAGAAGATGGATAGAGGAGAGGATAGGTGGAGAGGAGACAGACAAGTCAAAGAGGCGGGGATGGAGCCAGTAAAGGTGAGTGTAGGTGGGGAGGTATGGAGGAGATAGGTCAGTCCAGGGAGGACGGACAGGTCAAGAGGGTGGGATGAGGTTAGTAGATAGGAGATGGGGGTGGGGCTTGAGGTGAGAGGAGGGCACAGGTGAGAGGAAGGACAGGTTAGGAAGGCGGGGACGAGCTGGGCTGGTTTTGGGATGCAGTTGGGGGAGGGGAGATTTTGAAGCTTGTGAAATCCAACAACAATTGCTCCTCCCAGTCGCGAACCATTTCAATTCCCCCTCCCATTCCTCAGATGATATGTCCATCCTGGGCCTCCTGCAGTGCCACAATGATGCCACCTGAAGGCTGCAGGAACAGCAACTCATATTCCGCTTGGGAACCCTGCAGCCCAATGGTATCAATGTGGATTTCACAAGCTTCAAAATCTCCCCTCCCCTAACCGCATCCCAAAACCAGCCCAGCTCGTCCCTGCCTCCCTAACTTGTTTTTCCTCTCACCTATCCCGTCCTCTCACCTCAAGTCCCATCCCCATCTCCTATCTACTAACCTCATCCCACCCCCTTGACGTGTCCGTCCCCCCTGGACTGACCTATCTCCTCCATACCTCCCCACCTACACTCACCTTTACTGGCTCCATCCCCGCCTCTTTGACTTGTCTGTCTCCTCTCCACCTATCCTCTCCTCTATCCATCTTCTATTTGCCTTCTCCTCTCTCCCTATTTATTTCAGAACCCCCTTCCCCTCCCCCATTTCTGATGAAGGGTCTAGGCCCGAAACGTCAAGCTTTCCTGCTCCTCTAATGCTGCTTGGCCTGCTGTGTTCATCCAGCTCCACACCTTGTTATCTCCCATCCCTCATGGTCTAGTGCTCACTTCCTCACTCTCACTATGTGGCGCAGAAGAAAACTACATTTGCTCCACTGTTCCTAGAGCAAGGTGATGAGTTACTGGTAGATGGGGTGATGAGGGGTCAGTCTTTTTACTCGATGACTGCAGCAAGAGGCTACACCACCAGACTCAGCCATCCTGGACAGAGATAATAGCAGAGGTCAGTGTTGTGCCCACTCTGGAAAGGGACGCCCAGCAGTGCAGAAAGAAGGTCAATGATATCCTACATTCCACAAAGATAAATGGCTCCATCTTTTCTCTGCCACTCACACTCAGACAGATATCATTGACTCTAACTCTGCCACTGAATATCCATCTCACCAAGGATGATGGACTACAGCCCTCAGCATCACACACCATGTGTCAATTCAGGGTCTGACATCCACCTCATTTTCAGGAACTATGAGCCCTTACTATTCTCTATGCTTCATACTCCTCATTGAGGACCACCACCTCTCCTACTCGTGCACGAAAACTAACTGTTCTCGGATGTTTCCATCGTAATCAGTCCTTCCCTCCGTTTCATTTTCGGAAAAGCCTACTAACAACCAGACTGAGAGCTCCAAGAAAAGTGGTGTTCTTGATTATAATTGGAGTGTTGAACCTGTAAAATGTGGTGAAAGAACGTGAGGACGGTGTGCCAGAGGCATTTTGTAGATTTTGGAATGAAATATGGACAAGTGTTTCAAATAGTTCCCATTACAACAATGGCTCTGGCATGTGATCACCTGATTGTCT
The DNA here is from genome assembly GCA_024137785.1 of Ginglymostoma cirratum. Taxonomy (NCBI): domain Eukaryota; kingdom Metazoa; phylum Chordata; class Chondrichthyes; order Orectolobiformes; family Ginglymostomatidae; genus Ginglymostoma; species Ginglymostoma cirratum. The sequence continues at coordinate 11,363,186 of JAHRHZ010000029.1, forward strand.
CTGTGGAAAGAGTCATAGCCACCTTGAAGATCCAGGTCCAACAGGACATTCAATAGCTACCACATATATGATTGGACCTCACTCCATTGATTTCACTCAGGGAAACAAGCTGGTGTCAGGGTAAACTGCATAGACTACCCTGTATGATCAGTGGCTTGATCACATTAGCCACAACCTTGCAGCAACAAACTCCAGAATGTTCTACACTTGATTGTTTTGTCTTCAAGAATACCCACTGATAAAAATGTATATTTTTCTTCAGGAAACCAATCTTTACTGATTATTGCATACTTATTGAATAAGTTTTGTTTTGATAAAATAGTATTTATTAAGAAGCTTAACTAATAGATCTTGTTTAAAAAAGGAAATAGATAAGTTACCTAGATAGTAGGAACTGCAGATGCTGGAGAATCTGAGATAGCAAGGTGCAGAGGGTCTCGGCCCGAAACGTCAGCTTTCCTGCTCCTCTGATGCTGCTTGGCCTGCTGTGTTCATCCAGCTGTACACCTTGTTGTCTTAGATAAGTTACCTAATTGGTTTTCTTGGTAAACAGAAAAAGTATTTTAAGTTGTGACCTGTGAAGTTGTAGGACTAGAGCAATAGTGCACTCCTCAATATTGGTCAGAACATAACTGGCGCTCACCTCATGCAAACTTTAATTGAAAGCTGGGTGTCAATATTTGGAAGGGATTATAGGAAATACATTAGGTTTATTGAGCAGTATTATACCAAAATGGCTTTGGCAAATACTAAAAATTTTCTGCACAGAAATTTATTCCTGAATGACTTGCAAGAACAACCAAGGTTTGGCTGAGAAGTCAGAATGAGAGCTAAAAATAAGGGCTAGGACAGCAGATGTAACTGAGGCAATAGCACAACTTTTGAAATTGGAAGAATGGTGAATCCAGTCAGATGGTGAGTTAATAGAGGTTGAAAGAATTCAATTGCAAAGCAGCTTTAACAGGAAAAAGAAATGGGAATTAAAAACTTGGACTTCAAAGAGAAGATTTGCACAGAGCAGAAAAAGGAGGATAAACAGCACTTCAGAGGGAGGGGGAAGAAAAAGATATAGCACTTCAGAGAGAGAAGGAAAAATAAAAAGAATTTAAGAATTTAGATCTAGAAATTAAATTGAGGGAAAGATTAGGGAGAGAGAATATCAGTTTAAATAGCTTGAAATAAATAAAAGGCCTGTGAGTCCAAGAAACATTCTGACAAGTAAATATCTGAGTCTAGACCAAGACCCAATGGGGAGCTGCTGAAATTTATGCATGCCCTCTGAAAATTTGGCCAAAATGATGCTGAGGTATTTTTCATATCTTTTCAAAGATAGCTTAGTATGCAAGATGGCAAAAGGAGACTAAGCACTACTCATGGGTTTAGGCCCGAAACGTCAAGTTTTCCTGCTCCTATGATGCTGTTTGACCTGCTGTGTTCATCCAGCCCCATGCTTGTTATCTCGGATTCTCCAGCATCTGCAGTACCTTTTATCTCTAAGCACTACTCACGTACAGCAGGCTGTAAGACATGGCTGATGAAGTAATGGCTTGCTTTCTGAGGAGGTTTCATCTTTTTTAATTTGTAGGAGGTGGGTATCACAAGCAAGCCAGCATTTATTCCAAGTTGTCCTTGAAACAGTGGTGTGAGCTGTCTTCTTCAACTGCTGTAATCCACATGCTATAGATTAACTCACAACTCCCTTAGGAATGGCATTCCAGGATCTTATCAAGGCAAGAGTGAAAGAGCAGCAATATATTTCCAACTAAGGATATTGAGTGACTTAAAAGGTAGCTTGTAGGTGGTATTTCCATTTTTCTGCTGCCCTTGTCCTTCTAGATAGAAGTGGTTGCAGTATTGGAGGGTGCAATTTAAGGTGAATTTCTGCAGTGCATCTAGTAAATAGTACATGCTGCTTAAACTGAGAGTTGGTGTGGAGGGACTGGATGTTTGTGGATGTGGTGCCAAACAAGTGGGCTCCTTGGTCCTGGATGGTGTCAAGTTTCTTGTGTGTTGATGGGTCTGCCTCTTTCAAGCAAGTGGGGAAAATTCCACCACACTCCTGTCTTATACCTTGCAGACGGTGGGCAGGCTTGGAGGAGTTACTTGCAGCAGTATTCCAAGCCTCTGACCTGTTCTTGTAGCCACTGTGTTTATGTGGTGAGTCCAACTGAGTTTCCTGTTAATGGGAACCCCCAAGTTATTGACAATGGAAGATTCACTGATGGTAACACCATTGAATGTCAAGAGGCTGTGGTTAGATTGTCACTTTTTAGAGATGGTCATTGCCTGGCATTTACGTAGCATGAATGTTACTTGCCACTTGTATGCCTGAACCTGAATCTTGTCCAAATATTGTTATAGTTGAACATGGCCTGCTTCAGCATCTGAGGAGTCGTGAATGGTGTTGAACACTGTGCAATCATCAACAACCATCCCCACTTCTGACCTTATGATGGAGGGAAGGTCATTGATGAAGAAGCTGAAAATGATTGGGCCTAGGACACTACCCAAAGGAACTCATGCAAGGATGTCCTGAGGTGAGATGATTGACCTCCAACAACCACAACCATTTTCCTATGTGCCAGGTATGAGTCCAACCAGTGGAGATTCTGCTCCCTGTTTCCCATTGATTCCAGTTTTGCTAGGGTTCCTCAATGCCATACAAAGTCAAATACAGCCTTGATTTCAAGGGTTGTCACTCTCATCTCACCTCCGGAATTCAGCTCTTTTGTCTATCTTTGAACCAAAGTGCTAATGTGGCCCTGGCAGAACCCAAAGTGAGAGTCACTGAGCTGGTTGTTGTTGAGCAGATGCTACTTGATAGCACTATTGCTAACAACTTCCATCACTTTACTGATGACCGATGGTAGATTGATGAGGCAGTAATTGGCCGGGTTGGATTCTTTTGTGTACAGGACATACCTGGTCAATTTTCCACATTGTCATGTAGATGCCTTGAATGTTACTGAAGTGGAATAGCTTGGTTTGGGTATAGATTACAAAGTAGCGAATAAGGTTATTCTTAGTGCATACAAGTTTCTCCCTGTGGCTGGCAGGCAGAAATGTTGTATTACCCATAAGTAGCTAGGGCAGACTCATATAGAATTTGAGAGGGTAAAGTAAAATAACATTGATAATTGGGTGAAGACATTGAAAGTAGAGACTACACATGAGACCCTTTTCCGAGAAGAATTTAAAAATTCATTGTATAAATTGATAGAACCTCACAAAGAAAACCAAGAGCTTGCAACAACGAGAAAGGCAACCAAGGTGTTTGACAATTGTAACCTGGTCCACAAAACCAATCCTTTTCTCATCACAATCACAAACACAAGAAATAAGAAAATAACCAGGGACAAGAAGGGACAGTTGTGAAGACTCCTGAATGTCTTCCTTAGGCGTGAAAGGAAAGTGCTAAGGATGGAAGAGATGTCTGAAGTTTTACCATTGTCACAAGGTGGGACATGTTTGTACAAATTTCTGGAAGTTGTGAGGTATAAGCGTACCTAAAGTTGGTGCAGAGAAAGAAGTACAACAAACCAGCAGTACCACAGATTAAGCTGTACCTCTGACAGCAGCAGTGAGATCAAGTATAAACTGCTGTGTGTATAAGGCAAGTAAACAAGGTACATGAGAACTATAGGGAATTCTTGTCAACAAGATATTCCTCAAATGACAAGTAATTCTACAGACACGCACAAAATTACAGGAGCCACTCAAACTAATTATCCACCTGTGAGCAACTCGATTGCCAAAGTTTTAGTACATGGTGTTAGCAGGGAGTAAATGCTTTTATTTTAGTTGCACCTAGAGTGTGACCTAATGGCTGGAGTGGTAACTGTTGGGGTTGTCAATTGGTAACTTATAGGAGTAGTTGACTTACTCCTCGAGAATGATTTGGAGGAGCCAAACTTGTAGCTTCTCTGGTATTCACAGAAAGGCTCGGTGAATTGAAAGAGGCAGAGCAATTGCAAGTTTGCAGATAACAGTAAAATTGGAGGTGTAGTGGTCAGCCAAGAAGGTTACCTCAGAGTAAAACGGGATCTTGATCAGATGGGCCAATGGGCCGAAGAGTGGCAGATGGAGTTTAATTTAGATAAATGTGAGGTGCTGCATTTTGGAAAGGCAAATCAAGACAGGACTTGTACACTTAATGGTAAGGTTCTGGAGAGCGTTGCTGAGCAAAGAGACCTGGGAGTGCAGGTTCATAGTTCCTCAAAAGTGGAGTCGCAGGTAGATAGGATAGTGAAGAAGGCATCTGTGTTCTGGCAGCTACTCACAGGAGCCTGCAAAATATCTCAAGAACACATAAGGGCACCACAAACAATTGTGAAACAATGGGCCAACAAAAATACCAAATCCCAAACATGTCAAACTGGGGATGAAGCGTTAGTATTATTATCTTTACAAGGTAATGCATGAAAGGCACAGTTCAATGGTCAAATTATGACAGCCAAAATAATTAGCAATGCATATTATCAAACTTACCTAACTGATGCCTCAGATCATGGGAAGAAGAATTGACTATTACTTCAATACATTGAAGCATGAATACAATAAAGAGGATGATAAGTAAGTGCAGGTTTGTTGCATAATAAGGACAGTGGAGGATGAAAGCGATAATGAGGATGAGGCAAAAGCAGACTTAGACAATTCCCAAGGTGGGTGCAGTCTTGTCACATGATGATGAGTCAGGAAGAGAAGTTAGTGGGGTGCTTCTCTAAGAAACAGTATCCAAAGACGTTTTCTACAATAGAAAAATAGACTTTGGGATTGTTGTTAGCTCTTCAGCACTTTGAAGTCTATATCCAACATGGAAACAAGGACACGTTAATACACACTGATCATAATCAAAGCTTTCATTGAAAACTTTGCAAATTGGTATGCAAGATTATTCAGAGAGGCCCTTTGCTTTCAACCATTTAACATAAAAAGAGTCCATATTAATGGAAAAGATAATATTGTGGATGCATTAGCCCAAGTGTAAAATGTTAGAATGGGTGAAAATTTTAGAAATTCTAAGACTGTTTAAGTTTGTATAAAAGAGGGGGAGAAAGAATGAATGGATGAAAATCATGTATCGATGTAGTGCATTAAATGTTTATCATCAAACACACTTTTGAAATGGCGTTTCTTTTCCCTTCAGGATGGAGACATGTAAGAACTGTGTGTTTTTGTTTTTGTGTCTTTAAAACTGTGGAATGCAAGGAAAAATAACTGTCTAAGAAACAAGGTTTTGACATGGTAGCTACATAATTTCAAAGTGAGGAATTTGATGCCTATTGAACCTAAAATTTTTGTGGCTATTGGTTCCTTCAATGAACAGAAAATTAGGAGCCAAGGAGTTGTTTACAAGTGAAACTAACTGGTTTTCAGCTAATTGAGCAAGTTGCAACAAGGAGTAAATTATAGAGACAGATTCAAAGAGACAGAGTCACAAAGATGTGTGCTGTTGTTCCCTCCAGCAGAAGCTGGCTGTTCCATGCAGTAAAAATACTTTCAACTTCAAGAAAATCAATTACCTCTCCTGCAGTAGTTGCTGCAAGCTGTAACTTTTGAATTGATGCATCAGTGACATTTTTCAAATGGATCAGTTGTTCTGTACTTCTTATAAACAAATGAAAGCTTCCATAGATGGACAACTGAACATCAGCGGCTATCACAGAGGATACCATATCCCTAGCTCTGCACTCATCCCTGGAACATCTGGACATCACAGACACCTATGTCTGACTCCTGCTCGTTGACTACAGCTCCGCTTTCAACACCATTATTCCATGATCTCAAAACTCTGTGACCTTGGTCAAGGCATGCCCACAATATTATCCTTCAATACATAATGGTCAGCCTTGGACACGCTGGAAGTCATCAGAAACAGATGCCCAACAACTTTCAGCACCCTTCTGAAACTTATCCAGCTACAAAGCCAAGTTGTGTAACTGTAAAAGTTGACAACATGGGAATTAAGTAATTGGTAAGACACGTTTATTCTTTCCTCACATTCCTACCTTTTTTTTCATTTTCAAGTATACAGTAAAACATAATGAATTTGATCATCCTTTTCTTGAAATTACTGATGAACCTGATTCCATCTGCATTGCACTTCAGATCACAATAACTCATTGTCTTAAAGAAGAATGTTTCTCACTTTCCTCTGGTTCTTGAGCCAATAGTGTTAATTCTGTGTTTTTATAGTTTTTGAGCATCCTATCAATGAAAATAGTTTTGATTTCATCATTCTATCAAAACACGTTTTGAAGACAACCGTAAAATCTCAATTTTAATTTCTCTGTTCTAACGAGAACAAACTCATCATCTCTTGACTCCCTGCACAACTGAAACCCATCATCCTTGGTATCGTTCCAATAAATTTCAGCAGCACCCTGTGACTGTGATCTCCTCTTGTTCCTGCCAATTCATCGTCTAACAAAAGGATCTGTCATTACAGTTACAATGCTGTGTTTGCCAAAAGAATCCTCTCTGATTGGTCTCACAAATCATCTTCTACTCTGTTCATTCCTTCGAAGCTCTGCTGGCTTGACGTAATGCTTTAATACCAAACACAATTATCTACAATTAGCATCATTTGCAAATCAACTAAATCCTAAATACTTTTGTTCAGTTTTCCTTAATTGTTACAAAGAAGTAAACATAATGTGAATGCCAGGGCAATGCATTCTTAACAATTTATGCATATTTACTGATAGATGGAAAACAAAGAGCAGAAACAGAGTTGACACCCAAATTCATTACACAATTCAGGGAATTACTGAATATTAAGGGATGTTTTGTACATTGGTTAGCTCCGAAGCTCAGTAACTCTTCTTTAATCAAAACCAACCAGTCCCTCTTCCCTAGTATCTCTTTGATAAATCTTTCATACATCCTCTTCAAGGATGCTTCCTAGATCATTCCTACCATATGCTAAAAATTGAGCCTAGCTGGTGATTTCTAAAGATTCAGCATTCATGCTTTTGTACTTTTTACTTCTGTCTATAAAAGCTAAAAGATCTCTTGCACTTCTTTTGTAAACTTTTCTTTTTCACATGTGCAGAACATTTATACTCCACTTCCCTTTCACACTTGCTGGAGTGAAGCTTACATCAAGGGAAGCTTACATCATGACTTAGTATTTACTGGCTTGCATGTAAAATGTATCAGTAGCATTGCCATAATGAATTTCTTTTGTTATATTCAATATTTCCAACTTGTAACTGGAAAGTTGCCTATTGAAATCTTTCACACAATTTCTTTGTTGAGCAATTTAACTGATCTCAGCACACCTACCCAGAAAAAATCTACAGCTTTTAATTTTTTTAAAAGATTTGCACAATTTACCTCCAACATCAACCCCAGAAGTCCTGACATTGATCCTTCCACGTGTGACCATTCAATTCCTCAAATCAGAAAGCTGGCCTTTCTCGATTTTGAACTTTCACCTGCCTCTCCTATTCTTTCAGTTAATGTAATTTCAATTTATGTTTTTGACTTGTTTTATATTCTGTGACAGTCTTGACTCAGAGGTACTTTCCCCAGTATTGTGATCATTGTTTAGCCCTTCATCAGCATCACAAAATCAGATTATCTGGTGATTTGCCTCATTAATACTTGATTCAATATCTCAATATGAATAAATTGGCTGTCACAATTCCTGTATTATAGCATTGGCTACACTTCAAAGGTACTTCATTGGCTGTGAAGCACTTTGAAATGTCTTGAGATTGTGAAAGATGCTAGATGAATGCAAATTCATTCTACTTTTTACGTTACTCTCAAAGATCACCAGGATTCTACAGCGTTTCTTCGATATAGTTTCCTAACATTTGCCTGCTATGGAGAAACAACAGTCAAAGCCGCCTTGAAGAGCTGTTGTGGTGCTTGGGTGATGTTCCTAACTCCGAACCAGGAGGCCCAGGTTCAAGTCCCACCTGTTCCAGTGTAATAACATTTCTGACCAATTGGGTACAAAAATATCTCAAAGACACCTTTTACACAAAGGCTAGCTAGTTGGAAAATAATTGGGTATGCTTCTCCAACTGGTGTTGTATACTAACTTGTACTTGATGTATGCTGTGGTACGGCATTTGTTACCTCAGTAATGTAAAATAGCATGGCACATCTTAAGAATGAATTATATTGAAAACCCAGATATTTCTAATGGCATGAAGGAATAACATCTGTCATGATTCAGATGGGAGCAATGTGCTGATAATTAATAAGGGGATCAAAGGTTATGGGTAGAAGGCAGGAGAATGGGATTGAGAAACATATCGAATGGTGGAGAAAACTTGATGGACCAAATGGCCTAAATCTACTTCTATATCTTACAATCAAGATCTATTACTCCACCAGCAATATTATTAGCATAGATTTGTTGATTCAATTACCAAAATGGCCTATTGCTTCACTTTAGTGCCACTATCAAAAATAACTGTCTATTAGGATTCTTTAATAAAATCAAAATAATCCATTCATTATAAATAAAACTTATTCTTAAAGCAAATGAAAAATGCTGGTTATCCCTTAAAAAGTGATCTGGAATTAAAATGACACCCCCTCAATTTTACACATGCATACACACAGACAAAAAAGACAAATCTTTGCAAACATTATGTTTTTCTAAGAAAAGGAGAAAGGAGATAAACAACTCGTGGATCAATTGTCTGGAAATAGAGGACAAAATGTGATAACTTTTCATGTCTGCTGAATGTTCTGCCAATTAAGATGAATTTCTGACAGCTATAGATTGATGATAAATTTCCAACCTAATCTCAATCAATTTGGATAACAATGGACTGCAAATTGCTAACTGGTCACACTGCTTCAGATTTTACTGGGTATTACTGGCATTTACATGGCATGGAAGGTTTTCATGGTTATAAAACCCTATGACAAATTCAAAACCTGCAATCATGAGTGGAAATTAGAGTAATCTCTGCTTCAATGGATGTCTAGTGGCTCAATGAGTTGTGTCCGTGCCTCTAAGCCAGAAGCTCCAGTTTTAGGCCCCATTCACAGGCTGCTAATACTTTGTCAATACTCACCAAAGGGCAGATACAAAACAAACATCTTTGTTTCAAATGGACTAACCACAAATCCCTGTCGTCATCTGATAAGTCCCTCCTAACTGCACTTGTAGGAAGCACAACTGTCCAAACGTGTTTCTCATGTTTGCATCAAGACTTCCATTCCCAGTTGCCAACTGTCTTAATAAAGAAATGGTACCCACCTATTATGTTCAGAGAGTCCAAAAGACAATTTTGAACCTTAAGGACGGGCAATGGCTCTGGAAGGTACGGTTAGCAGGGAAATCATCTCAGAGCTTCGTTGACTGCTGGAAGAGGTCCAGATATCCCCTTATTTTGTCGTTTCATTACATAAATGAACATTACATGAATGAATCCGAACACTGGTTTCAGCTTACATGGGCAAAAGTATGTATTTCAAAGATAACTTCCATGACATTACTAGGGGTCATGATTTCAAGGTGAAAGGGGAAAAGTTTAAGGGAGATAGGCATGGAAAGTTCTTTACACAGAGGGTGGCGGGGGCCTGGAACACATTGCCAGCAGAGGTGGTAAAGGCGGGCACGATAGCGTCATTTAAGATGTATCTAGACAGATACATGAATGGGCAGGGAGCAGTGGGATACAGATCCTTGGAAAATAGGCGACAGGTTTAGATAGAGGATCTGGACTGGCGCAGGCTTGGAGGGCCGAAGGGCCTGTTCCTGTGCTGTAATTTTCTTTGTTCTTTGTTCTTTGACATACACAATGGCACTATCCCTCCTACTTTTGTGCACTGCATACGGCTTAAGGATCTTGTGTAAGACTTGATTTCAGACCTGCCCAGGACGAATATCATTGGCGAGTTAAATTAAGTGAGAGGAAACGGTAAGTAGTTGGCATAAAGCACACAAACATTTTTAATTCAATGTGAAACGGTCACGCTTTCTTCCTCATAGTCAACTCATACAACTCTTTTAGACATTGTATGCATGTGTGACCTGAGCACCATTGCTGCTGTTTGTGACAGTTTCAACCACCTCCTGCCTGATCTTTCCTCCACAATATGTCACTCTTCTGACCTAAGATAACAAGGTGTAGAGCCGGATGAACACAGCAAGCCAAGCAGCATCGGAGGAGCAGGAAAGCTGTCGTTTTGGATCTAGACCCAAAACATCAGCTTTCCTGCTCCACTGATGCTGCTTGGCCTGCTTTGTTCATCCAGCTCTACACCTTGTTGTCTCACTCTTCTGACCTACTTTTCAATACAGCTAGCTTATTGACCTGTTACCAAAGCATCATAGCCATACTCAACCATCTCTCTAAATCCACATGGAAAAATCATCTTTTTATGCAGCCATAGAGTCTTGCAATTCCTGCATTATTTACACTTCACAGTCATCACAGTCAAAAGATACGGAAACCACTTACAATATATTTATTCACTACACATGCATGTTGCCAGGGGAATGACCTGAGTATAGAGAAATCCTTCCCATTCAGCACTCTAAAATACCAGATATCTGGCAGTCATTCCCTCTACACTCGTACAGCTGAATGAATTTTGGGCTGGATATTGCTCCGAGTGGTGAATGGATAATGGTAGTGCCTTATTAGACGCGTATTTGCCTACAAGTCCCTTATGGGCCTCTGCCCTACAATTTCTTTTCAGACAACCATCCGAAAAGGGAAGCATCTCTGCAGTGAATCTGGGGCCTGAATGAATAGAGAACTATGCATCTCTTTAACCAATCAAACTGAATAATCATGAGTTAGTAGTATAGAGTTTGATCCATTTTTAAGTCAAAGTCACATCTCAAGCTGAAAGCAAACAAAGAATGTGAAACAAAAGTTTGATTAAGAAGTAAAGAAAATATGAAATAAGTACAAGTTTCAACTATTAGAAGTTGAAGGAATGTGACTCCACATTTGTCAAATTAATTTTCACTGATAGAAAGGTCATCTGGCAATGACTGAAATTTAGTAAACTGCTAAAATAATCTCAGAATAATAGTTGCACATTTAGGACAGATGAGCACGAATTTCCTCTCTCAGAGGGGAGTGAATCTGTGGAACTCTTTACTGCAGAGGGCTGTGGAGGCAGGGCCATTTAAGTAACTTCAAGACTGAAACAGACAGATTTTTAATCAGTAAGGGAATCAAGGGAAAACAGAAGGAAAGTGGAGTTGAGGGTTATCAGATCAGCTATGATCTCATTGAATGATGGAGAAGGCACAGTGGGCTGAATGGCCTACTTCTGCTCCTATGTCTTATGGCCTTTTAGTCTAAAAGGACATTTAGATTAGAATGGATAAGCTCTAACTTTTTAAAATGAGTTTATTTCTTATTTGCGAGGTTAGAATAGGAACTTCATGGTGTTCAACATATTTGGACGGTAAGTGATTTGCAGTTGTTGCACAGCATTGGGAAAGCAGAGCATCACAGAAAGCAATATCTGGATTCCCATGTTTAACTGCATGTGCAATCACTGGTTCTTACTAGCCAGTGCGCACAGAAATAACAGTGATCATTGCTAGCCTCAAGTTCTGCATTTCATATTTCTGCCTAAAATGGGTAGTAGCAAGATGAGTGAACACAGATATCAATGTCAATTTTGCTGAGATCCAGGAAACTGATCCAAAGGAAAAAAAAACTATAAAGTTTGACTTTACATAATTATATTTGTATGAACAATCTAAGACAGGCCACATGGTGGTGCTAATATTTGCAGGACCTATAGTTTCAAATCCATACTGGAAATTTTAAAAATTAAAGGAAAGATCATTTTATAATGAGCACCTTATTTCTCATTGATTGATCTCACTTGTATGTTTTAATTTTTCAACACTCCTTTCCTTCTCCAGAAAGAATATCTATGGGTCTCTTTATCCTATATACATCAGAGATCTTCTCTGGCTCTTAAATATAAAAGACCTTATGTCCACTGACCTCTGAGTGAAAATAGTTTTGTTTCAATTTACTGTAAATGTTTTAACTTTCAAAGTACTTTCCAAGCAGATTTTAACTTCTTTTGTTAACGTAAATATTTTTGGAGGATCTGCACATTCCCTCCCCCATCCTACTTTTGAGAATTTCTGCTGACTTATCTTGAAGCCCCTTTTCTCAACCCTACCTCTTCATATCTCAGATACCCAAGACAGGAGGAATAAAGTTTGGAATTCTTGCTCATGGTGCAAAGTCCTGGCTCCTGTAAATACATTATTAAACTAAAACTTCCTGTCCAAGTACAAGCGCAAATTCAGGACTTTAAAAGTTCATTCCCTGGTTGGAGGATTATAAGCAAGCCTAACTTTTACTGTCCATTTGCTATCTACACCTACTTGCCCTCAAGATGGCAGTGAGCTTTTTCTTTGAAAATTTGCAACCCATGTGGTGACAGCACTCCCACAATGCCATTTCATAAGGTGTTCCAGGATTTTGACACAATGATGAAGAGGTAAGTTGCATCAGAATGTGATTTCGAAAAGAATTTGGGAGTAATTATACTCCCATACCCTCTTCTTTCTGGATGGTAGGAATCATTAGTTTGGGAAGTGCCATTAAAATATTGTGACCTCTCTCAAGCCCTATTTTTAATTTTTTTTGGGTCTTTTTCAGCACTAAATGGAACACATAAAATAACTTCCCTTTGTCTGGACAAGTAATTTTCACTCCTGCTCAACCCACCCAAAGGAAAACAGTACCAATCAATCAAATAATATTGCATTTTCATGACAATAAGCCAACTATCAGGGCCATGGATGGAATTTGCTTTCCTGATGCGAACTGAGCTTTGCTGAGAAAATACAGTGATTTTGTTTTTAGAGTTGGAATCTCAATGTCAAGAAAGATCTCTGATCTTTCTCTCAAATCTTAAATGGCAACTTCGGAATCTCACCATTGAGCAGCAACTACCTTATTCTCAAGAATGTGCATCTCATTTATCTGCCAAATCATCTTATTTATATGCTTCTTTCAAGTTTCTTCTCCTTCCCTAAAAAAACTAGACTGTGCAAATTTCCAACATGTAATTTACAGCAGGGCTGCAGCTCACCAAACACTTCTGTCCCAACCAAAATGCAAATGCTTCTTCACAACAGCATCCCTGGAGGTTCTACAGCTACCATTGTCTTCAACCCTTCATCACACCAACAACAGCAAACCTCCAGCCTCACCAAATCAGCATGCCTGCTTTTGGAATAACACATACTGCTTCAACTCTTCCAACATTTTACTTTGAACTCAGGGGCAGCTATGATTGCATGCTTCTGCCAAATCATTTTGTATGCAGGGACACACAGAATCTCAGGCACCTACATGGGTTACCTCTAAAGATCTTAGCTTGCTTTCTTAGCTCTCTGACACTTTGCTTTAACTTGGAGGCTATTAACTTCTCTCTCTACTTATACTTTGTTTTCTAGCACACACTCGCTGACTTCAGCACTGATTCATAGGCTGCCAACCTTTGTGTGGGACACACAGCTTTCTTAGTGCATAAGGTCTTTAGTGCTTAGTTGGAGGTTGCCAGCCTCTGTAGTTTGCATTGGGAAAGGCGAGTAGCTTGTCACAGTGGAGAGCACTGAACAGTCAACAGGATAGACATTTGCTATGTTGTACTATGCTACATCAGGTCACACCTACTGCATTTGACTACAGTTTTCATAGGAAACACATTGTGAAAGTTAAAAGAGAATAGTCCTTAATGGCTAAAGGGTGACTACAGATAGTCAGGGGTACCACCACAGTCAGTCCAGGAGCTAGTCCTATTCCAGTTTAGGGATGTCAAGTGCAGCAGATCACGTGCAATCTTTCAGAGATTGTGGGTGTGTCAGTTGCGGTACTGTGGAGACATCAGTCCATGGAGTAGGCCAATTTTCCAGCAGTAAACAATGGGAGGGATTGAGTGAGATAGAGGTGTATGGACGGGCAGATGGTGGTCATGAACAAGCTGGAGAAGTATTGAAGTGTACCCACTGAGCGTGTAGAAATTGCAGAAGGCAGAAAAGGTTAATAATTTGGGAGGAACAAAGTGGCTTGGCCTCTATTGTGGTCTGCAGCAAAAGGATTGTTCTCCTCTCAACCACTCCATTGACCAACACAAGGTCCCTGTTTGCAAAGTGGACAGTAAGGTTTTCTTTTCTCTGGTCACGTACTAGGTAATAACAGTTGAGTACCACAGTGTAATGCTATTTCCTAGCTTGCAGTGTTTTAAGTGATATGCAGCTAGCCTTTAAAAACGGAACCATTGGCATAAAATCCAGAAGGTCCTGGTGATGGCAAGTGCTTACACTTCTATAGATGCACAATTCCGTAAGAAAGCCAGCCGTGAACCCAGTTGTACAATGGATGAGGTGAAGAACAGGAGATTGCATGAAAAAAGTTGCTCCAAGCCATGGCAGATCAAATGCTATGAATCTCACTTGATAAAGCATTAATAGCAAATGGGGAAATTCTGCCCCATGTTCCATCCAAGAGCTTTTTTTTTAGATATCTAACAACTTACATTTATATAGCTTACTTAATGCAGTGAAATGTTCAAAGGCTCTAGATAGGTGACTAATCGAACAAAACTTGACACCAAAACAACTGGGAAGGAAGATGATCAGACATTGAGTCAAAATCCTCATTTTACAGAATATCTTGGAGAAGAAGAGAGGCTGAGAGGTTTAGACATAGGAATTCAAAGACTAGGGCAACTGAAGGAATGAACACCAATGATGTCGTAATTAAAATCTATAATACTCAAGAGGACAGAATTGGAGAAGCAAAGGTATTTCAGAGGATTGTAGGATTTTAGAAGTGATAAAGGTAATGAGAAGGTGGCTAAGAAGGATTTTGAAAACAAGGATAAGAGTTTTAAAATCACGGTGTGGCTAAACTGGGAGCTAAGCTAGTCAGCAACAAAGAAATAATGGGACTTGTTGAGAGTTAGGACACTAGCAGCAGCACTTTGGGTGAACTCCAGACTATTAAAGGCAGGATACGGGAGACCAGATATGCTTGCAGTGAAATCAAGAAGTCATGAACGAGGGTTTCAGCAGCATACAGGTTAAGAAAGAGGCAGTGCTGGGCATTGTTGCAAAGGTGAAATAGATGGTTTTGAAAGCTTGGATACATGATCATATAGTCCTCTTGAGGTCAATATAACACTAAAGTTGCAAGCAGCTTGGTTTAGAGTTACCAGTGAAGTAGATTGCTTGGAAATGGAATTTGCAGCTGCGACTGAAGACAATGGCTTTGGACTTCTTAGCATTTTGTGAGACGAAATGTTTTGTCAGATGAACAGACCAATAACAAAAACAGAAATTGCTGGCGAAACTCAGCAGGTTTGGCAGTATGTTTGGGAAGAAAGCAGAGTTAACATTTCAAGTCCAGAAACTCTTTGTCAGATCTCAGACCAATAATTTAGAGACAACAAATGGGTCGAGGAAGGTAGAATTAGTGTACACGTGGAACCTGACAATGTATTTTTGTATGATATAACCAAGGGGCAACATGCAGATACAAAAGGGCATCAAAACCCCCAATTGTGTCACGTAGACTATAAGAATACCATTGGTAACGAAAATTTGGATGAGATTTAGTGAACCTCATACACAGATCACTAAACTATAGTCATCGGGCACAAAACAAATCTAAAAAGCAATGAAATATTACGCTTTATAACCAGCAGCTAGAATGTAACATTTTGCTACAGCAACATAAAACCCTGGTGACATTTCATCTGGAGTGCAATGTAGTTCTGAGCACTGTGTCTTACAATGGGTATAACTGCCCTTTTCAACAAATTCAGGACAAATTCAAAACATAAGGAATATGAGCAAACATTTACAGTCTTCTTGTATAGATAATTTCAATGATTCACAACCTTTTGAGCGAAGAAATTTTTTCTCATCTCAGTCCTAAATGAGTTATCCTGAGACTTTCAGTGCTAACTTTAGGCCTTCTTGCCAGGGCAGTCAGCCTCTCAGCATTTACTATGTTAAATCCTCTTTAGAATTTTATGGATTTCAAAGAGATCATCTCTTTTCTTCTGAACGCAGAAGATTAAAGATCTTCTTATCTAAAGATCAAGCTATTCAATTTTCTTTCATGGGCTCATCTTTTTTTTGCAGGTAATAATCCAATAAACTTTCATGGCACTTCTTCCAAGGTAGTATATTCTTCTTTGGGAAGGAGACAAAACCATACAATATTCCAGTTCTGTCCAAAGTCATATTATTTCAGTAATGCTTCCTTACTCTGATATTTAAACTCCCTTATAATCAAGGCTAACATACCATTTCAATTATAGAATTCCTACTGTGTGGAAGTAGGACATTCTGCCAATTAAGTCCACACCAACCTCTGAAGAGCATCCCATCCAGACCCATGGCCCCCCTACACCATCCCTGTAACCTTGCAATTCCCCTCACCAATCCAATTAACCCGTACACCTTTGGACTGTGGGAAGAAACCAGAGGACCCAGATGGAATCCACATACATGTGGGAAGAAAGCGCAAAATCCCCACTAACAGTCATCCAAGGGTGGAATTGGACCCCAATCCCTGGTGCTGTGAGGCAGCAGTGCTAACCACTGAGCCACTCACATTTGCATTCTAACTACTTGCTATACATGAGTGGTAACTTTGTGAGAGCTAGGCAAAAGGATCTTCAGAACACCAACATTTTCTCATTTTATAAAAATAATCTGCTTTTAAATCTATCCATCAAAGTGGATCATGAAACATTTCCATAAATGGTACTTTTTCTGTCCCCTTCTTCGCTGTTTAATCCTCTTTATATCCTCACGATGTTCCCATCTAGCTTTGCATCACCAGTAAATTTAAACATATTACACCTGTCTCCTTTCTCCAAGTCAAGATGTGTAGTCAGTAGCTGAGACCCAAGTACTGATCCTTGCTACAATTCACAAGTTAGTCCCTAACATTCTGCCTTATTCCAATACAATGTTTTCTGTTTGTTGATCAGGATAATAATAATAAATGATCTTCTTCCCATAAATCCAAATTGTGTGTACCAATGTCCTGTGTAGCACTTTTTCAACACTGTTCTGAAAATCCAAATAGGTTACATTATCAGACCCTGCTTGTTACCTTCAAACATGATTTCCCTTACAGAAAACTGTTGACTCTGCCCAATTATATTGGGTTTTAAAAGTGCCCTTTCATCATGTTCTTGATAATAGATTCTATCACAGAATGTTATCCATACTCCAAGGGCAAAATGATGAGAAGACTACTTGTATTTATTTGAATATAAAGGCTGAAGGTTCACTTGATCGAGCTTTTTCAGCTTATGCAAGAAATTGACAAGGTAGATAGAAAAAAATATTTTTCAATAGTTACAGAGTCTAGGTCAAATGGGCATAACCTTAAAAGTAGAGCCAGGTGATTCAGAAAAGGTAGGAAATGGTTCTTCATGCAAATGATGGTAGACTTTGAAACTCTCTTCCACAGAAATACAAACTTGTTTAATAATAATTTGAACTCTGCCATTGATAGATTACTGGCAGCTAAGGGTCATTATGGCACATGGAACCACAATGGGTGGATCGTATTAGGATACATTGAACCATAATCTTAGTGAATGGTGGAACAGGTCCAAGGGGCTGAAGCTGTTCCTATTTTCCTAATTTGGTAACAGAACTAAAATTAGAAATTTATGAAGTAATTTAAATGTGTCAATTTTAGCTTCATCGACTAGTGTGAAAACACTTTTTGTGAAAAACTGATTTTGAATTTTCTAATGAGTATTGGATTGCTAGTTCTACAGCTGAATTACAGAAGCTACCCCACCTGAACTCTAGTTACTTTTTTTCTATTTACTATGGTGATTAGCAAAATAGTATTAATTCTTGGTGGTGGGGGGGTGCATGGTGAGGGGTGAAAGTGTGATAAAAGATGAGAAGCTGTTAATGAAGACTATTAACACACCTGCATGTCCAGCAAACTTGGTTCCATTTTCAACATACCACTGGCAATTATTTTATTTGAATACGCCAGTGCTTTTTTAAAATTTCATACAAAAGAATGAAGAACAATAGAGCATAGGAACAGGCCGTTTGGCCCTCCAATCCTGCATTGAACCTCTAACCTGCCTGCTCAATGGTGTTATTGCACACTTCTGGAGCAGTTGGAACTTGGGTCTCCTGGTTCAGCAGTAGGGGCACTACCTCTGCAATTTCAAACGTCTAAGTTGTCTTTCTGCAAAGCCCCCCCCCCCATCTTAATACCATTTTCTCCTCCAAACTGCTTAAAAGCCACATGCCTTGCCTCAGCTTTCAGTTGTCAATCCTGACCCCCGCGTTAATTCCCAAACCCCACTCCTCCAACCCAATGAAGTCTTGGGGCGTTCAGATTTTTCCACAACCATGATACAAAATTGTAACAGGATGCAGTCGGATACATTCAAACAAAAGACATTCAAATCTTGCTGGGGGGTGGGGGGAGGGCAGGTAGGGAATAAGTAGCTTGGCAGAACTCATGATCAGTTCCCCTTCAATAAGCAAGAAGGTCGCAGAAGCAAGGAACGAAGGAGAGGGGAACAGTTAAATTATTATTGAAAAGCTTAGCAGTCTAGCAGCATGTCTGGAGACAAATCAGAGTTAACGTTTCCGGTCTAGTGAACCTTCCTCAGAACCCGGTGGGGGGAGGTCAGCTGTTGAAAGAAGCACTTGAACTCTAACTGTCCACTGACCACCAGTCAGTCCTTGAGCAAGCTGTTGGACTCAAGATTGGCGGCGATGGGCCTTGCCGCCGCTGCCTGCTACTCGAATTGGATGATCCATATGGATACAGGGCGGGCAGGAGGGAGGTATCGCGTTTGCGCAGAGAGACGGAGAGAAATTCTCCCGCTTCTATTGCTAGAGTCTGGAGGTAGCGCGAGAGACGGAGGGAGGAGGTGGGGAGTTTCTAGCAGCGTCTGGGTTAGCTCCACTACATTGTTACCAGTGAGAGTGGGAGCTTCTTAACACTGGTTTGCCGGATGCTGCTGATGTTGCTACAGCCCGTGCCTCCCTCTCAGCTCTCCCCTGATAGGATGATTCCTGTGCACCCTCTCTAGGATTTTTTTTGTGTTTCTTTTATTTCATTTTCAACAAAAAAGAAAGCACACTTTATTTTTCCTTCCACCACTCCTCCACCTCAGTCGACCCCGGCGTTACCTGGAGGCACGCGGACTCGGTAAGTCCAAATGAAACGACATCTTTTCTTCCCCTCCTCTTTCTCGTCAAGCATCCAGTTTAGGGTTGTTTTTGTTTAAATCGTCAGAGTTAGACAAGACGGCCACACACACAAAAAAAAAGACGGTCAACCTCTCCCGGTTTCTTGTCATTGGAATTTTTTTTGTAGGGTCTAGTAGACATTGAAACAGAAGTGATCCTCCCTGTATTTGGGAGGAGAGGGGGATGAGAGGGAGAGAGAGCATGATGTTTCGTTCTAACATTTAAACGGGGTCTGGCAGTACAATTCACGCTCTCTTTTTGCGCACACAAACAGCCAGAAATTAAAATTAGCTTTGCCATTGAACGACAACGCTAATGGAAATGCGATATTTTGAATATTTAATGGCTCTGTTCTGACTGTCCTCCAGCCTCTGTCCCTCCATTGTCGAATGGGGCTGCTGTAATCGCCTCAGATCCGGACAGTTCTTCGGTGTGTTTAAGTGTTAAGATCGTTTTTATTTAATCAAAGGAAGAGAGTACATCATACTTTTTTTTTAATCATGCGGCTTCTTAAAAGCTGCTGACGTCTTGCATCAGTGTGTGCGCGACCGGCGGAAGAAGGGAAGTGGAGCCCTGACTGAGGTGGGATGGAGACATTACATTGTATTTCATGTATATTGTACGAAAAAAACTACTGTATAACATTGGAGAGGGAGGAAACAAAGTCTTGGGCTGTATTTGCCGAATGTCATTTTACCGTGGTGGCTTCAATTTGATACTTGGACAAAAAGATTACAACACAAAATATCAACTTAACCCCATTTATTTTATTAAGCCTCCAGGCAAGTTCGCAGTTCCTGTTTCTTTCTAATCAAGAATTCAGAATTCTAGCATTTTAAGATGCTGATGGGTTTTTTTTAAGTTCGCCATCATTTGGGCGCGACGTTATCAAGGGCGCTCCGGCGTTAACATAGTTATTAGAATATGAATGAATGCGATTTTGCTGCTTAGAGCATTACTGTGCGTCGAGAGTTAGAAAACCTGTGGGGTTTTTTTCCTCTATGCGTTCCCGCCCCCACCCCTTCTCTCAATGGGAGGTTGTTATCGATCTTGTCTACCAGCGTGTGGATCGAGCAGAAATAATAAAGGGAAAAGTCAGGTCTGATTAATCCAACGAGAAATCTTCTAACGCTGCTTCTCGAGGAGAGGCGGAAGAAACTGGCTCGCTCAGCCGCGTCCAACACATGCCATCTACTCGTAACGTAATTAAAGCTTTTTTTTGTTTCGGATAAGGATAGGGAATCTCTTAAGCCTGACCTCAATAAAGCAACAGGGGAATAGAATGCACTGTTGGCATTTCTCTCAGCATCAAGTGGTGGGTGATTAACAGGGAAGTGTTCCGCATACTTTGCTGTGGCTGATGCTCTGATTACATCTGGGGACCAAATAGCAAGAGACAGCTTCAAGAGAATGAAGGGGGTCTAGCGGTACTTAAACAGCGCGTCTGATGTGTCGTCCGCCACTATTCAAAACCCATGGGAGTGTTTCTTACAGAAGCGCTGTTTATCCACTTGTCACTATAATTTCTGCATTGCAAAGCTCTCTTTTTTTTGGTCCCACTGTGAGAGAATGTTACATTCTGAAAGTTGTGATTAATTTAGTTTACCAGTGATTGATTCCTGTTGCAAATGCCCGTTTCACCATTTGTAGTTTTCATGCTGGACGAAAAACAAAACAGGTTGTAGCTTAAACAAAAGCAGAAATTGCTGGAAAAAAGTCGGCAGATCTGGCAGCATCTGTGGACAGAATTTAAAATTAACGTTTCGGGTCCAGTGACCCTTCTTTAGATTTCTGTCCACAGATATTGGCAGATCTGCAGACTTCTCCCAGCAATTTCTGTTTTTGTTTCTGATGTCCAGCATTTACAGTTCTTTTGTTTTGTTTTTATTTAAGTTGCAGTTTAATATTGGTTAATGGTAAATTATCACATCTAAATAGTTAATACACCATGTTTATAACAGTACAAATCCGATTAATGATTTTGTTCTCTCCTATTCCGGGAATGATTTGACCTAGTTAACCTCGAGGATCTTGGTCAAATGCCTGTTAATTACAAGTGAATCTAGACAAATAGCTGTCAGCAAGCAATTGACCTGGAGGTGGGCATGAAAGCCGTGGGAACCTTGCCGATTTTTAAAAAATGTAATCGCAAATACAGTGATGCAGAGGCTATTTTATACTGCCCTTTTCAGATGGCCTAACTCTGATTTACTAATTATTAACACCATTGTGGGCTGGAGATAAATCTTACTTTTCATGTGGTTCACCACTCCAAATGGCTTAGCCATCAGCAGAACTCAGTTGCCAAATGGAAGATGGAGAATTAACACTTGCTTTAATTCTATCCTCATGGAAATAGGTGTCAAAGGAATAACTTCCCATTCAATGCTCTTGGATGCAGAGTGTGTTTCGTGGTATCCTCCTTACACTCACCACCCAATTTGATGCCACTGTCTGTATTTTGAGCTTTGGCAGAAGTGCTGAAAATTAGAGTCTGCTGATCAGATTGTTATTTGCAAGTTAAATGTTTCATCAACGAATCATAATGCAGGTTAGTTTTTTTTAACATGAAAACTCTTTATTACATGTTTCAACTATGCAATAAAATTTCAGTAGAAATCTTGAACTTTCTCCATAATAACTAATCGTAAAACATCCTGACTGCAGGTCTTGTTCAGTCCAACTTAATCTGTCTCTCAATCTGCAGCATGTTAATAGTTTGAGTAAAAGTCATGTAATAATTTAGCAATTTATGGGATACCACAGTTTTACCTTTATCACAGTGGGTATTTGGGATTGTCTGTTCAGATGGACTTTGTTAATATTTCATCAGTGATTCCTTTTTTTTTCAAAGTTACATACTCATCGGATTGATTTCCACATGAATGCTGATAACTTTATGTTTCTACTTCCTTGAACTCTTCATCTTCTGCCCATTGTCAAAGTTTCCTCCAATTGCAAATTGAGATGAACAGTGTGCGATTTTGACCTGGAGCTGAGTTTCATATCCAGTTCCCTCAACCCTGGTGCTGTTCTGGTGTGGTGGTAGTGTCCCTACCTCTCAGCCAGGAGACATACCTGCTCCAGTGATATGTAATGACATCTGAGCAATTTGATTAGAAAGAACCTAGTACGTTGGACTTTATCAGGGATAATTTCTGCCCTTCCTTTAGTCTCCAGGCTTCATTTGTACTTCTAGACTCAGTTTCTTAATTGCTGCCATGCTTTGCTCTCCCTGCACATCCAACTGAACTATAATACTGCCATTGTGTCCGCAGCCATAAAGTTAACACTTTCAGTTTAAAACTGATTCTCCTTTTCTTCAATATGTTAATTTCAAAATCGTTGTCTACAAATTTCTTGGTAACAATACACTGTCCTTGTCACCCTCCACTTTTGTATTTGATACAGATTTTTCCATTCATCAATTTTAAGCTGCTCTGAATATAATTTACTTTAATTCTCTACCTTCGATGGCAGACAATCTGCCTTGAAATTGCACTCCTTAAAATTCCCTCCTGAAAGA
This sequence comes from Ginglymostoma cirratum, assembly GCA_024137785.1. NCBI lineage: Eukaryota > Metazoa > Chordata > Chondrichthyes > Orectolobiformes > Ginglymostomatidae > Ginglymostoma > Ginglymostoma cirratum. The sequence continues at coordinate 11,385,943 of JAHRHZ010000029.1, forward strand.
CCTTCTGCTTCTCACCCTGGGTCCTTCAGAACAATGTGTAAAGCTATCTTCACCAGGAGAAGATCATTTCTGTCCTTATCTCTTCTTCCCACCACACCTTTACTTGTGGGCAGCGTCATGGGTGTGTTTATTCATTGCATCCATTAAATGCAAATTTCCTGTAATATATTCCTAATGTGAAATATGATTTTAAACACATGATATTGAGGTCAATTTTCAATTATAGTGTGCTTGTGTTGCTGTGCTGGAGAGGCCGAAGGAAATGTGCCATGGAGAATTTGTCTCAGCCCCCAAGGCCTTTTTAAATAACCGATTATACTGTCCTGGCTGAAACCAGCATATGTGATTTGTTTTTGGGGTGTCGGGGGAGGGGATGTGGGCATGAGCAGTAAATACATCCGTGCTCAAAAGCTGTATAATTCTCAGGATGATGTTAGAATGGCAGGGAGAGTGAAAAGTGTTCCTTGAGGGTGTCATTCCTGGGAGAGAAAGGCAGTGCCAGGTCAGGAGTCCTGAGATATTTAGGATGAAGGCTGTCACTCATTGCAGTTCGCAAGAAATCCTTAGAAAATGAAATTTAAACCTTACTCAGGCTGACCACAATGGCCTACAGATTTTGACATGTTATCAATGAAATGGGTATTGTACATTGCGTGATTGTTGACTGTAGAAGTTCCTGCCTGTCTGATGTCGTTGCTGAGTGACATTTTTGATATGTTTCACAATGGTGAGATTGGAAAATAGGGCCCTATCCTCTTGCTGTCTTGTGCTCCTTGTCAGCCTTAATCTGGCTGGGTAAAAGAGATTGGAAGGTAGATTAGCTCCATAATGGATGGGAATGGTATAAAAGGGCCTGATTAGTTTGAAGAAACTGCATAGTGTTGGTGAGGGCAAACTCCTTAGACTGGTTCTTCCTCTTCCCATTACAATTCTGTCTAAGAGAGTGCGTGTGTATGTATAATGATTTTCTCAAACACTTACTTTACAGTCACAGATGAGTGGGACAAATCAGAAGAGTGATTTGTGAAAGGTTGCCAAGACTAAAATCATCCATTAGATTTAATTTTGCATTTAACAATGCTGTTAACATTCTGATTAGACATCATGGAAATAATCAAAGATGTTGAATTTAAGTAAGAATAGATTAATGTTCTAGATACTGCCCCCATACTGTAAAACCAAAAAACAACAAACCTAAAATGTCTGAGGAAGTTCTATATGTAGGATTATGTCTAATTTATACCACAGAAATGGGCTGTTTTTCTTAATTGGCCTATCAAATCTCATGTTTATGCTGCACAGTAGCCTGCTTCTATCTTTCTTCACAACCAGCATTTCTGTTTTGTTTTCCTTCTTTAAAACTTCCTTTTTTAAAGTTCCTATAACTTCTCCATGTTGTAGCTCATTCCAGTTTGAATTAATGGTAGGCCAAAGGGCATGATCCTGTTCTGTATTGTTCTTTGTATGGAGAGAGGCTTCTCCTAAATACCTTATTTGACTTTCCTGTATGCATAGCTTCTAGTTTTGGACTGCACCACAAATAGGAACATCTTTGCTTACCCTATCAACCTTTTTAATAACTTTAAAGACATCTGTTAGATCATCTAGTCTTCTCTTTTTTTTTAGTCAAACAAGCCTACCGTACTCCACCTTTACTGGCAGGTATAACCTCTCTCCTTGTACCATCCTTGTAAACTCTTTTTGCCCCTTCAATAGTTTGACTGTACCCTTTATATAACCAGTACAATCATTGTAAGGTAATGTAACTTTTTCTCTTCTTCATTTCTCTATTTTGTATCTAAGATTTGTACCTAGGTGTGGCGCCATGAGGGGCAACATTGTAAACTTTTCACTGTATTTCTGTACTTGAGTACACATGAAAATAAACCTAATGCTAATTCTTCAGTTATAGTCAAACCAAGATTCCACGTTTCTCCTTCCAATTCAGTCTTGCTGAAAATGAATGTTCATGACTTGTTTATATTTTTTTAAAATGCTCTATTTTGTGTTGCTACTTTTATTGATAAATGAATGTGCACCCCAGATCTCTTTGCTGTTCTGTCCTATTTGAACTTGATTTTCATAGAATATATGGTCTCATTATTCCTCCTCCCATAGTGTGCTGTCTTTCATCTGTCTAAATTGAAATTTACCTTCCAGTTGCATGCCTATTCTGCAAGCTTATTAATTTATTTTATTGCAGTCTTCCTCATGGTCAGCTATATCCTGAGCCCCAAATTGTTATTTTCACATTTGAAGTTACACTTCAGATTCCCCAGTTTGAATCATTTACGTGATGAACAGCAATGTTCACAACATTGATATGTGCTGAGTACCGTTTTTCACCTTGTGTTAGCCTGAATGACTAAATCTAATGCTCTGTTTTGACACCAGCCATTTATTTCTGCTACTTGTTTTCTAACGCCACGTGGTCAGATTTCAGTAATTAGTTTTCATTGAGGTACTTTTATCTTGCACTTTGGATATTCAAGTGTATCAAATTGGCTGTGTTATTCATGTTTACAGTTAAACTTTGAAGATTTCAATAAGGTTGGTGAAGTATAAATTTCTGTTTTGAAATCTTTATATTTGCTTTACATTTTCAATTCCAAATGCTTCTCCACTTATCTTCTCCTTTGATTCTGTTACCTTTTTTGCCATAAATTGATTGAGTTTTTTGAAGAAGTAACAAAGAAGATTGAAGGCAGATGGTGGACATTGGACATTGTCTATATGGACTTCAGCACGCTGTTCGAGGCTCTGCATGGTAGACTGGTTAGCTAGGTTAGATCACTTGAAATCAAGAGAGAGCTAGCCATTTGGATACCAAATTGGCTTGAAGGTATGAGACAGAAGGGGGTGGTGGAGGGTTGTTTTTCAGACTGGAGGCCTGTGACCAGCAGCGCGCTGCAAGGATCGGTGCTGGAGTCCACTGCTTTTTGTCATTTACATAAATGATTTGGATGTAAATATAGGAGGTATGTTTAGTAAGTTTACGGATGGCACCAAAATTGTTGGTGTAGTGGACAGTGAAGAAGGTTACCTCAGGGTACAACTGGATCTTGATCAGATGGGTTAATGTGCCAAAGAGTAGCAGATGGAGTTTAATTTAGATAAATGTGAGGTGTTGCATTTTAGTAAGGCAGATCAAGACAGGACTTATAAACTTAATGGTAGGGTCCTTGGGAGTGTTGCCAAATGAAGACACATTGGAGGGTAGGTTCTTGTTCCTTGAAGGTGGAGTCACAGGTAGACAGTGTAGTGAAGAAGGTATTTGGTATGCTTGCCTTTATTGGTGAGTGCATTAAGGAGTTCGGATGTGATGTTGCGGCTGTATAGGCCCTTGTCTTTCTAGATGGAAGTGATCGTGGGTTTGGAAGATGCTGGCTGAGGATCTTTGGTGAATTTCTGCAGTGCATCTTGTAGATAGTTCTCATTGCTGCTACTGAGTATTGGTGGTGAAGTGAGTGGATAATTGTGGATGTAACGCCAGTCAAGCGGCCTGCCTTGTTGTGGATGGTATCAAGCTTCTTGAGTGTTGTTGGGGCTGCAATCGTCCAGGCAAATGGGGAGTGTTCCAACACACTCCTGACTTGGGGCTTGTAAATGGTAGACAGGCTTTGAGGAGTCAAGAGGTGAGTTACTCGCTGCAGTATTCCTAGCTTCTGGCCTGCTGTTGTAGCCACTGTGTTTATGTGCTGAGTCCAGTTGAATTTCTGGTCAGTGATAACCCCCAGGATGTTGAAGTGGGGGATTCAGTGATTGTAATACCATTGAATGTCAAGGGGTGGTGGTTAAATTGTCTCTTATTTGTGATGGTCATTGCCTGGCATTTGGGTAGCACGAATGCCACTTGCCGCTTGACAGCCCAAGCCTGGATATTGGCCAGATCTTGTTGCATTTGAACATGGACTGCTTCAGTATCTGAGGAGTCATGAATGGTGCTGAACATTGTGCAATCGTCAGTGAACATCCCCATTTCTGACCTTATGATAGAGGGAGGGTCATTGATGAAGCAACTGAAGATGGTTGGGCCTAGGACGCTACCCTGAGGAACTCCTGCAGAGATGTCTTGGAGCTGAGATGTCTGACGTCCAACCACTACAACCATCTTCCTTCATGCCAGGTATGACTCCAACCACTGGAGAGTTTGCCCCCGATACTCATTGAGTCCAGTTTTGCTGGGGCTCCTTGACACCACACTCGGTCGAATGCAGCGTTGAAGTCAAGGGCTATTACTCTCACCTCACCTCTGGAATTCAGCCCTTTTGAACCATGGCTGTAATGAAGTCAGGAGCTGAGTGGCCCTGGCGGAACTCAAACTGTGCATCACTGAACAAATGCTGCTTCAGAGTACTGTTGATGACACCTTCCATCACTTTACTGATGATTGAGAATAGACTGAAGGGGTGGTCATTGACCAGGTTGGATTTGTCCTGCTTTTTGTGTGCAGGACATTTTTGGGCAATTTTTCACATTGTCGGGTAGATACCAGTGTTGTAACGACTGGAACAGCTTGGCTAAGGGAGTGGCAAGTTGTGGAGCATAAGTCTTCAGTGCTATTGCCGGAATGTTGTCAGGGCCTGTAGTCTGTGCAGCAACCAGTGTCTTCAACCACTTCTTGATATCATGTACAGTGAATCGAATTGGCTGAAGACTGGTATCTATAATGCTGGGGACCACCGGAGGAGGCCGAGATGGATCATCCACTTGGTACTTCTGGTTGAATATTGCTGTGAAAGCTTCATCCTTATGTTTTGCACTGATGTGCTGGGCTCTTCCATCATTGAGGATGGGGTTATTTGTGAAGCCCCCTCCTCCGGTGAGTAATTACAACATTGAAAAGGCATCTGGATGGGTACATGAATAGGAAGGATTTAGACGGATGTGGGCCAAATGCTGGCAAATGGGATTAGATAAATTCAGGATATCTGGTTGGCATGAATGAGTTGGTCTGAAGGGTTTGTTTCCATGCTATACGTCTCTGACTGTATAATGTTGGCAAAAATAGTTCACTAATTCGTGGTATAGGATATTCACATTATTAAGTAGCAGTAAGATTACATGTCTTCAAGTCCTCTAAAAACTTTACTAGAATGTAGGATAGTTTCAATGTATACAGTGCCAGTACAATGTCTTCTCAATGGCCCTTTTTGTACCTGGGATGTAATCCAACAGCTTGATCCTCCACATGTAACTTTATCAGTTGCTACCCCTTCACCCCTGTCTATAACGCTGACCAATCACACTTGGGAAGGAGCTAATCAACTAATTAGCCAATGTTAGTGATACTACCTTTTCATTTTGAAATATAAACCTTTACGCAGATGTGTTCGTACTAAACTGAGAGACTAAACAAACTTTAGTCACCCGAGCAAAAAGTGCCATGTTCAGAATCTTTTGATTTATAGGACAAGTTCCAGAACGTTGTTTGTTGTGTACTTTTAATTGATAACAGGAAAGCAATGTTAATTAATGTAGAAAAGCTTTAAAAATGTAAGATGTTAGAGTCATGCAGGCTTTTCTCTGTCATTGAAGGATCATGGTTGTTACTGATGCACGAACGACTGAGTGCTTGGTTAAATTCCAGGAGCATGTTGATTTCAAAGAATTTATGTCCTACCTCAGCAGTGTTCCCTTTATTTTACCCTATCATTTGGAAAGGCTAGGGCCTATTATAAAGCTGCACAAACTCATTAAATTGACTTTCAGGGATTTAGGCATGGTTATATCAACACACTCCAAATTTTGCTTGAAATGTAAGCATTTTAGGTCTAAGTAACATCTTGACTTCTCCCAGTATGCTGATGCATAGTTTAATAGTGTAAAGTATAATATTCTATGACTGGGATCAAGTTTTTATCTTTCAAAATGGTAGTCTTAAATTGAGAAGGTTGCTAAGTTAAGACTTCAGTTCCATTTCATAATGAGTTCAGGATGCTGGCATTTATTTTCTTCTGGTTGATGTTACCAGATATTATTAGATATTGTGTGTTCTGCCTATTGGATGGATTAATAGCCAATTTTTGGGAACTTTCTCTGTTAAAGTGACTGCTCTTGTTTACTTCGTATTTTTGTTTTGACTGTGATGATTGGGAGAACATGGACAACAATACATTCTATTTGTTTTCTATCACAATTCCAACTGCAACTTTGTCTACAGTAAATTAGAAGATGCTCTGGATTTTTGGAAAAAGTAGTTTGTAATGTATTTTCTAATTGCCTATCTGCTTAATCCTAATTAAGTAAACTGATGTGAGCTGTTGAATTTAATTGCTGTTTGGTCACTCCAATTCTTTTGAGGCTCCAGTGCAGTAAATAATGTCTTTTCTGAGAAAGTGTGACATCTTAATAGTTGACTCAGAAGTTGACCAAGAAGGTATTTTGTAAATATTAGACCTCTAATGGGCTTACTTTCTGTAAGACTAAGAATCAATGCTGGAACATAATCAATAAGGCATCCTACTTTTTTGCCAAATCTTTTCAATTGAGTAAACTCTGAACAAATGCATGTAACTGTTGTGCTAAATCGAATAATCTGTTTGTAAAGACGTATTGGGCTAGATCTTCCAAAACTGCCATGTGTGGTTCATTTGCTAGCATTCTTATTTCAGTCACAAATTGGTGGGTTCATGACTTGAAGTACAAATTTCAGTGTGTGATCCAAACTGACACTCCTGAGCAGTCTTATAAGATGCTACAAGAAGCCAAAACCCTGTCTGTCAAGTAGATGTAAGAGCTCTCCTGCCACTATTTCAAAGCAGAGCAAGTGTCCTGACTTCAATGAGCACTGAAGCCTGATTGTCTCCCTATTAACAGAATGGCCCAGGTACTCCAATGGCCACTGAGCTAATAGTTGGAGCAGCATGCATTAAAGGTGAATGTGGAACTATGCACAATTCCCTAACACGTCTAACTCCATGAGTTTAAAACTGACCTCTCACATCATCTTACATCCCCCCAGAAACTTGATGGTCACCCTCTGGCCAGATCCCCTCAAAACCTGATAGCATATGATCTGCTCAAACCAGCAGCTATTTTCTACACAAAGTATCTGTCTCCTGAAGACTCGATGTCCCTTCTGCCTACCTACCTGCACATATTCCCCAGACTACTGACAACCAGTCCCTGACCCAACCCTGCTGGTCTCGACGTAAACCCCTAACCTGACAACCCCCGTAAACTGCCTGCTAGGCTGATGGCGTCCAGAACTGATAACCCCTCCTATTCTTCGGACCCAGCAATCCTCCACCCATGACCTGCCTCAAACACTCTTTCAATTGCCTAGCAACCTACCCACCTAGCACCCCAGCTGCCTGGAGATTATCTGACCTTATCCAGCTGGCACAACATCCTTCCTCATCCATCTGAAGCCCACACATTTACTTTGACAGCTCCTATTGTAGGGTCTGTCAGTTCCGCCGGACATTTAAATCATAAGAACATGGCACATTGATGATTAAAAAAGAGGGAAGGATTGTTTCTGCAGAGTTTCTTTGCTGCTGGATATGTGGATTCCTGATTATGTTTGTAACTGGAGGCCAGTCCTGGACTCTCCAGCACAGAAGACATCTCTAATTATGTGAGTACTTATTAATCTGATCAGGTTCAGCAATTGGGTTCCCAAACTTGTTCACAATACCTGCACCATTATTATTTTTTAAATCTACGTTACTCTCTTTGACCCTTGCGTGAAGTCACTACTAATCAGATAAATGAGCGTATGTCTGTGGCCCCAATTTGCATTTCTTAATTAATAAACAAAAATAAGTCTAATTTCTCTTTCTAACCTTGTATGCTTTGGAATTGTGAACTCCCAGCACATAAGATTCATGCAATAGAATGGTTTATGGGAATTTGGGGACCTCAGTTAAAATAAATGGGGAACTTGTTAGAACCACAAATCTGGCACATCGACTTTGAATTCTGAACTGGGACCTATTGGTTGATGACCTGTGCTAATTTGTAACATTTGCTTCTCTGTATCATTTTGCTTTTTAATTTACCATCATCTTTTCTTTTGGTATTATGTTAGTTGGACGATATGATCTGGAAAGAATAAGTCCTGAGGGGCCTAGATTGGGTTTGAGAGAAAACTTTGTAACACAGTTTGGGTGGTTGTGTAGTAAATTTGGCATTTCAGTGGAGCAGGGAGCCCCAAAGTGGCTTATGAGCAAAAGAAAATTAGAGGTAGGAAAATCTGCAATTTATTGAAATAAAAATGTTAGTAATGCTGAGGGGCATTGGCTACTAAATTCATGACAATAGAGGCATAAAAAGTCCAGATCTTGTAGGAGTGGGACGTCTCGTTCTGCAACTGTTAGATTTTATTCCTTAATCTTCAGATTTTCAATGTGTTATCTTGTAATTGCTGGTGTTTTGAACTAAAAATGGAGTGAAAAGGTCAATGGCACATCTGAGACCTTGGTTAAAAATAGGGCCAATTGTCTAGCTGCTTAACCAATGAGATTTTGATGATTGAAGAATAAGAACATGAATAATGAGAAGGAAAATGAGAAGGTGAATTAAAGATACTTCAAACAGGAAAAGATTGGAATGGAATGGGAAATCAAATTGAAAAAGAAAAGCAAAAGCAACATGATAAAAATAATCAAGTTCAAAAAAGACTTTAACAAATTTTCTGCTGTTGGAACAAAACCTAATCGTTTAAATTATTCTCTTTTTGAGCTGGTGAGGGTAAATAACCGTGGAGGAACATAAATGCCGTCGGGTCATTTGGCTGCACTGAACTAGAGATTTGCTGAAAAATGTCATTTTGTAGAAACTTCTCATCTTGCACTCATCAGGATAATCCACGAGAAATACTAAAGTAAAGGAAAAACAGTTGGCTGTGATTAGTTAAGACCTTCTCTGATGAATGGATAGAAGAATGACTTTTTGTTCAGTTGTAAGAACGGGGATCTGTTCATTCCAGCCACTTGTCCTCCCCCTGTGTCAACAGCATAAAAACACAATTTTCCGGTTGCTTTCTGTCTGAAAGAACAGTCATAGCAGATCTAATGTTAACTTTGTTTCTCCACAGATGCTGCCAGATCTCCTGAGTTTCTCCAGCATTTCTTTTTTCAGATTTCCAGCACAGGAAGTGTTTGTATGTCAGGTCTTTAAAATTACACCACTGTACGTGATTGCATTTGTAAGTACACGCATTCATAAGTTGGACATTCGTAAATCAGGGAGCCTTACAATGGAAATGCAGCACAATTTATTCTGCAATTCGTGGAGATTCTCAACTCAGGAGGTTTTTCTTTTTTGTCATTTTTTCTATTGTGGGCATATGCACATAGCAATTTAATGGCATTCTACATTAGTTATTTTGATAGGAAAATCGGAATCATTTTTTAAAACTCATTTGTTATTTATTCATAGTTGGCCAACATTTATTTCCTGCCCCTAGTTGCCCTTGAGAAGATGGTGGTGAGCTGTCTTCTTGAACCACTGCAGTCCACCTGCAGTGGATTGACCCACAATGCCATTAGGGAGGGAATTCCAGGATTTTGACCCAGCGGCAGTAAAGGAATGGTCATATATTTTCAAGTCAGAATTGTAAGTGGCTTGGATGGGAACTTGAAAGTGGTGGTGTTCTCATATATTTGCTGCCCTTGTACTTATAGATGGAGGTGGTCATGGTTTGGAAGCTGCTATCTGAGGATATTTGCTGAATTTCTGCAATGCATCTTGTAGATGGTATAAACTGCTGATATTGAGCGTCAGTGGTGAAGGGAGTGCATGCTCGTGGGTGTAGTGCCAATTAAACTGGCTGCTTTGTACTGGATGCTGTCAAGCTGCTTGAGTTTTTTGGGGGGGCAAGTGGAGACTATTCCATCACACTGCAGACTTGTGCCTTGTGAATGGTGGACAGGCTTTGGAAAGTCAGGAGGTGAGTTACTCACCACAATATTCCTCATCTCTGACCCGATCTTGTAGCCACTGTGTATATGTGGTGAGCCCAGTTGAGCTTCTGGTCAATGATAACCCCCAGGATGTTGATATTGGAGGATTCAGTGATGGTAACATCATTGAACACAGAACATAGAACAGTATAGCACAGTACAGGGCCTTCGGCCCACGATGTTGTGCTGACCTATTATCCTACTAAGATCAATCTACACTGCATACCCTACATTTTACTATCCTCCATGTGCCTATCTAAGAGTCGCTTAAAAGTCTCTAAAGTGTCTGACTTCACTACCACTGCTGGCAGCGCATTCCACACGCCCACCACTGTGTGTAAAGAATCTACCTCTGACATCTCCCCTATACCTTCCTTCAATCACCATAAAATTATGCCCCCTTGTAATAGTCATTTCTGCCCTGGGAAAAAGTCTCTGACTATCCACTCCATCTATGCCTCTCGTCATCTTGTAAATCTTTAGCAAGTCACCTCTTATCCTTCTTCACTCCAATGAAAAAACCCTAGCCACTTCAACCTTTCCTCATAAGACCTGCCCTCCAGTCCAGGCAGCATCCTGGTAAATCTCCTCTGCACTCTCTCTAAAGCTTCCACATCTTTCCTATAATGAGGTGACCAGAACCGAACACAATATTACAAGTGTGGTCTAACCAGAGTTTAATAGAGCTGCAGCATAACCTCACGGCTCTTAAACTCAATTCCCCTGCCAATGAAAGCCAGCACACCATACGCCTTCTTTACAACCCTATCAACTTGGGTAGAAACTTCAAGGGATCTATGGACGTGAACCCCAAGATCACTCTGTTCCGCCACACTGCCGAGAATCCTGCCATTAACCCTGTATTCTACATTCAAATTCGACCTTCCAAAATGAATCACTTCACACTTTTCTAGGTTGAATTCCATCTGCCACTTCTTTGCCCAGCTCTGCATCCTGTCAATGTCCCATTGCAACCTACAACAGCCCCCCACGCTGTCCACAACTCCACCCACCTTCATGTCATCGGCAAACTTACTAACCCACCCTTCCACTTCCTCATCCAAGTCATTTATAAAGATCACAAAGAGCAGAGGTCCCAGAGCAGATCCCTGCACAACACCACTGGTCACTGAGCTCCAGGCTGGAAACTTTCCATCTGTTACCACCCTCTGTCTTCTATTGGACAGCCAGTTTTGTATCCAGACTGCCAAATTTCCCCGAATCCCATGCCTCCTTACTTTCTGAATGAGTCTACCATGTGGAACCTTATCGAATGCCTTGCTAATATCCATATACACCACATCCACTGCTGTACCTTCATCGATGTGTTTTGTCACATCCTCAAAGGATTCAATAAGCTTGTGAGGCATGACCTGTCCCTCATACAGCCATGCTGACTATATCTAATCAAACAATGCTTTTCCAAATAATCATAAGTACTATCTCACAGAATCCTCTCCAGTAATTTGCCCACCACAGAAGTAAAACTGACCGGTCTGTAATTTCCAAGATTATCCCTATTCCCTTTCTTGAACAAGGGAATGACATTTGCCACCCTCCAATCTTCTGCTACTACTCCAGTGGACAGTGAGGACGCAAAGATCATTGCCAAAGGGGCGGTAATCTCTTTCCTTGCTTTCTGTAGTAACCTTGGGTATATCCCGTAGGCCCAGAGGACTTATCTATCTTTATGTTTTTTCAAAGTTTCTAGCGCATCCTCCTTCCTAACATCAACCTGTTCAAGCATATCTGCCTGTTTCATGCTGTCCTCCCAAACATCAAGGCCCCTCTCACTGGTGAATACTGAAGCAAAGTATTCATTAAGGACCTCTCCTAGCTCCTCTGACTCCGCACACAAGTTCCCTTCATTATCCCTGATTGGCCCTACCCTCACTCTGGCCATCCTCCTGTTCCTCACATAAGTAAGAAGCCTTGACTGTCAAGGGGTGGTGATTAGATTGTTTTTTAATGGTGATGGTCATAGCCTGGCATTTTTGTGGCACAGGTGTTACTTGCCACTTGTCAGCTCAAGCCTGGATATTGTCCAGATCTTATTGCATTTGAACTTGGACTGTTTTCAGTACCTGAGGAGTCAGTAATGGTGCTGAACATTGTGCAATCATCAATGAACAATCTCACTTTATGAAGGGAAGGTCATTGATGAAGCAGTTGAAGATGGCTGTGCCTAGGACAGTACCCTGAGGAACTCCTGCAGAGATGTCCCAAAGCTGAGATGACTGATCTCCAACAATCACGACTGTCTTCCTTCATGCCAGGTATGACTCCAACCACTGGAGAGTTTGCCCCTGACACTCATTGAGTCCAGTTTTGCTGGGGCTCCTTGACACCACACTTGGTTGAATGCGGCCTTGATGTCAAGGGCTGTCACTCTCACCAAGCCTATGGAATTCAGCTCTTTTGTCCAAGTTTAGACCATGGCTGTAATGTGGTCAGGAGCTGAGTGGCCCTGGCAGAAGTCAAACTGGGCATCACTGAACAGGTTATTGCTGAGCAGGTGCTGCTTGATAGCACTGCTGATGACACCTTCCATCATTTTACTAATGATTGAGAGTAGACTGATTGGGCAGTAATTGGCCGGGTTGGATTTGTCCTGCTTTTTATGTACAGGACATACCTGGGCAATTTTCCACATTGTCAGGTAGATACCAGTGTTGTAACTTCACCGGAAGAGCTTGGCTAGGGGAGTGACAAGCTCTGGAGCACAGGTCTTCAGTACTATTGCCGGAATGTTGTCGGGGCCTGTAGTCTTTACAGAATCTGTTTCAGGTATAAATAACTTTTAATCCAAAATCTCCCACAGTTCAACAGAGCAGAAGACTATTGAGTAGAGAAAGGTATTGGATTTGAAATATCTTCGTGGGAGAAGGACAATTTGTCACTAGGTTTTGATGTAAATGTTTGAAAGCTTCTTTTCTGTCATAGCAACAGACCATAACCCTGATTACTTTCATATTGAACTTTCACTTGCAACATGTTCATTTTAAAAAAGGAGAAACAACCAAAGATCACAGCAGATGCTGTTTCAATGACTGTCACATAAAGCCCCAAGAGGAACCATGTAATGTCACATCTAAAGATGCCAAGAGAACTTCACATAGGTGCCCCATGAAGGGAGAGATGCAGTTGAAAACAAACTGGATTGTGATCTCCTGTGGATGCACAACTAATGAGGTGCTGACTACCCCCTTCCAGCTGATAGCAATTTCTTGTGGATTATGGACAAACTGCAGACATGTTTGTGTTATACTCTCACAGGAATATACCGTATACAAAAGTTCTTAAACTGCAACTCCTGGTCTCTGCTAATGGACTGATGCATATATATGGGCTTATGTGCTGTAAAAGTTGCAGCTTGTGGGCAACCATTAGACATCCTTACACTGCAGGTAAAGAATAACTCTCTCTCACTGAGTGCTGGAAACCAGGCAAGCTAGTAAACTCTCCATTGAAAAGGAAGCCATACTCAAGCCTGCCAACTAACTTGCAAAGCCAAGGATCCTGAAATGACTGTAATACTGCACTGAGGAGCAGAAATAGAAATCACAGGACCTGGGGTTGCTTCTGGCTGACCCAAGCACAAGGGGGACATCTCTGACCTCAGCACATTGGCCCTCAAGTGTTGGCTTCTCCATTCCAGGCCCTGCTACCAATGTCAGCGTTATCTGTCAGCCATCTTAATGGACAGTACATTCCACCATCTACTTCTGTGAGAACTCAGAGACTGATTCTGATCTCTTTTTAACCGTTTCCTTTTTACTTGCTTCACTTTTCTGTTGTATCTTATGTGTGTCACATTTTATGATCTTTTCACACCATTTAGTAGCTAATGAGCTGACCCTTTGACTCAAGCCTAGTAGATTGAATTCCTATCAAAACATATAAATAAATTGGATTGGGAAAAGAGATCCTTTTCAAGTCAACCTTGTTGTGACCAACTGAAAGAGAGGCCAAATTAAGGAAGAGAGACAAGTTCTTCCCTCCTCTCTGTCTCGAGAGCATAACCACATGGGATTATCCTGCTCAAAATGGAGATTAAATCACAGTTGAATGGATTTCATCTATTTACCAAACCAGTGCAAACCATGTTGTTCTTGTCAATATAAGGTAAGTCTTCCAATTAAATATCATGACAATTGTTTTCAAATGCAATTTCATTGTAATTTCTATGCATCAGAACATTGCAAGTTGGGTGAATAAATGCATAGGTTTTTTGGCCATAGGGAGGCATGATGTTTGTGTGGGCGAGGAGGTGAGTGTTTGTTTTAGAGGTTTTTGTAGTGATCGGGCAAAGGGAAGGTGAAACAATGTGGAAGGTGGAAAAAGATTCAGAATAAGGTGTATAATGAGAGCTAGAAAAGGAGCAAGAAGTATGTGCTTCTGTGGGAAACACATCTTATTTTTGAGTCTTGTAAGACACAGTGGAGAGTCTGAAACACATCTGCTTTATTTATCCCTAGTCAGTGCTTGCTGATATGGTTATTCACCATACGAACTGCCAATCAAACAACTCTTTATTCTTGAGTACTTTGGGAGTTAAGCACTCGTACTTCAATATGCATTTCTTGACTTGGTAGTGTTGCATCGTTATCAGCATACAATCTGTAACCTCTCTTACCATAGCAAAACAAAAGAAAATATAAGCAAATTGGCAAAAGAAAAATAGATGCTCGTGCCTTAGCATTATAATGCTAGCTTCATCAATTGGAGTCAAGCGGTCTAGACAAGTAACTTCCAAATTGTTTTCAAGTTTTGGGAGATGGGGTAAATTCTTAAATATAGATAATCTCTGCTCCCATTAGGACACCTTGGAAACAAAACTGTAGCTCGATGTCTCAGTTTCTGAAATACTGCATAAACATCCTGTTTAAAAACAGAAGTACCATCCTGGAAATAGATATCAGGATGAAACAAATATACTGGTAAGTTACCAAATAATGAAAATACAAGTCAATATGACTGGGGTCTCTTGACGACAATATAGAGGGACCAAAGGTTCACTTCTGAAGTTTTTTTTAGAGTTACGTTGAATCAGATCACACATTTGAGGAACAACACGTTATCTTCCGCCTGGGCACCCTACAGCCTGGGGAGGACTTAACATTGAGTTCTCCAATTTCAAAAAACCTTTTCACCCGTCCCCTGGCTCCCTTTCCAGCCCCACTTCCTCCCTTCCATTCCACCTACCGACCCTTCCTTCCTGCTACCAACTGGATTTATCCCTCCCCATTGACCAATCAGGTCATACCTACTACCAGTGTCCACCTATCACCACCAGTCTGCTGCTAGACACCCCCCCACCCATATCTGAAACTCACCCCTACCCCTACATCCAGCCCTAAAGAAGGGTAATACCCAAAATGTTGACTTCTCCTTTCCTGCAGATGCTGCCTGGCTTGCTATGTTCTTCCAGCCTCCTGTTTGTCTACGTTGGATTCCAGCATCTGCAGTTTTTTTTCTCTAATAGATTTCTCTGTATTGAAGAGAGTGTGAGGATTGTGCTTCCCTCTTGAACTGAAGGCAAAAGTGCTTGTTGGCCAAGGGTGTTTTCCATACTAGTAACTCATTGTGGAGTCTTCCAATCATGCAGCATTAACATTATCGCACTTATTGTGTCGTACAGTCAGTGTTCATTTTTAAAGTAAACCTGTACTGGGAGGCAAGGGTTCCATTGTGTCTTCAAAAGCACCAAACAGAATCATGAAAACTAATTCCTACAATAAAGAAATGTCTTCATTAATGTTTGCTGAGTTTTAGCTTGCAATAACAGTATGGATGAACTTTTAGCCTTTAAACATGTAATGCATAATACTGTAATTTTTAGGATTGACTTTAGCCCATGGCTCAATGATTGTCATGCCATGGTGCTATAGGTTGTGGATTCAAGTTGCACCCCAGATTTTGAGAACAAAATGCAGTGGATAAAATGAGCAAGTACCAGACTGGAGGTGTTGTCTTTTGAAGTTAGGCATTAAATCTGTAAGCCTTCTGTAGTAGTTATAAAACACTGTACAGCATTGTATTGAAGAAAAGCAGGGGAGCTATTCTAGCTAATATTTATCCTTCCAGCCACATCACCGAAACAAAAACTGGTCATTATCACATTGTTTACGGGAGCGAGTGTGTGTAAACTGGCTGCTGGGTTTTCCACAATTCAGTGGTGACTACACTTCAAAATTACTTCACTGGCTATAGAGTGCTTGGCTATGTCCTATGGTCATAAAGACTCTATCTAAATGTAAGTGTCTTGATCTAGAATGTTTTGTTTGTTTTTGGTCCAAATCATTTGAAGTTGATATATTTGAAAATATGTTTTTTATCATTTCCTTGGTCACCTTCTACTGAAAAAAAGCACAAGACTTCAGAAGAGTTAAATTTGTTTGTGTCACTGTCTTTCATTTAAAAACAATCTTTTAGTAAGATCTTGCTGTAGTTGGACAGGATCATATTTCTTGCATTGAATGAGAGTCCTCATAACATCCAGTATGGAATGTGTGTTTCAGTAAATTTAACTTATTGCATACAAACTAGGTGTCCAAACAGCTTCCTTCCCTTGTTCATACAATCTAGAAATGGAGTGATTTCCTTCAATCCACACACAAAATAGAGAAACTGGCTATGAAATGGATTTATGACAAAAACTGCTGCATCAAAGGATGGCTCTACATGACAGCAATCATCTCCTGTGTATTGGACTGGATTAGGCTTTTTGGGTGTAGAGTTGGAAGAAGAAATCATTGTATATTACATTGAATGCTGAGAACATCAAGTTAATAATTATTAAACTTGGCTTTCTTTATGTGAGAATGGCATTGTAATTGGAATGCTGAGTGGCTTCTCAATGGCATGACTGCCATCACTGTCTGCAAAGAGACCAACCCTCTGATGCCTTTCCCATTTGATCTGTGCTCCAGTGAGGGTGTGCTTAAGTGCATACTTTTCTGTCCTCCCAGCAGCCATTCCCAAAATTGTCGAGGATGCCCCCTCACCCTGAATCCAAATTGGGTACTAAGCTTGTATCAGAGATAAAAGGTACTGCAGATGCTGGAGAATCCGAGATAACAAGCATGGGGCTGGATGAACACAGCAGGTCAAGCAGCATCATAGGAGCAGGAAAACTTGACGTTTCGGGCCTAAACCCTTCATCAGAAAATAGCTTTACAACTTTCAAAGGCTGAAAGTGCAGACAAGGGTCTCCCACAACGATAGCAGTCATCCAGTATGTGAATTACTATTATTCTGGTTGGCATAGCAGAAGAGTACAAGATAGCTTTGATCTGTTCAAGAAACTTAACGGGCTTTAGGACTGAACTAAATGCCCACAGTAAAGAGACAGTAGCCTTTCAACCAAACCTTGGATCTTACCAAGCCCCCAACACTATGGCTACAGGTTACTGCCTGAAGGTAAATGAATACTTCTACTACCTCAGTGGCCACTTTTCCTTGTTGGTGACTGCAGATTTAGAGTTACTACACAGGATACAGTTTGTGAGCCCCTCATTTGGGAAGTTGGTCAGAAACAAATCTTCACTTCCACTTGTGGATGGATGCAAAGGATGCAGTCTACACAGAAGTCATTCCCCTGATGCTCCCCCATGTCTATATAACGTGGGTAATGGGTCATAGCCACTTCAAAAAACTTAAAATACCATGAGTATGTGGTATCTGCAGCCTGCCTGTGGAAGATCCTATGCATCACCAGGACAAGCTGCTGATGGATAAGAGCATCCTCCAGGAAACAGGTGTCATAAACATACAGGCAATCATTTTGCTTGGTGACTGCCGTGGACAAGCAACTGCATCAGATTATCAAATATCTCCCTTCTGAAGTGCACTGTCTCCTCCTCTTAAGCTCATGACCAGTGAGAGATCACAGACAACCAACAGAAATTTTTGAAAGTTATATTGAAAGTCTTGTTAAAGAAGATTTGACTTTGGCTTTGATTTTGACTGTGGGAAAATGAGTGGACTGGACCACCTATGACTGCAAATTTGACTTCACTGGGGTATAGCTGATTTTGAAGTAAGGCAGATGAAGGCTAACCACCTTGAAACTGATATCATTACAAGCCCACCGACTCCCACAGCTACCGAGACTACACCTCCTCTCACCCACCTTCCTGCAAGAATGCGATCCCCATCTCCCAATGCCTCCGCCTCCACCACATCTGCTCCCAAGATGAGGTGTTCCACTCCTGGATATCCCAGATGTCCTCATTTTTCAAGGACTGCAATCCCCTCCACAAGTGGTCAAAAATGCCATCGACCGCATCTCTTGCATTTCCCACACCTCAGCCCTCAATCCCTCTCCGCAAGAAAACAAAGACAGAATTCCCCTTGCCCTCACGTATCACCCCATTAACCTCTGGATTTAATGCATCATTCTCCGCCACTTCTGCCCCCTGCAATCTGACCCCACTACGAAGGACATATTTCTTTCCCCACCTTTTACCTGCCTTTCGGAGGGACCGCTGTCTTCGCGACTCCCTCGTCCGCTCTACACTCCCCACTAGTCCCACCACCCCCAGCACCTCTCCCTGCAACTGCAGGAGGGGCTACACCTGCCCCTACACCTCCCCTCTCACTTCCATCTCAGGCCCAAAAAAAACCTTCCACATTAAACAGATGTTCACCCACATATCTGCTAATGTGGTCTATGGTATCCGCTGTTCCTGATGTGGCCTTCTCTACATCGGGGAGACCAAGCGGAGGCTTGGAGACCGCTTTGTAGAGCACCTGCGCTCTTTTCGTGACCAACGACAACACCTCCCAGTCACGAACCACTTCAACTCCCTCTCCCACTCCCTGGATGACATGTTCATCCAGGCCTCCTCCAGTGTCACAACGAATGCCACCCAGAAACTGGAGGAACAGCACCTCTTATTCTGCCTTGGAACCCTACAACCCAATGGTCTCAATGTGGACTTCACTAGCTTCAAAATCTCCCCACCCCAACCTCATCCCAAGAGCAGCCCCCCTTGCATCCCGCCTCCTTGACCTGTCCGTCTTCTCTCCCACCTATCCGCCCTTCCCTCCTCACTGACCAACCCTCATCCCAATTTCCTACCTCCACTCACATTTACTGGCAACATCCCTGTCTCCTTGACCTGTCCGTCTTCTATTCCACCAATCTGCTCCTCTCTTCAACTTCTATCACCGCTTTCCCCTCTCTCTATTTATTTCAGAGCCCCCTTCTCCTCCCCCGTTTCTGAAGAAAGGTCCAGACCTGAAATGTCAGCTTTCCTGCTCCTCTGATGCTGCCTGGCCTGTTGTGTTGCTCCAGCTCCACACTGTGTTACCTAGATAAAGGCTGAAGATGTGAGATTTCCTCATTGACCATGGACTGGCCAACCGATGTAGAAATAACAGGTTACCAGTGTGGAATATGGATTTGGATTTTTCTTTTAATGCTGCTTTTCTCATAGCTTTTTGTTTAATTGTACTTTCCCACTTGACCCATCTTTTATCTCTTACACTCTCACTCTTCCAGTTTTTATATCACCCTGTCTTGAGTGGATCTCCATTTCAAGTATCTTCACTGCAAGGAACCACGAGAAAAGAGATGATACTTTGTTCAGTTCAACAACATTCAAATTATCCCCTCTCCTATGGCAACGGATTTGAAATTATTCTGGGTTTAATAGGCAAATTTAAAGAACTTGTCTTATAAGTATTGCATTGTTGTGCAAAACCATCTAGTTCAGTAATGCCCTTTTTTAGGGAAGGATATTCGCTGTCTTTATCCAATCCACCTTACATGTGATTCCAGACCAAAGAAATGTGGTTGGCGTTTATCTGCCCTCTGAAATAGTCAAAAGAAATCACTCAGTTATACACAAATGCTACTGGCAAACGGCTGTCCAGCACTAAGGCCCAATACATTATAAAGATATGCATTGCACAGTTGATCATGAGAAGTGCTCCTTACTAATACCTGGAGACTCGCATTAAAAATGGGAGGGTTGTCTTGTAGACTAAGCAACTGTTTGAAATAGACGTGTTCACTCAATAAATAGTACCTCAGAGCCAGGGTTCCAGAGGATTCCGTTACCTATCCATGTTTTTGTGTTCTCCCTCTAGTAGGACAAACCAACAAGAGCTAGTACAACAGAGTCTTACAGGTGTGGGAGAGTAACCCTGGGAATCCTCAAAATTAACTCTGAGCCATTCAAAGTCTCATGGCATCGGGTCAGTTGGGAAGGGAAGTTTGATTATGAGCTGATGATTCATCAGGTCAGAAGTGCAACTTCTGGTACTTATAAAGTTCAGTACCACACATGGATTGCTTCAATATCTGAGAAGTCATGTTCCTGTGCTGCAAAGCCAGGGACCCATGGTCTTAGTCAAGTGGTTAGATTTGAGTTCCACGTCCATTGCGGTCTCCTGGCACAAATTGAAACCATGTCCATGATTCTTCTATTTAAAACTCCTGCCAGCTCGCTGGGCTCACCAATGACCAGAAACTGAGCTGGACCCAGTATATAAATAATCTGGCTGCAAGAACAAGCTTAAAGGCTAAGAATTCTGTGACAAGTAACTTATTTCCCAGACAGTGTTCCCAAAGCCTGTCCAAAATTGATAGGCACAAGTGAGGTGTGTGATTGAATACAGCTCAAATCAAGAAGTTTAATGGCGTCATGGACAAAGCGGCTTGCTTTATCTGCACTTGATCCATCGCCTTCAATATTTGGTCCTTCCGTCTTTGCACAGTGTGGCAGTGTGTACCCCTACAAGATTACACGCACCACGTCACTTTTCAGAATTCCTTCAGTTGACCCTGTCGCCTCTATAGCTTGTCAACTGACATGGCAGATAAAGGCACTCAATCTAAAATCTCGTCCAACTTTGTCTTTAATAGTACTCAAATCACACAAAATATACCGGCATTCATTTAATTCTTAACTTCACATTTAACTCACTATTCTAGCTTTTCACTCATTACAATAAATCGCGAGAGTCATGGTTTGGATTCGAATGTTACCTGTGCAAGTTGAACTGTCCAGGTTCACTCTGATAGGTCGTAGACTTCTCTGAGTTCCAAACTCAGAGTCTTCCCTTTGTGATGGTTGTTCCTGGGTTATTGCTACTGATGTCTCTGCTGTTCCTCCTTTTTATATGCTTTCTTCTAATCTTTCAGAGTATTTGTACCCCTGTCCCAGACCCTCATGATTCTAAGTTCATTGTTCTAAGGGTTGTGTAGGTAGGACACATTTGCACCATTGCTCTCCCATCCATCTTTAATTTAGCAACCTTTGCAACCACAAAGGTTGATATCCCGTAACAGGCATCTGCTGAGTCAGTAGTTCTGGTTCTGCTTCTTTCCACAGTGGGTTGGTGTTTAGTGAGGTGGGCTTCTTTTCCCATTATTTTTTATGGAGCTGTTCCTTCACTGTCACTGGAACATAATCCTGAAACTCCCTGTGTAACAGCACTGAGGGTGTACTGATAACTGAGGCACTGCAGCAGTTCTCAAAGGCATCTCATGACTTTTTTTGAAGGCATGAGCAATAAAGGCTGGCAAAGCCTATTCTGCGAATGAATAATAGGCCGCAAGCTAAGCCATAAGCTGAAACTCTCTTGACACCTGATGAACAACTTTACTTGATGTGCAACCCTTTTCATGCAGGATTTGCTGCCTATTTCGGTTTGTTCAGTTAGTTGTTTTTGAAACTTGGCTTTGCAATGATGGAATTGCTGCACAGTTGGATATGGTGTGTTTTGATCGCAAGGAAGATGGCAATGGACTTATGCATTTTATATTTGTTGAATAATGCTTCTCGACATATCTGGTACTTGTTGCAATCTAGTGAGGTGTCAAACCTGTATTTCCTGTTGTCCAGTGGCTGTTAGCCGTCTTCCTTAAGATAAAGGAGTAAGTGGAATCACTTCAGTGTCAAAATTGATTCCAAAGTGACTCAGCTAATAAGTTTTATAAATGAGTTTTATAAATAAGTTTTATAAATCATCTGCACCAGATGTTTTAAACCAAGAAGCCTGTCACTGATGAATTGTTGATGTAACCTGTCTGGTTATTTGAAGATTCTGAAGGGTAGACTTGTTTCAGGGTACGATTCCTCTTGGTTCCAGAAAGCACTCTAAACCACAGAGTTTATATGTGCTACCTGTATAAGCAATAGGATTCTAATTAATGTTTTTCTATCATTATCACTATGTAAGCTGAAGATTTTTCTTTTCATTTTTGTTCGGGTTAACAAAGATCATTTGGGGGGCAAAAAGTGATTTACCTGTTTGTCATTCAATGTAGTTTGCACTTTGTGCACAACCAAAGCAGTAAACTGGGCGACCACTTTGCAGAATGCCATAAAAATGTTCTGAGAGCAAAAATGATCCTGAGCTTCCGGTTGCCCCCCATTTCAACAGGCCACTGAGTTTCCTGGCCAACATAAAAACCAAAAGAACTGCAGATGCTCTAAATCAGGAACAAAAAGAATGTTGCCGGAAAAGCTTAGCAGGTCTGGCAGCATCTGTGAAGGGAAAAACAGAGTTAACGTTTCGGGTCCAGTTCTGAGGAAG
>JAHRHZ010000029.1:11412703-11492764 GCA_024137785.1 Ginglymostoma cirratum
AGACCCGAAACGTCAGCTTTCCTGCTCCTCTGCAGCTTGGCCTGCTGTGTTCATGTGTTCATTCTACACCTTGTTGTCACTGCCTTTGGGAGTTGGAGGCCTATTGCCACAGATCACCTTCATCCTGTGGGCAGTTTTTTTTGAGGTCAGTGTGAGTCTTGTTGTGTTGCCACTGGCAATGTCCCTGTGCCAGTTAGTTGAAATTAGAGGAACAATATTCCTAGGACTTAAGTGTCAAGGTTCTTTGGTCGGAAGAATTTTATTTAATCAATCATATTCCTTAAGCCTATAGACAAGCCATTAATGCGCATCACATGGTGATTTCTATTTATCCCCTGTGTGCTTTGTTTAGTTGACAACTTGGAGAACTAGCAAGAAGATGTATACCTAGAACTGGCATGTTATTCATTCACAAGTAAATAATCAGGTTACAAAAATAAAAATGTTGTAGAAATGCTAATTTTATTTGTTCCATTGCATGGGAATGGTGGAGGGTAGAGAGGCATAGGGAAGTAGGAGAAGAGGAAGTATTGGATCCAATAATAATCACCCCATCAACAAAGAAAAAAAAAACAGCCTGCTGAGTTTTGCCAGCAATTTCTGTTTTTGTTTCACGTCTCCAGCATCTGCAGTTCTTTGTTTTATTTTAATTTTCTAAGCTTTTTTTGATAGCATCTTCCAAACTGAGATCTCTACTGTTGCCAAGGGTTGCACTATTTTCATTTTTAAATTCATTTGTGGGATGTGGGCATTTATGCTAGCCGGCCAGCATTTATTACCTATTTAGCTGCCCTTGAGAAGGTGGTGAGCTTCCTTCTGGAACCACTGCAGTCCAACTGCTCTGGGTTGATCCACAATGCCATTGGAGAGGGAATTCCAGGATTTTGACCCAGCGACAGTAGAGGAACGGTGATATATTTCCAAGTCAGGATGGTGAGTGGCTTGGAGGGGAACTTCAAGGTGGTGATGTTCCCATATATCTGATGCCCTTGTCCTTCTAGTTGGAAGTGGTTATGGGTTTTGACTGTGCTGTCTGAGGATCTTCGGTGAATTTCTGCAGTGCATCTTGTAGATGGTACACACTGCTGCTACTGAGTGCCAGTGGTGGAGGGAGTGGATCTTTGTGGATGTAGTGCCAATCTAGCAGGCTGCTTTGTCCTGGATGTTATCAAGCTTCTTGAGTGTTATTGGGGCTGCAGTCATCCAAGTGGGGAGTATTCTATCACATTCCTAATACGTGCCTTATAGATGATGGACAGGCTTTGGGAAATCAGGAGGTGAGTTATTCAACCCAGTATTCTGACAAGTTACCGTTCAAGTTGCACATCATCTTGATTTGCAGTTAAATCACTGTTTGTCATCTATCATTGGATCAAGAACCTGAGGGCGACATGGTGGTTAGCACTGCTGCCGAACAGCGCCAGGAACCCGGATTCGATTCCACCCTCGGGCAGCTGTATGTGTGGAGTTTGCACATTCTTCCTCTGTCTGCGTGGGTTTCCTCTGGGTGCTCCAGTTTCCTCCCACAGTCCAAAGATGTACAGCTAGGTGGATTGGCCATACTAAGTTGCCCATAGTGTTCAGGGTTGTGTAGATTAGGTGGGTATGCTCTGAGGTTCGGTGTGGAATTGTTGGGCCGAAGGGCCTCTTTCCATAGTGTAGGGATTCTATGAAAATAATGTTTGTGTGCCTGTGCCACGTGGATTTTAATGCTTTGAGACAGTTCAATGCAGCTGCCTTCCTTGCAGTTACTTCCTTTTGGTACCTTGGGAGCTAAATGCTGACCTTACTCCTAACGCTCGTGTACCATGAACATTTTTTTTAAAAAGCATAATAGCAGCCAATGATGAAATTCTTGTGGTCTTCAGCCTGTTATCACTTGGAAATAAAGCAGCATTTCCTGGTAATTAGAGATGTTCTGGTTCTCTGCAAATTCATTTAAATGTGATGAATCTACCAGTGCTTTTATCAACTGAGTATGAAGTCAAGATTACAAAGTTTGCCCAAATTATAAAGACAACTCTACTCTTGGAATGCAAGGTAGGAAGAATGAGCATTAGCTTTATCCATTGGTTTTGAACAGTATTGCTTCACATGATATTACTATTGGGCAGTGCAGTACGTGGCTGAGAACTCCTGACAGCGTTATTTGAGCTATAATGAGCTTTTTTTCATGACATTAATTTTGGATTTTCCCATTTAATTAATTTAGTTTCACTTGTTTTAGTTCTCATCACATCACCTTGTTTTCAATGTATAAAATAGTTATCAGATGGTGGGCTGAAGGTTTAGAGTTGAGCAGACTCCAGAGCCCCTTCAGAAATGACAGTTGTGACCTTCATGGAGAAGCCCTATTTCCAGTTCAGCATTCCCCATTTTGTCAGCAGCACGTGGGTTTTGGCTCACAAGTGGGAAACCTGAACTTGGGCCAATTCTAAAATAAGTGCAGAGTTGAAACAGACCCCATCTTCACTGTTTCAAGACACTGTGAAAAAGATGATTTTATGGGGGAATAGCAAACTCCAATGAAGGGAGGCGAAGGTCAAAATGTCACGATCTGAGTGATTTAAATCCCCAGTCATTTAACAATAGGGAAAACAGGCTGCAGCATCTGATGAAGCAGATAGCATGTACAAGTAAGTATTAATTGGCAGACCATCTGGTGTAGTTTGGGATGTAAAATTGTGGAACAGATGACTAATGTTTCAGTAAAGCTCACCATTGACATTTTCCAAGAATTATTACAATTCAGTCCAATTGATGTTTGGCTGAGCTTTGAAAGCTCCCACATCAATTATTTCAGGGAGCTTATCTCCGTGTTCACCACAATTTGATTAATCATTTAAGAAGCTGTTGAATGATCATCTGTCTTTGTGATTAGAGAATAGAACAGGTTGAGGAGATTTCAGATTTTGAATTTCGTGAAAGGGTTTTCAGTATCTAAGTCTGTCTGGTATCTACAAGGTACTAATCAATGTGATGGAATACTCTAATTATCTGGATGAGTGCAGCTCAAACAACACTTGAAGCTTGAGACCATCCAGCGCAAAGGATCTGGCTTGTTTTGCACCCCATCCAACACCATTGACATTCACTGCCTCCACCACTGACACACAGTTGCAGTCTACAAAATGCCCTGCAGTAATTCACTAAGGCACCTTAGCTGGCAGTTTGCAAATTCATGACCTCTATTACCTTAGAGGGACATGAACAACATCATCTGCAAGTTTCCCTCCAAAGACTCAGCATCGTGACTCTGCACTATATCATTCCTTCACTGTCACTGGGTCAAAATCCTCAAACTCCCTCTTAAAAGCATTGTGTACTTACACCAAATGGACTGCAGGTGTTGGAGGTGGCTCACTTTCTCAAGGGCAATTAGGGATGAGTAATAAATGGTGCCCAAAACTCATTAATTAAATTTTAAAAGTGTATTATGAGATCTCCCTTAGGTAATTTTTTTTTCCCATTTCTACATCATAGACTGACATCAGCCTAAAGTCAATTCTTGCTCAGTGACTGGTGAGGATAGCAGGAGAGATGGGAGGTGGCATGGGGCTGATGGTTGATGGTTGGAGGGTTAGTGAGGGATGATCTTAATAGTCTTTGTACAATTGGGCTGAAGTTAGAGAACAATCTCTACACCTGTCCACCTCCGTGGCTACCTCTGAACTACCTCCTGAGGAGGCGGGTCTGACTCCATCCTAGCTTTGCTTCCCCCAGATCACGACCATGACAGGAGCCCTTTTTTACGGTAACTGGAGTGGCACATCAAAAAACATCTCTAGCTTCCTGCCTTAATAATTGGCTGTCTAGAAGCAATTAGTTGTTGCTGGAACTTGACTTCTCAACAATGGAATCTCTTCGAGATTAAACGGTATGCTACGATCACAAGGGTGATAGCAATGGATTTGTGCATTTTATGATTGGTGAATTATATTTTTTCATGTCTGGTATCTGCTGCCATCTAGTGAGCAATCAAAGTTGCCCTGTTCTGTGTTTTAAGCCCAACTATTAGCCATCCTCCTTGAGAGGCATGGGTAAATTGAGTCGTCTGAATTAAAGAGAACCTGCTAATAAATTGAAACTATATTGATTTCCAAGGCTGTATTGAGTAAACTGATACTCTTACTCATTGCATCATTTTCGTTGTTCAAATGACGGAAAGAAAATGAATTGTATTTATTTAGCAACTTCATGTCCCCTTTCTCAGTGTTCTGTGTTTAATTTCTCACTTGAGTGTAGTTTCCGTTATAACTTGGAAAAGGTGGCAGCCAAATATTGTGCAGCATAGTCCAGCAAACTGGAAAGTTATGACCAAATAATCTCTTGTGGCGCTGGCAAGTATTAAGTATTAATGAGGTTCTATTGTTCTTCAAATCATGTCAAATGACAGATGGGAGATGGACGTTGATTTAATGTCTCTCAAAGATGTCAAATCTAAAAACACAATTTATTTGTCCATTTGTGCATAACTGAAGTACAAAATAGCAATGAAAGTTGAGCATATAATAGCACAGTTCATGGACAAATGGAGTATGGCATGATATCATTTATCCAATGCCAAGGAAAACTAGATAATTGTGTAAGTCAACCATCCATAATTTTACTTCCAACCTCTGGAGGTATGGTAGAGGGTTCTAGATGATAATCACCTGTAGGTACTCTTGATGTTGACAGCATTGGAAGGTGGACCCCTGCAGGCAGAACTATGAGTGTCAGTTCAT
This sequence comes from Ginglymostoma cirratum, assembly GCA_024137785.1. Lineage (NCBI taxonomy): Eukaryota > Metazoa > Chordata > Chondrichthyes > Orectolobiformes > Ginglymostomatidae > Ginglymostoma > Ginglymostoma cirratum. The sequence goes on from JAHRHZ010000029.1 coordinate 11,417,431, forward strand.
TTGTTTTACCGTCCATCCATGAGCCAAGTTGTACGCAAATAAATATGAAGTAATGATATTGAAAATTGTCTGTGAATTTTATTCAGTGCTGGAACTTGAACTTGTGTCTACGTGGTTAGAGTTTTAATGCTGCCTGTCCACCCAATGCAAAATATTCCATATAAATAGGGCTTTTTAATACTGACTTTGAATTTGGGGAAATAACCCAGCTTTCACCTTCTGGTCTGTCATTGAAGTCAACTCAATAAAGCCGAGTCTGCTCCTTTATCGTTATGGATGCTTATTCTGTGAAATTATTGTGAATTAAATCTGAAACTTCAGTTGCATTTATGTGATAATCTGTTCATGTGCTTAAGTACCTGAGTTATACTAATGACCCATACCAATTGGAATGTTTTTGGCTATGACTTTCTTGCACAGGGTGCTGACATAACCTGGCTTTCTGGGGACACGCTGGTTTGGGTCAATGCATTTGGTTATGTATCGATAATTGTAACAATAATTGATTTTTTAAAACACATTTAACACAGCAAATTTACTCTTTGACAGACACACGAGATATAAAGCATAGAGGTAGTATAGCAAAGGTTCACTAGGCTGATATGGAGGATGGCAGAATTGTAGGACTGCTTCAACCGGGCCTGCATTCACAAGACGTTATATGAATGAGAGGGGATCTGGCTGAAATATATAAATTTCTAACTGGAAGCTGGAAGTTTCCTGCAACAATTCAAAGAACCTGTAGGTTCCTCCATGAACTAACATCGGTGAGATTTTGGGGTGGGGTTTGGATATTCAAGATGGGGAAGCAATCTTAAGAGGGAAAATTGGTGTATGGGGGACACAAACTTTGTTTCCACCAATAACTAATGGTAATTCGCTGACGTTATTCAGCTACCGAATTGCTGTAATTCATAGATAAAAGGTACTGCAGATGCTGGAGAATCCGAGATAACAAGCATGGGGCTGGATGAACACAGCAGGTCAAGCAGCATGCTCCTATGATGCTGCTTGACCTGCTGTGTTCATCCAGCCCCATGCTTGCTGTAATTCATACTTGGGTTTGTCTCAACCACTGGTAACCTGCTTGGCTGTCCCCAAGTCATAAACAAGATTTTCTTGTCTATTGCTAATAGTAATCATATAACTGGCAATATTCATCTGGAATTCTCCTACACAGTTTCACCTGGTCAGGCTTCCCAGAAAATGCTACTTTTCCCAGGCCCAATCTCTCTCTCACCCTATCTCTTTTTTTGGATTTTGGTCTGGCTTAATGTGGCAATAGGAACCTCAGATGTTTGAAAACTAGATGGAACATCCAACATGAACTAAACCAAGATAATGTACATGAACCTGTGGGGTTTTGTGCCTGAGACACATCTCGTGGGGCACACCCACCCAGAACTCTGCTCAACTTTTATATTTCTCATCCATTTTAACCTGAACTCTATGTAAAGGAATATTTTAATGGGAATAAAGAAATAACACACCAGGCAACAATTTCTTAATGCCATTGTTCATTCCTCTCACCTTGCTCCGTAATGTTGGATATTTTCAGTTTTTTATGGGGGAATTAAAAATAAGTAATTGAAATTAAGTTTGTCTCTTCCCTTGCCCTTATAAATTCCAGTGAGAGTCCTGGTTTTCTGTTCACCATTTGGCCAACGCTAAAAACATCTTACACACTTTACAAATACTGAGGTGCTAAACTTTGATCTCTCCCTTTGAATCTGAAGCTGCGTTAGTTCCACACATTCTGAAGATATAACAGTCTTTGGATGGATAAGCAGGGAGCTTTGTATGAGGTCCTATGGAAGACGCATGTTATCTCCAGGTCCTGGTAGTTGTCATTAAGCCTAACAAGTTAATTTTAATTGCAGCTGTTGCTATCTCACACTTTTTGTTTTACGTAAGACAAGTGTCTGTTTTGTTAAGATACACCAGGGTATTTCATCTCTTACTGATACTTAGGCAGACCTTTAAACTCACGAGGATTGGTGGCGGTGAGCTATTTCAATTACAAGCACATGTGGTACCCAGAGCTTATTGTGATATGGTGATCAGTGGTGAGCACTGTTACTGAAACATCTGAATGCAACAACAGTGGAGAAATCCACGTGATTCTTGGGAAAGAAAAGTATGTTTTTGAAGATGAGGGTGTTTTCCACTTTAAGAACATTGTCTCTTTTCAAAATGGTAATTCGCAGTTTAACACATGAACCAATGAGCAGCCATCAGTACATGTGCCAGCAGTAGTGGGTAAAGACAGAAATCCAGAAGAAAACTCTCACTCCAGAGCTGGTAGGAGGTGCAGGGTAAACTAGTCACAGCTAGGAAGAGAGCAAAAGCTAGCCTTTGGGAAGAGACAGAGTTTTCAGACGGTGGCTGTATGGGAGTGATTTGGAGTTCAGGAGTAAAGTTAGAGATGTCTGAAGGCAAAGAAGAAGACTTCGCAAAAATGGCACAGAAGACCAGTGTGGGAAGCAAAGAAGTGGAAGAGATAATCTGCCCTTCAGAACAGATATTGTAGTTGTCACGCCCAAGCAAGGATCACAAAATGTTTTGTTTTTAACTGGTTGTATTAATAGAAAAGTCACAGTATATTTAAAGGGATAAAAAGGACAAATTTAAATGAAGAGATTGTGAAGAAGGAAGGTGGGAGAATTTAAAGATTTTTTACAAGTTACTCAGGATTTAAACTGCAATTTCTACAGGAAACATTATCAAGGATGTAGGGCAAGAAATCTGACTTTTAAAAAGCGAAGTATTTAAGGTGGCATAGAGTCATACAGCGCAGAAACTGACTCTTCTGTCTAACCAGCCCATGTCGAACATAATCCCAATCTAAACTAGCCCCACCTGCCTGCTCCTGGCCCATATCCCTCCAAAACTTTCCTATTCATGCACTTATCTAAAATGTCTTTTAAATGTTATAATTGTGATGACATTCACTACTTCCATTGTCTTAGACCATAAAAAGTGTAAAACATTCATTTTGCCTGTGAGAAATAAGAAACTTCCTGTTTGCTGCAGATGGTGGGAAGTTACTATTTGGATCATTAAATATGGGAAAGCTCTAAACAATGCAGAGATATAGCATTGTCATTCAATACAATTTGAAGCATAAAAGAAGCAATGGAATATCAATAGTGATTTGATAGAACACAACTGAAATGCAGCTGAAAAAGGATGGTATTGACAAGCTTTTTCTTCTTAAACTCCACAGGATAATTCACATGAAATAACAATGTAAAGTGTAAACAATATTCATACTGCATGATAGGAAAGTGCTGATTGTCCTCTCATTCCGGGCTTCCCGTGGAGAATGAGAAATTTATCGTGGGCTGGCAGTTAACTGCTAAGATTTGTTTACTTTTTAAACCAGGCAGATTAACTCCAGTTGGGGCCATGCTCTGAGAAACAAGCCAACCAGTGACGATCATCTGTTTTGATGAGTTGAAGCAAGTGCATTGTGTTTGTGAGCCTGTTCTTTTTGGTGTTTCAGCAATAGATGAAAGTAGCTTTTTCATGATTATCATTATCCTGTAGCAACACTAGTGATGTTTGCCAGTAACAGGATGCTGTTGTCAAGCCAAAACAATTTCTGCCCATCTCAACTGGTTAAAATGACATTTGAATTTCAGTTCTGGTATAATACTAACTCTATAGGCCACATGTTCTAATAACTGAAGTATCGTATTGAGCACCATATCCTATTGGCTGTTTGGAAGAGGCCAAGTATTAATGTAACCTATAAGCCCATGAATGCAAACTCTCAAGGTCCAAAATTTGATGTGATTTAGTGATTGGACAATAGTTTCAGTATTATTTAGCAAAGAATTTGATGACAGCCAATTTAGGATTGACAGTCGGGATTGTAGTATGATACATTTGCAATAACTGAACGCTACATGTCACACTCCAAAAGATAACTATATTTAAACAGAAATTAAGTCCATAGTTTGTGAGAGCTTTAATTTGGTTAGCCACGCTCAATGAAACTCTCACCCTACTGACTGTTACTCCCCATTTTTAAGTAATCAATTCAATCCCGTTGTTTAACACTTTAATCTCAATTAAAAATATCCATCACCTGTTCCATTACTACATTAGGTCTCCAGCATTCCTTCAGACTGTATTAGGTGGTAAGATGACACAAGCCTTAAACTTTATAAACAGACATGGACTCACAGCACCTGGTTATATTAAAAAAAGAACTAGATGATAGCTGGTCATTAGTTTGTACTCGAGTTAACCTGCAAGGTTTAAATTTTAATCAAAGCTTGCCATTTAATTACACACAAGTTAGAGTACTTAAGGAAGTAGCTCTAGAAACAGTGGATTCATTGGTGGCCATCTTCCAGACTTCTGTAGACTCTGGAACAGTTCCTGCAGATTGGAGGGTAGCTAGTGTCATTTCAATATTCAAAACAGGAGGGAGAGAGAAGACAGGGAATTATAGACTGGTGAGCGTAACATTGGTGGTGGGGAAAATTTTCGAATCCATTGTCAAGGATTTTATACCAGAGCGTTTAGAAAGCAGTGGCAGGACCAGATAGAGTCAGCATGGATTTATGAAGGGGAAATCATGCTTGACAAATCTATTGGAATTCTACGAAGATGTAACTTGTAGAGTTGACAAGGGAGAGCCAGTCGATGTGGTATATTTGGACTTTCAGGAAGCATTTGACAAAGTCCCGCATAAGAGATTAATTTGCAAGATTAAAGCACATAGGATTGGGGGAAGTGTATTGAGATGGAAGAAAACTGGTTGGCAGAGAGGAAACGAAGAATAGGAATTAATGGGTTCTTTTCAAATTGGCAGGCGGTAACTAATGGGCTGCCACAGGGTCGGTGCTGGGAACCCCAGCTTTTAACAATATATATTAATGATTTGGATGAGGGAACAAAATATGACATCTCCAAGTTTGCAAATGATACCAAATTGGGTGGGAGGGTGAAGTGTGACGAGGATGCAGAGATCATTCTGCATGAACTGGACAGGTTGGGTGAGTGGGCAAATCAATGGCAGATGCAGTATAATTTGGATAAATGTGATGTTACTTACTTCGGAAGCAAAAACAAGAAGGCAGATTACTACCTGAATAGCTGTAAATAGAGAGAGAGCATGCAGTGGGACGTTGGCGTCCTTGTGCACCAGTTGCTGAAGGTAAGCATGCTGGTGCAGTAGGCAGCAAAGAAGGCAAATGGTATGTTAGACTTAATTGTGAGAAGTTTTGAGTGCAGGAGTAGGGATGTGTTGTTGCAGTTACACAGGGTCTTGGTGAGACCACGCCTGGAATATTGTCTGCAGATTTGGTCTTGTTTTCTGAGGAAGGATGTTCTTGCTCTTGAGGGAGTGTAGCGAAGGTTTACCAGGCTGACTCCCAGGATGGGGGGTCTGACGTATGAAGAGAGATTGACTACGTTGGGATTGTTTTCACTCGAGTTCAGATGAATGAGGGGGGATCTCCTAGAGACTTATAAAATTCTAACAGGACTGGACAAGGTAGACGCAGGGAGGATGTTCCCAGTGGTCGGTGTGTTAGCTGTTTTCACAGCACCAGGAACCTGGGTTTGATTCCAGCCTTGGGTGACTGTGTGTGTTTCCACCAGGTGCTCGAGTTTCCTGCGACAGGCAAAAGATGTGCTGACTAGGTAGTAAATGCGAGGTTTTGGGGATAGGGTGTGGGGCTGGTTCTGGGTGGGATGCTCTTTGGAGGGTTGGTGTAAATTGAATGGCCTCTTTCTGTACTGAAGGCATTCTATAATAGACATGGTTGGCCAAGGCCTATTTTTGTACTTTAAGGCTCTATCTACAACTTTCTGAAAGCAAAAGTGCCTATTAGCTTTAAAGGGCATGGACACTTAGAAGACACACACATTATTAGGCAGGCCCTTTGACTCAGCAGTGAGGTGAGGCTTAATGATAATGAGTAGTCCCCCCCGCAACCCCAAACCACCAACAATTAGTGCCCTGAACCAAGTATAACTCGCACTTTGTGACTCTGCATTGCCTATCCACCCTGTACAGAGTGCACTTTTGTGGCGTGGAATACTCTCTACTTGCCTGGGCGGATGTAGCGCCACCAGCACTCTCAAAGCTTGACACCATCTGAAACAAAATAGTCAGTCAGCTTGATGTCTCACCCTTTTCAGCCATCATCTTCTTCATTCATTGCATTCACTACTGATACACAACGGCAACAACATGACCATCTTGTGCATCGCGTAGCTTGCCCAAGGTTCCTTCCAGAGTGCCTTCCTAGCTTGTGATTTTGACCAACTAGAAGATGAAGGGCAGTGGATGCAATGGGAATGCCATCATCTGTAAGTTCCCCTCCAAGCCACGCACCTTCCTGACTTGAAACAATAAAATCACTCCCCTTGCTGGCTTGAATTCCTGGAATTCTTGCCTGAACAATACTGTGATTTCACTGGGGTCTGGGAGGCAGCTCACCACCACCTTCTGGAGGGCAGTTAGGGATGGTTAACTAACACAGGCCCAGCCAGCAACACCCACATCACACGAATGGATAAAATGAAATGAGCTTTTTGCTTTGCAAGTTATTTTCTTTATCCTAAAATAATATTTGCTACCATGCAGCTTTCTAATGTGACCACACCAAAAGCAGAATTAGTATTTTGTGAAGCTAATATTAACATCAACGAAGTGGTTAAGGTAACTTTGTCATTACAAGTATTTAACTTTTCGATTTAGAAACTGTTATGCACATTGCCAAGGATTGCAGCAATACCAAAAATCATTGTAAACTGTAATGAGACACTTTTCAAATATAAGGTGTAATCAATGACTTTTCATTGTGAAAGAATGCAAAGTGATTCTTTTCGTAGGCAGGAGCCAATGTGTGAAACCAAAGTAGGTGTGAGGATGATACCAAAATGTTTAGATGTGATTATATGTGGGGTTACATTGCCAGATTTGAGATGGGGTTGTTTATATATCAAATGTAAAACAATCATCTTAGCTGGAGGTACAAAAGACAAGATACAGAAGTGATCAGCAGCTGATTGGATATGAAAATCATTTTTTTCCTCTTTGGAAATACCCGACTACTCACAAAGCGTGGCAATATTGTAGCTTTTTCAATCAGTGCACTAAATTTAATGGAAAACACCTATGTAATTGAAGTTAGTACCTTTTTTTTGTGTGTATTCTTCCACAATACAGGTCAAAACCCTTACTATATTGAGACTTGTGGTGTGAATTTTTCAATCATAACTTTTCTTTGAATTCTACCCAAAGGTTGTAAACTTCAGGGTATTTGCATGAATCTGCATACTCGGAGATATTCAGAACATGTGCCATTCCTGTTCTCTGTCCAGAATAAATGCTCTTTGACTTGCACCCTGTTGGTGTTGGCCATTTTAGATTGTGGCTTTTTTAAAACATTTCACATTTTTATTAATTTTTTCCTGAAATGTGAGCATCATCGGCAAGATCAGTATTTACTGCACATTACTAATTATCCTTGGGGCTGAGTGGGTTGCTGGGCCATTTCAGAAAGGCAGTTAAGAGTGTTATCATATTTGCTGGGATCTGGAGTTGCATGCAGGCAAAACGACAAAGGAATGGTAGATTTCCTTCCGTAAAGGACCATTAGTGTACTAGATGGGTTTTTATGGCAACTCAAGGTTACCATTACTGAACCTAATTTTCAATTCCAGATTTTATTAATTGAATTTGAGCAACCAAAGTGGGATTTGAATGCTTGTCACAGAGCAATAGCTTTCATCACTGAATTACCAGTCCAGTGACATTGACACTACACCACTGTCTTTTTCCAATGATAGATTGGTTTCATTTACAGGTATATCAGCTGCCCTCAATTGGTAGCACTGACATTTGAGTTGGAAGGCTTTGCATTTCAAGTCCTGTTCCCCAGCACAAAAATCAAGACTGATATTCCAGTGCAACCACACCTGCTGTACAATTAAGATCTTTCAGATGATCTTAAAACAAGACTTCTTCCATTCCAGTTGTTATGGGGGATTTCAACATGCAGGTAGACTGGGAGAATCAGGATGGTACTGGACCCCAAGAAAGGGAGTTTGTGGAATGCCTCCAAGATGGATTCTTAGAACAGCTTGTACTGGAGCCTACCAGGTAGAAGGCAATTTTGGATCTGGTGTTGTGCAACGAACCAGATTTGATCAGGGACCTCGAAGTAAAGGAGCCATTAGGAGGTAGTGACCATAATATGATAAGTTTTAATCTGCAATTTGAGAGGGAGAAGGGAGAATCGGAAGTGTCAGTATTGCAGTTGAACAAAGGGAACTATGGCGCTATGAGGGAGGAGCTGGCCAAAGTTCAATGGTGCAGTACCCTAGCAGGGATGGCAGTGGAACAACAATGTCAGGTATTTCTGGATATAATGCAGAAGGTGCAGGATCAGTTCATTCCAAAGAGGAAGAAAGATCCTAAGGGGAGGCAGGGGCGGCCGTGGCTAAGGAGGGAAGTTAAGGACTGTATAAAGATAAAAGAGAAGAAGTATAGCTTAGCAAAGATGAGCAGGAAGCTGGAGGACTGGGAAACTTTTAAAGAGCAACAGAAGATAACTAAAAAGGCAATATGCGGAGAAAAAATGAGGTACGAAGGGAAACTAGCCAAAAATATAAAGGAGGATAGTAAAAGCTTTTTTAGGTATGTGAAAAGAAATAAAATGGTTAAGACTAAAATTGGGCCCTTGAAGACAGAAATGGGTGAATTTATTATGGGGAACAAGGAAATGGCAGAAGAGTTAAATGGGTACTTTGTTTGTGTCTTCCTTAGTGAAGACAGATCCAATCTCCCAGATGTAATAGTGGCTGAAGGACCTAGGGTAATGGATGAACTGAAGGGAATTTATATTAGGCAGGAAATAGTGTTGAACAGACTGTTAGGTCTGAAGGCTGATAAGTCCCTGGGACCTGATGGTCTGCGTCCCAGGGTACTTAAGGAGGTAGCTGTAGAAATCGTGGACGCATTGGTATTCATTTTCCAATGTTCTATAGATTCACAATCAGTTCCTGCAGATTGGAGGGTGGCTAATGTTGTCCCACTTTTCAAGAAAGGAGGAAGAGAGAAAACAGGGAACGATAGACCGGTTAGCCTGATGTCAGTGGTGGGAAAGATGCTGGAGTCAATTATAAAAGATGAAATTAGGACTCATTTGGATAGCAGTAACAGGATAGGTCAGAGTCAGCATGGATTTATGAAGGAGAAATCGTGCTTGACTAATCTTCTGGAATTTTTTGAGGATGTAACTATGAAGATGGACAAGGGAGAGCCAGTGGATGTAGTGTACCTGGACTTTCAGAAAGCCTTTGATAAAGTCCCACATAGGAGATTAGTGAGCAAAATTAGGGCACATGGTATTGGGGGCAAAATACTGACTTGGATTGAAAATTGGCTGACTGACAGGAAGCAAAGAGTAGTGATAAACGGGTCCCTTTTGGAATGGCAGGCGGTGACCAGTGGGGTACCGCAAGGTTTGGTGCTGGGACCGCAGCTGTTTACAATATACGTTAATGATTTAGATGAAGGCATTAAAAGTAACATTAGCAAATTTGCTGATGACACAAAGCTAGGTGGCAGTGTGAAATGTGAGGAGGATGTTATGAGAATACAGCATGACTTGGACAGACTAGGTGAGTGGATGGATGCATGGCAGATGCAGTTTAATGTGGACAAATGTGAGGTTATCAACTTTGGTGGCAAGAACAGGAAGGCAGATTACTATCTAAATGGAGTCAAGTTAGGTAAAGGGGAAGTACAACGAGATCTAGGTGTTCTTGTACATCAGTCAATGAAAGCAAGCATGCAGGTACAGCAGGCAGTGAAGAAAGCTAATGGCATGCTGGCCTTCATAACAAGAGGAATTGAGTATGGGGGCAAAGAGGTCCTTCTGCAGCTGTACAGGGCTCTGGTGAGACTGCACCTGGAGTATTGTGTGCAGTTTTGGTCTCCAAATTTGAGGAAGGACATTCTTGCTCTTGAGGGAGTGCAGCGTAGGTTCACGAGGTTAATTCCCGGAATGGCGGGACTGTCATATGTTGAAAGATTGGAGCGACTGGGCTTGTATACACTTGAGTTTAGAAGGATGAGAGGGGATCTGATTGAGACGTATAAGATTATTAAGGGATTGGATACTCTGGAGGCAGGGAGCATGTTTCCACTGATCGGTGAGTCCAGAACCAGAGGACACAGTTTAAAAATAAGGGGTAGGCCATTTAGAACAGAGTTGAGGAAAAACTTCTTCACCCAGAGAGTGGTGGATATGTGGAATGCTCTGCCCCAGAAGACAGTGGAGGCCAAGTCTCTGGATACTTTCAAGAAAGAGATGGATAGAGCTCTTATAGATAATGGAATCAAGGGTTATGGGGGTAAGACAGGAACAGGATATTGATGTGGATGATCAGCCATGATCATAATGAATGGTGGTGCTGGCTCAAAGGGCCGAATGGCCTACTCCTGTACCTATTGTCTATTGTCTATTCCCTATTCCCTCAGGTTGATCTAAATGATTTCATGGCAGTATTTAAAAGGGCAGGGAAGCTATATCTGGTTTTCTGGCCAGTACTTATGCCTCAATCAACATCCTAAAAAAACATTATCTGGTCATTTTTTCATTGCTGTTTGTAGGGTACTGGTGTACATTCCCTACTACAGTAATGGTATGTTTCAACTGATTGTAGAAAGGAAAGAAAAGTTATACAGTGCCTTCAAGACATTAGACATGCCAACACATCCACAGTCCTTTAGATGCCTTATGCACAAAGGTAGATTATGTTAACCCAGGTCACTCTCATTGACACAGGCTTCTGACATGATGGAGCTTCCAGCAACTGACCTAAAGGAAATTCTTTGCAATTAAAGTTTTACACTTTTATTCAGAGAATGCATTTACCTTCAAATGATGCTGCAAATCAACTCCTCACTAATGGTTAAGACCCTATTGACAAAGTGACTTGTGGGAATCTTGATGTCCATTCCTTATAAGTAAAGAGATTTTGGTTAATTAAACTTGTGCAATGTCCCAACATTTACTAAAGGATCTGGAGAAATTTGCTGCCACCTTTTGGAGTTTCCTGTTTATTTTAGTAAGCATTTCTCCTTGCAGGGAGACAACTGGCGCTCCAATGGAAAACAAAACTGATTTGGAGAGTAGAACCAATCTTTGAACTTTCTTTTACAAAATGACTCTGAGTGGAGTGACGTAACTTAAAATTAAAATCTTGGATGCCTGCCTTGAGATGCTGCCTTTCCATTGAGAGGTTAAAGTTTTGTTCACTTAGATGGATATATGACACTGTTTTGAAGACGAACAAGGGAGTTCTCCTGGCTATGTGACCAATATTTATTCCTCAACTGGCACAACTTAAGAACAGGTTGTTTGGTCTTTGCCATATTGCTGTTTTGTGGAAGTCTTTTGTATGCAAAAAGAGTATTTTGTTTCCGACATTGCATTGGTGTCTATAACTTCAATTGAGTTTCATTTACTTGATTTTCTGCTTGATTTTGAACTTCCTGAGGTCATGGAAGGTGTCATGGAAATGCAATTTCAAAAGAGGCTGGTAAAACAATTGTTGATTTTTTTTTGTTGGGTAATTTCAAGGGTATGTCCTTTGTTTCTAATTTCAGATTTTTCAACACTGGAAAATGTCAAATAGCATTTTCTTAATATCCTTCACAAATAATACTGAGTGTGACATTTTTATTTCATTTTATTGTGTGCAGGACATTGTATTGAGCCTTATATTATAAAGGGAAATCTCAAGAATCCCTCTTCTAGGTGTTTCAGAAATAACATTATTTTCAACATTTGATTTAATTACAAAGAGCATTCAAAGCAATACATCTATGTATAGCTGTAGAAACTGGTCAAGCCTGTTTTGCAGCAGTCATTGTGGCTGAGCAGAATAAATGCAATAAATGTTGTTTGGGCTAGTGAAAACAATAAACGGTCACTGTAATGTAAGCTCCATTGTGATTTCAGGATATCACAGAGCACTTTGCAGTCAATGAGAAAATAGATGATGAACCTGCAGCAAATCCATCAGTATGGGATTGTTCATTAAGTGTATTTTTAATGATGGCCAGTGAAACTAGTCTATGAGAAGTAGGTTCTGCCATAGTGCGGTAAACTAGGTCAAGTTTATGATACTGATCCCTGTTAATGAAGTTGCCGTAATGTGGCCCACAGGTGAGGCTGCTATTTTTTGTCGTCGTTGGCTAGTGTGTGTAATAATCTTGAAGTGTCGTAACTGCAACATATGAAATAGAACTAACTTATTCACAGTCAGGTTCCACAGCAGCAGTTTGATAATATTTAGGCTTTTTGTTCATTAGTATTGGTTCCAGAATAACTGTTTTTCAGGCGACAAGGACAAGCTCCTGCTCTGTGAAAAAGGTCAATAAAAGTTAGATTTATGACTCAAGTCCATGAATTTGAAGTTGAACTTACAACAGTAACTGAAGCAACAGAGATACCAAGTAACCCACAGCCCACACTGAGTTAGACTAATGAACTGAAATGTGCACATCCAATATGATGCTAACAATTAGACAACATTTCTTTTAGTACATAGCTTTTGAAGGTGAAAATGGCATTGCAAGTGGAATCCATTGTGATTTATGATTTTAAACTTCTTTGCTTTTTTCCCCCATTTTAGAAATTATTGCTTGTTAGCAGCAATAATTTGCATTCGACATAGAAGTAAATTGCAATATTATTCCTTTAGGTAAGAAGACTGTACATTGAGACAGACCAGGTCAAAGAAGATTGATGGTTTGGAAATATCTAAGGAACCAGTAAAGATTATGACCACAAATCGTGTGGTAAATTGAAGTGAGGACTCGCATGGGGAGAGGGCTGCATAGACTGTAGTTTGAAGATTCAGGTGGGGCAAGTGAATAGTGTGTTTGGCATGAGGAGGCTGGAAGAGGTTCGAAAGATTTGAGAGGCTAGGCCATAACAGCGATTTGAAACCAATATTCATCATCCAGAACAGGGATGTGAGACATATCTGACCAGCAGAGGTTTGGATAAGTTGGAGTTTTTGAGGATGGGAGTTTGGCTAGAACAGCAATTCATTTCAAAGAGGTTGGGCCAAAGATGAAAAGACCTAACTTCTTGTAGGTAAGACCTTTCTAAATGGCTGAAATGCTCTTGTTAATGTCCAGTTTCACATTACATTGTACTTTAGTTCATAAATTTTTTGGATTTGTTTTAAATTTTGGAGAAAAATAGACTTAAATTTACGTTAAGGTAAAATTTGTGAAATCTGAAATAGCCATTTCCGATCTAATTCGAAAGCAGACTGTTAAATTTCATCTGAGCTATCTGACCTGCCGCTGTATTTATCTATTGTATAGGAGGGCATTGCCGTAAACACCTTACAATGACCATGGTGAACTAACACTAGAGCTCTGGATGAACAAGAATTGACTGGTGATGTCTGCTTTAAGAATGCCTGTAGCCTATTATGTTGTAGGGATGGCATCTCTTCCGTCAAATTCTATTTCTCCTTCTAGACTATTACCTGCCCTATCAAATACTGTGTAATCTGTGCAAGTGTTAAACTGGTGACTGATGACTGCAATCACTATTGTTTCCTTTCCTCCTGGAAAACAAAAGTAGCATGAAATGGCTAACCTGTGTCACCATACTTCTGAATTCACTGAAGTATGAGTAAAACTAAAAGCAGTTGTACATGCTTCAGTCACCCAAAAAAATTGGTTAACACTATCTATCACAATGGCAGAAACACCACTTCTACTGGCAACAGTAATTTTTGATGGTTTTGTCTAAAAGCTTCAAATAGATTATTAGAAATTAAAATCATCTCATGCTGCAATCATTTGATGGGTGTGGTTAGGAAAAAACATGGACAAATAATTAAGTGGAGTTTGGTTTGCTGCCTTCAATTTGGCTAATTTATACTTAACAATATAACAAAAAATTAAATACTGAGCACAGAATTTGCTTTGCTTTGTGTCCTGCACATTATAGTCATTTTACTTAACCATGGGTTACAGAATAGAATGGCCTTTATTGTGGCTCTGATATCTTTATAGAATATCCTTTATTGTCATGTGTACTCCAGTACAGACGTACAGTAGTGCAGTGAAAAGTTTTTACAATGGCTGCCTTTAATGGTGCCATCTTAGGTACTAGTACCTAGGTTCAAATCTTGGATACAAGAAAGAAGAATAAAAGGAAAAGTAGCAGCATTACTTAATGTCTAAACATTTTGACTTAGAAATAAGATAGTTATAACATAGTTAAAGGATTAACATTATAGTCCTGTAAAGAATTTCAAATAGCAGTAGCTCAACACATGGTCTGACTCCCTGCACCAGGCCTCAGTCCAACAACTGTCCTACTCTGCTCCGAGCCTCCAGTCTGCTCTGCACTGGCACTCAGCTGCACCAAGATATTTTGCACTGCTCCGGGACTCACTTCCCCTTGCGCTGCACCTTCTTCTGTGCTTTGAATTCTGAATAATTTTCTTGCCTGATAATCTTGAGGTGAATTTGTAAAGAAGATTGCTTCACTACCAGAGGCAAGTTGAAGTAAAAGAGATGGGAGTGGGAAAGGAAAGAGTGTTATAAGTGCTGGTTTTCCTGAACCAATTATGTCATTAATCATGTTATAGCTGATGAAGTACTTCTGATTTTACACTGTTGGCATGAAATTGATTATTGAGGCAACCAATTTGTTCACAAAGAATTTCCACAAACGGTAATGCAATAATGTCCAAAGCTGTTTTTACAGATAGAGATAGTAAGAACTGCAGGTGCTGGAGTCAGAGATAACACAGTGTGGAGCTGGAGGAACACAGCAGGCCAGGCAGCATCAGAGGAGCAGGAAGGTTGATGTTTCAGGTTGGGACCCACAAGAAGGATCTGAAGAAGGGTCCCGACCCGAAACATCAACTTTCCTGCTCCTGTAATGCTGCTTGGTCTGCTGTGTTCCTCCAGCTCCACACTGTGTTATCTCTGTTTTTACTGATGTTGGTTATTGCATAGATATTAGTCAGCACAATGAAGCAAATTCCTCTTCAGGCAGGTGACTGGGAGAGATGCTAATTGTGATGGGTACAGAATGGCAGGGGAGAGTAATGAGGGAGTAAAGTGGTAGATGATAATGGTGAGAGAAACAGGAGTCAAAAGAGTCATCGAATGCTGAAAATGGATTGGAGTGGATCTAACCAGGGATGGAGAAAATAAAAATTGTAAGGACAAGAAAATATGCGAAAAGGAGAAACAGAGTTCAGATGAAAGGACAGATCTTTCATAGCGTCATACAACACGGAAACAGACCCTTTGATCTAACGGGTTCAAGCTGAACATAATCCCAAACTAAACTAGTTCCACCTGCCTGCTCATGGCACATATCCCTCCAAACCTTTCAATTCATATATTCATCCAAATGTCTATAAACGTTCTAATTGTACCCGCATCTACCGCTTCAGGAAGTTCGAACCACCCCCTGTAAAAAGTTTGCCTCATGTCTTTTTTAAATCTGTCTCTTTTCACTTTAAAAATGTGTGCCCTAGTCTTGAAATTCCCTATCTTAAGGAAAAGACAACTTACCATCAACTCTATCTATACCTCTCATTACTTAAACACTTCTTTCAGGTCACCTCTCAATCTCTTACACTCCAGTGGGAAAAGTCTCAGCTATCCAGTTTTTCCTTATAATTCAAACTTTCCATACCTGAAAACATCCTGGTAAATTTCTTCTAAACCCCCTTCAGCTTGATGGTATCCTTCCTATAACCAGCCATACAGAACTGGACACTATTTCAGAAGATGCCTCACCAATGTACTGTACAACCTCAATATAACGTTCCAATTCCTGTACTCAAAGGATTGAGCAATGAAGGCAGGGGCGCCAAATGCCTTTTTAACCATGCTGTGTATGTGTAACACAAAATTTAAAGAATTATGTACCTGCAGCCCTAGGTCCCTCTTTTCTACAACACTACCCAAGGCCCCACAATTAATTGTATAGGCCGTACCCGTGTTTGTTTTACCAAAATGCAATACCTGACATTATCTGGATTAAACTCCATCTGCCATTTTTCAGCCCATTGACCAGTTTGATCAAGATTGCTTTGTGATCTTAGAAAACCTTCTTCACTTACTAACCATGCCTTCTATATTCTCATCCACATCTTTTCTATAAACGATAAACAAAAGAGGACCCAGAACCGATCCCTGTGGAACGCTGCTGATCTCAGGCCTCCTGTCCAAAAAGCAACCCTCCACCGTTACTCTTTGTCTCCTGCCATTAAGCCAATTATGTATCCAGTTGGCAAGCTCATCCTGAATCCCATGTGACCTCACTTTATTGATTAGTCTGCCATGCGGAACCTTGTCAAAGGCTTTACTAAAATCCAACTAAACAACATGTACTGCTCTGCCATCATCAACCTTTTTGGTAACTTCCTCGATCAAGTTTGTGAGACATGATTTTCCTTGCACAAAACCATGCTGACTATCCCTAATCAATTTTTGCCTCTCTGAATATCCATAAATCCTATCCTTTATAATCGCCTCCAACAATTTACCCACATCTGAAGTTAGACTGTCAGGTCTGTAGTTCCCCAGTTTCTCCTTACAACCTTTCTTTAAACAAAGGAACAACATTAGCCACTCTCCAGTCATCAGGCACCTCACCCGTAGTTATAGATGATGCACATATTTCTGCAAGGGGTCTTGTAATTTTCTCCCTTACTTCCCACAACATTCTGAGATACATTAGATCAGGTCCCAGAGATTTATCCACTTTTATATTCTCTAAGACCTCCCAAACTTACTCTTTTGTAATGTGAACTATTTTTAAAACATAAAAGTTTATTTCTCTGTTTTGTCTAGACTCCATTCCTTTCTCCACAGTAAAAACTTATGCAAAATATTCATTTAGTATATCTCCCATCTCCTGGGGTTCAACACAAAAATGAGCTCCTTGATCTTTAAGAGGCCCAATCCTCTCTCTAGTTAACCTCTTGCTCTTAATATACTTGTCAAATCTCTTTGGATTATCCTTAACCTTATCTGCCAATGGTATCTCATATCCTCTCGTTGCCTTCCTGATATCTGTCTTAAGAATGCTCCTACAGTCTTTATATTGATTAAGAGATTCAATTGAACCAAAGATATCTAAAAGATTCTCTCTTATTCTTGACTAGAACCTCAATATCTTTATTCATCCATTGTTCCTTAATCTTACCAGCCTTACCCTTCACTCCAACAGGAACAAAATGCCTCTGAACTCTCG
Source organism: Ginglymostoma cirratum (assembly GCA_024137785.1). NCBI lineage: Eukaryota > Metazoa > Chordata > Chondrichthyes > Orectolobiformes > Ginglymostomatidae > Ginglymostoma > Ginglymostoma cirratum. Next base: position 11,434,722 of record JAHRHZ010000029.1, read on the forward strand.
TCATCACAGTCTTGAATGCCTCCTGCTTGTCAGACATCCTTTTACCCGTGAACAGTCTGCTCCAATCAACTTTTGAAAGTTCTTGTCTCATACCATTAAAATTTGCCTTAGTCCAATTAAAAACTTCAACTTTTATGGAAGGCTTACACTTTTCCATAACCATTTTGAAACTAATAGAATTATGATCACTAGACCCAAAATATTCCCTCAGTTTTATTTTAATTATCTGTCCTGCCTTATTGCCAAAAAGAAGGTCTAGTTTTGATCCTTTTTGAGCAGGAGCATCCACATATTGATAGAGAAAATTTTCTTGAACACATTTGACAAATTCTTCACCATCCAAACCTTTAACACTGTGGTAGTCTCAGTCAATGTTTGGAAAATTAAACTCCGCCCCCCCCATTATTACAATATTATTGTGGTTACATATATCTCAAATCTCCCCACATATTTGTTTCTCAATTTCTGTCTTACAACTGGGAACTTATGGTACAATCCCATATTTCTACCAATATATTTTCACCGGATGATTTTTCAGAAATGTCTTCTGTAAGTATGGCAGTGATGTATTCCTTAATCAAAAACGCTTCACCCCCACTTGCCGCCTCTTTTATCCTTCCTGTGGCATCTAAAACCTGGACATTGAGCTGCCAGCCTTGTCCATCTCTTAATCAAGTTATAGGTGTCTTGAGTCTGTCAGTTTCACCTGTAAGACCCCTTGCAATTTACTTCTTCAGCGTTGTTATATACTCTGACTCTCTTGTTTTTTTCCTAATTGACATGCTGTCATCACATTCATAACCTATCCCATCAATCCCTTCATTTATGGTGCTACTTAGAATTCCTCCACTCACCTTCTCTATCAGTATAAAGTGTCCCTTAATAGAATCAGCAAATCTTCCTGCTAAGATATTGGTCCCTTTCCAGTTTAGGTTAGACCCATCCTTTTTGAACATGTCTTTTCTATCCCAAAAGACATTCCAATTGTCCAAAAACCCTAATCCCTGAACAATATACCAGCTCTTCAGCTGTTGATTTATCGCCTTTAACCTTTTGTTCCTCCCCTTGTTTGAGTTTGACATTGGAAATAAATGAGAAACTACTACTTTTTAAGGTTTTACTTTTTAATCTTCTACCTAATGTCTTAAATTCACTCTGTACTGCTTTAATCTTTTCCCTAAAAATGTCATTCCCACCAATGTGTACAATAAGTTTCTGGATTCTCAATCTCACCTTTTAACAATATGCTTGAAACACTTAGAGACGTCCTCCTTCCTAGCACCAGGAAAGGAACAAACCATCCTAAGTTTACACTCACTGCCATAGAATTGCCTGTCTATGTCCCTGACAGGAGAGTCCCCTATAACAACAATTCTATTAAATCTTGTCAAATACAGCCTCACGTAAGAATTGTTCCATGTGTCCGATAACTGACTAGCTCTTCCATTTTCCTCAGAGAGACTATCCCCTTCAACAGTTCCAAAAACTGAATATCTATTTGGTAGAGGAATAGCCTCTGGAGACTTTTGAACTACCTTCTTATTATTCCTGACAGTCACCCATCTATCTGACTGATCCTGCTGTGTCATAACTTTTCTACATCGACTAGCCGTCTTCTGTACCTTACATATCGCCGTAATAACATTATGCCTAAAAAATGGATGTTTCAATAACGTATAAAATAAACTACCTTCCATTACCTGTAGAAAATAATGTTAAAGTGGAAAAAAATTAAAAAATACATATCAAACATATAAAAATTAAATAAAATCAACCACTTGGATGATTAACAGACTAAGAAAGTACAGATTTGATTGATGAGTACTTACTTTCAAGATTGCAGAATTCTCAACAGAAATGTTCTTTAAATATAAACTCATTTGACAGTGTAGAGAATAACTTGCCTTCAGGCTAGCCTAAAGAAAAATCACCTAGAACCATTAATACTGCTACTGATTACATCAAGTAGTTCTTATATATATGACTGCATCACTATTCATTCCAGTAATAATGGTTTTAGCTGCAGGAGGTGCCATGTATAAAGCAGGCTTTTGCAGAAGAATGAATTCAGAGCAGGCATTTTTTTAAGCTCCACGCTTTGAGCTATTATATTGTCTTCTGGTGATAAATTACAGCAATCAAACATTTCTTTTGGATATATAATATCTGTTGGGTGAATGAGTCTCACTAGTAACTGTGTAGGAATTTATAAAAGTAGGGGGAGGAGTTCAAATTCAGTGATTTTGGTCCGCCTGCATTTCATTGCATGTTTGTTCAAATGTATTTATTTTTTAAGAGAAGAAAGGTAGAATGAGAGAGGGAACAGAGTGCAGAGGGTTTGTTGAAGAATGGAATAAAAGAGCCACAAAATGGAAAAAACATTTCCGATTCTGTCAAAGCTTTATCTATCCATTGACCATACGTTGTTCGTTTTCCGGTGACATATTTAGTTAGCTGTGGTTGCTCACCTATATTCTTGCTTAGAGTACAGGTATTTCTCCTATAAAGTGATAGTTGCATTCTTACGTGATGTCGCATGATAGAAAATTGCCATTGAAAATTGCGTTATAGGGAAATTGCTACAGAAAATCATTATACCTGTACAGCAGAAAGCTCGCATTATCCAAAAAGCATCCACTATTCATCAAACGCATTAAAGAAACATCCATTAAAGCATGTAAGTGTAGCAAGCTTACATCACTTGAATGCCATGTAAGATACTGTAGTTGTCCTGAAGACCTTCATGGAATAACAGTCCATTATTTTTTTAATCAGATAAACTGGAAGATATGCATGATGTCTAGTTAACTGGTCATACATTCCTGAAGACTTCTTTTTGTGAATTCACATTGATACTGACTTCATCAAATTTCACAATGAAACCCATGCAAAGTCAATTGATTTCAAATTTTCTTAAACACAAACTTATAATCCTCTTGGTCCCCACTTTTATAACACTTTTCCCCAGCCCCATCTGATTTGATTCTCCAGTGTCATCAAACATTCTCGAACAAAAAGCAGTCTGTTGCAGCTTACTTCTGCTAGTGGTGTTCTATAGCTGGTACCCAAAGTTAGTCAATGTTCACTTCTTCCCATTGTTTAGTTGCAGCTAAGGCTAATGACTGGAAGAAGAATTGCAGTGGTCTCTTTTCTGTTTGCTATGCTTCAAAATTCAAGATTTTGAATGCTTATTATTCAGGTTATTATTATTGGTGAGAAAAATTTAACTTTCAAACCTTTCAGGAAAATAAGTGCAGTTTAATGTGCACAGAACTCCTTTCTCGTCCAGTGCATGAAGAGTTCATAATTTTGTGAGATCTAGTAATGGAAAATGAACTAGAGCAAATAAGTGAAGTATGTGTAAGGGAGCATCAAGCAATAATGATCATGATATGATCAAATATATAATAACAATCAGGAAGCACATAAAGCAAAGAGCAAAGCAGTTGATTGATAACAGCAAAATATGAAGTAATGAGAATGGAACCCAGGATTCCTGCAATGAATTGCTCCATGTTGTCCTGCTTTTTTTGCCTTTTAGAATCCTCTATTGTTGTCAAGGTGGGTAGGACTGATAACGAGAGCCATTTATCTGTGACCATCGTGGACTAGCAGCTTTCTTCTGCTTGTCAAAGTTGTATGTAGCATAAAGTAGAAAAATAAAATACTGACAAACAGAACAGGCTATATTTAAATGCAGATCAGAAGAAATATTCCCAAGAAAAACATAAACAAAACTGGCAATTATTAAAATACCATGAATAAATAAGAGAAGAAGGTAAATTTAGAACTCTAGAAAAAGTAGATAGGCAAAAGAAAAGATGACAAAAGGGCATATGAAATGTTAGAAAAAATAGTTATTGAATAAGCAATGAGGAACTATTAAACTGTCAGAATTTTTTTTCAAAAGTAGTAAAGCATTCTACAGATACCAAAGAAAAATCAGGATATGGCAACTAAGGGATGTTAGAACAGAGATTACTTCGGGTAATGGCAAAATATTGAAGAATTATCTTGGCTGAACATATATCAAGAAGACTAATAGTTTGGTGACGACATGAGAGAAAGTAAAAGAGGGGATATGAGAGAGGTTGCAAAACCAATTTAAAATTAGGAAAGATAAACACTTGGCATAGATTGCATTCACACATACTAAGACTCTGGCCGAGGCAGTGGATATTTATGAATATTTATTAGAAAATGGTTAAATGTCAGAGGACTGGAGAAAGCTTATTATTCCTATACTTAAAACATGGGATTGAATAAGTCCAGTAAACTATAGACCAGTTAGCTTAATGCTAGTGGTACTCTGTAATAAAAAAACACACAGAAACTGAAAATAACAATTGAAATGAGTCAATGTGGATTTCAAAAGGGATCATTGCTTGTCCATCCTTTATTGTTTCTTTACTCTGTCTACTCTGTTATTTTAAAACAAATCATAGTTGATATCAACTGAATTGTTGCAGCTCAGCAGGAGGCCATTGTCAATACCCTGCCTTTATCCATGTATCCTAGTGCACAATTTCTATCCAGATAATCACCGAATGTCCTTTTGAATGCCTGAATTGATGTGATGTATTTGACGTTTCAAAATATCGTTGATTATGCATTGCTTTATGTTCCAACTGAAGTCAGAGCATGTGGAATAAGGGAACAAATTGCAGAGTGGATATCTAGCGAGCTACCATACAAAACCTGGGAGTGGTTAAAGGTAGTTACTCATACTGAAAGATAGGAAATGTCATTTCATAGGTATTATGGCTGGGGCCACGGTTGTTCAGAATTTAGATCGAAGCTTTGGACACTAAAATCAAATGTATAATTTTAAAATTTTCAGATGGCACTAAGTTTGAAAGTATTGGTAATATTGAACTTGACTGAAAAAAACTTGTAAATTTGCAGAGTGGTATGTAAAAGGAAACTAATTTTAATGTTAATAAGTGTGGTATTTTCATTTGGTGGGTCTTATGAGCCAACAGAATAAACAGTTGTACATTGTTTTACAGAGAGAAGGATCAGGAAGTTTTTTTTCCACTTCAGGAATTATCCATAGTTTGAAGAAACCTATTTTGATTTCAGATTTTCAGAAGACTTGGAGGAAGCTGGATGTGTAAACCAGTTATGGCTAAAGAAAAGGTATAATTTAGAACTCTTAAGATTTCCTCAGTATAAGGTATTTAGTTTTAAAGTTCCAGACCAGAGACATTTGTTTAAAATTCTGAAGGGCATATTTGAGGCAGAGAAAGTCTAAGCTTGGTTGCCAGCAGTAAATCCACAAAACAATTCAAGAGACGTGATCTACCGGAAGAGTAACTGGACTTGACAATTAGTTATCACAGAGTAGTTGATGTGAATAGTATGGAAAATTTTTATGTGAAAACCATTCATGGCCTCAGTATGAAAGAAATAGTGGATTGATAGGGTTAGATAGACTAAAGAGGGAAGGGGCCCATGTACACCTTAGATACCAGTTTAGATTTGTGGCCCTAATGATTTGTAACTGCGCTGTAAGTCTATTATTCTGCATAACCTAGAAGCATAATTAAATGGAGTTTAACACAATGGAATATGTTAAATATTGTGATATGCATTCTAAAGCAAACTTGTGATGATGTCATGTAGCTGCTCCACTCTGGGAATAAATAGCACATGTGGATGGAATCAAAAACAAGAAAGAAACCAGTGGAAAACTGAGCTGAGCTCTGAAGACTATCCATATGAATGTGAGATGTGCAGTTGGGCACTAGGCAATAGTGTTTATTTTGTACACTTGTAGTAATGTAAGATTAGAGCCTGCATGTCTGTTGATACTGAATATTGTGACATTTACTCTTGATATGAAATAAGCAGTGTTGTAAAGAAGCACAAGCCTGAAGACGATTCTTGACGTTGCCTTCTCCTCGAGTCTATCTTGGATATAAAGTCATGGATGTGCGTAAAAAACTCCTCTAAAGATGACGGCAGCATTTTCCAGAAGAGCATGACAGCAGTGAAGATGAAAGAATAACCAAAAGACCTTCCCTGTTCCAAAAGAATTGTCAGTGCAGCTTCAAGACTAACTAGCAGCCAGAAGAGCCGCCAAGTTGAATAGCTGCTGTGAAGAAAACTATCTCTGAGCAGAAAACATAATGGAGACTACACTAGAAAGAACTGTAAGTATGAATTAAACTTTTTACAACCGTAATAGGGGAAATGAGCTTTGAGAGCAGTAAAAGCCAACAGCAGCTAAGAGGACCGATTTGTTTGAGTAGCTGCAAAAGGGCAACGAGGAAGTGATGGCCTAGTGGCGTTATCGCTAGACTGTTAATCCAGAGACCCAGATACTGCCCTGGGGACCTGGGTTCAAATCCCACCATGGCAGTTGGTGGAATCTGAATTCAATACATATCTGGAATTAAGAGTCTAACGATGACCATGAATCAATTGTCAGTTGTCAGGAAAGACCCATCTGGTTCACTAATGTCCCTTAAGGAGGGAAACTGTCATCCTTACTTAGTTGGGCCTACATGTGATTCCAGACCCATAGCAATGTGGTTGACTCATAACTGCCCTCTGGGCAATAAATGCTACCTAGCCAGCAATGCCCTCATCCAATGAATAAAGATTACTGGACACCCAGAGGAAATTCCTATCCTTTGAGAAAACAAAACAAAATTTTGTTTCCACTGAAAAGCTAGGCAGGGAAACAAAGTTTTAAAATTTTGAATAGAGATTTAACGGTTTCTGAACACTTCACTCATTGACAAGTTACCATCAGACAAGTTCTTAGAAACACACATGTGGATGGATTGTATTGGAAAAGTGAAGATTTTCACAATTCTTGAGTGGTGAAGGAATTACCATGTGACTTCCTGGAATTCAAGTCAGAAGGTCAAAGAGAAGTGGAGATTGCCTGCTGTCTAGAAAAATCTGATTGAGTTTGTGGAAAATAAAAGCTAAAGCGTTTGAGAGACAAAAGATGGGTTTTATTACTTTAATAGTTGGATAGACTTGGAAAAGCAATAAAGAACTGTGCCATCTGTTGCCTAGCAACAATTTTTTTGTGTAGTAGATACCTAGCTGTGACGATTGCTAGAGATGTTTGCAAGGAAGGGATTGCTCTTGTTCTGCCTTAAAGCTGGTCTGAACTCCTTCTGTCATCTGCGATCAATCTTCCATCAATCTACAACAGTCGACAAGAAATCAAAGCAACTATGAGAATTCATATTTGACCTGTAGGGACATTGTTCCTTTTTTAGGTTTTAATTTTCCTCATCCACAATATTTCTACTGCTGTGTTGTCTTACCTTGTGTGTTTGGGATAAAAGGAGATATAGGTTAATCATGTATAGTAACTTTGATAGCCACTTTTGCCACTTATTGTAGGAATGCATTTTGCCTTTATTAAATGCCTTATTTTTGAGTTTATTTCAGAAACCTGGTGAAAGCCTGGATAACAGCAATAAAGTTTTTTTTCAAAATGGCCGTTTTGGTGACTCTCCTAATACATTTTACACTTTTGTATGACTCATGAAGTAACTTGATTTCCAATGAAATCCATCCAACAGAGTTGTAACAAAGATTTTAAAGAAAAGTCTTCAGGGAAATTAGAGGAAACAGGGAGTAAAAATCATGCACTGGAATTTGTAATTTCAGAATCCTAATGGTGAAATGAGTGAAAACTTATTGTGAATGAGAAATTTGAGTTTTATTCAGGAATGTAGTTTTATTGATTTTCAATCACTAGCTAACTAGTGCTAAAGAAAATGAGCACAAATCTAATAAAACAAATGAGCACATGATGTTCAATTTTGTGTGAGATTACCTCAGACATGGCAAACAAAAATATTGGCATGAGATATGTCATGGCAGGCATCTTTGCTAAAGTTTAAAAAAAATCAGAGTCTGAATCAGCTAATTTGAGAGATTTTAACCTGTGATGATGCTGTGGCTCTAAGAGATTATTTTGTCCTGTTATCTTTTTAAGAGAGGTTTTAAGATGGAGGTGTTCAGCTGTCTAGTTCAAAAGCCAGTAAAGTAAACAGCTTTTGAGGCCTTGGGGTTTTTTTTGTAAAGCTGGAATAATAGACGTAGCCTGAATGGGTGTGGGTGAGCTCTCACAGATTCCAGGATTTTTAATTTCTTCAGCAGCAGTTGCTGGAGTTTCAGCAGGGTTGGAAGGCAGTGAATCTCTCCCAGCTGCTGTGCTCTGAGTTTTCTTTGGATGCTTTTCCTCCTGTGCTGCTGGAGTCACATGTGACACAATCCAGTTCTGAGTTTGCCTACAAGGATGTGTTTATGGGATGTTACTATATGGGAACAGTATTCGAACAGTTACTGTTTAGTAGTAAAATAATCTGTTATTCTGTTAAGTTTTCTAAGAGAGTTAAGTTATTCCAAGTTGTTATTTCTTATGTTGTGTTTTAACTAAAGTGTTTGAATGAATTGTGTTTGCTTAACATCAAGTAGTTCGACCAATCAAATTGCACCTGTAACACAACACCTCACACTTACCTGTAAAATAAGAAAATAGTCAGGGTCTGGACAACCTTCTTAATATATTTTGAGGCGGTCTGATCTGATCCATAACAAATCTAATCATTTAGAAGTCCCTGAGTCCTCTTGGAAAAGCAATATTTTAATTTATCTCTATGAAGAAATCATTTCGTAAAGGAAACCTGAACTTCACACAGATAGTAACATTTAGAACAGCAGAAACTTTAATGGCTTTCAGTTTTGGCGTGGCAACAATCTTAAGAACAAAAAATATTTAACAACAATTTTACTGAATTAGGAATTGACCAAGGCTTCAAAATGAATGTTGTGCAAGTGATCAAAATCCAAACCATCAGTCAACATAAAATTTCCATATTTCAATCTTCCTGCCAGAAAAAAAGTCAGGCTTTTAGATCAGTTTGATAGATCAGCAAATTGACAAATGTTGAAGCCACAATTCCCATGTTTTTGAACAGCATTTGGCTTGAACATCAAGTTCAATGCAGAATACATGCTCCTTCATATCAGAAGAGTATCAGATCATGTGGTACATAGAAATCAAATTGATGGGAGACAAATTACATTTGATAACCTTTTAATAACTCCTAATGAATGTTGCACCTTAAGAACAAATGGCACACAAACAAGATTACACTTCAACAGCAGATACCTATTCCCAGTAGGGTCTGTAGATAGTGTGTATATATATATAGCCAATTTGAAGCATTCAACTATGGGATCATTAAATCTCTTGATTTGTTGGATAAATCAGTTCCTCAGCTACTTCAACCAAAAGAAGATGTATCTCTCGAAAGATTAGTCCAAATAACAGTAGGTATTGAGTTCACAGTCATTCAAACATTCTACACCAAAAGTTTAATGCAGAACATCGTACGGAAAGTGCTGACCACTTAAAGCACAATAGATCATTCTACCATAGATGACAAACTTCTCATCTGAAAATTATACCGTGTGACAACATCAACATGAAATCCCAGACAAACTAATGTTGTAGAATTTTGTCCTGGTGTGATTCCTAAACTCCACATCAGTGAAGACAAAACTGTCCAGTCTTATTGTGACAGTGTACTTATTTCAGAAAAAGACGTCACCTTTTGAAGATATTAAAGTCTTAAGGATCATAGCAAGAATTTATCTAAAGAACGTCAAACCAGATAGTTTCTAAACCAGCATGTATATTCAAGTTATGGAATAGAACCTTAAAGAACACAGATTGAAAATGTTTCTTTATATGGTGAACAACTACACATGGACAGCATCATTCTTTGCTTGGAGAAATGATACTATCACTCAATCGAGACATTAGTGAGGAAGACGAAGCAACCTAACTTCCTTATAGCAAGCACCAGATGTATCTTTTTAGATACAACTATAGGTTCAATCTGTCATGACTGGAAGCATCTCATCTCATTGTTCCAGCCTATCCATCTGTAATCCCTACCACAGGAACCACCTTCTCAACCAAAACAAAATCAGGCACTACCGTTGACCGATCACTTGGTTTGTGCTGCTTATTGAGGACATACCATTGGATAGATTAAATCATTGATCTAGTAGACACCAGCAGGAAAAAAAACGAGGTGCACCAACTTCATGTTTCCACACCTTGTCATAGATCTGATCCATCTACTAATTCAGATGAATCAAGCTAAAGATTTTGTACTCTACTATTCCAGGAATCCAGTAACCACATTTTAAATGATTAAAAATGACGTTTTCCAAAAAAATGCAAGGTTACTTTCTGGTTAGATTGTGATACAATAGTTAGCTCCTTGATAAGTTAATTATTTCATTTATAACCTTTCAAAATACTTTTTCTTTTTGTCTCCTTGCAAAGGAATCAGCTTAATTTTTGGAACTGTGTCAACTACCTACATACAATACTGATGGTGATGAATTTAGTGTTTGCCTCCAGGGAAAGAAATCATCAACCATTGTCCTTCTCCTGTTCCTGGACTTCTTGATCCTAGCTTCCTCAACCCTCAACAGCTTCAGTTGACTGCTTTTGCAATGCACTTTGTGTCTGTAGAATAGTGCAGCACAGAAGGAGGCCATTCAAGCCACGATTTCTTTGCTGTTTCTTTCCTAGAGAAATTCAGTCACCTACACTCTTTTCTATTTCTCTCCAAGTATTTATTCAATTTCATTTTGAATACTAATTTGAATCTATATCCACCAAAATATCAGGGAGACAGTGCATTCCAAATCCCAACTACTGTTTATGTAACTCTTTACATGATTCTGGTACCTAGAATTGGAAACCATAGTAGCTGTCTCATACTTACTTACAGGCGATAAATTGTTTTGAATAGGTGCATCAAAAATTCTTAGACTCTGCGCCTCTATTTAAAACAAAACAGTGAAAGCGCGCATTTCAATACAGCAAACTTTGTTTTAACTGACATCTTATGAACTAGCACCTTTAAACCAGCAAAAATTATATACCTCAAATACTATGAAGTTTACTGTATTATTCCATCCAATTATCATTGAGGTAAATACATTTAAAGAAGCAATGTAAAATTATTTGTTCAATAGAATGGCCACATGAAATATCAACAGTTAATTTCGAGTCAATTTCTCTTCAAATACTGTGATCTACTGTGATGTCTGAGTAGTCAGTTGAGGATGTGAATGAAAAGACTCTGCGGTAAGTTTTATTTAAGGCAAAGTTGCATTATTATATAAGTGATTTATACTGTAAATAAGGTGTAACAGTGGTGTGTATACTCCCTGCATTATGTTTCCATTGTATAGTGTATGTTTTTACATTGATTATGAAGACCTCTTGATTATCCAGAATATTTGATCAATGGGCACATTCCTGGTCCCATTGGTGCCGGATAATAAAACGTTTGCTGTATTGTACATTTCAGCCATTCTTTGTCAGGTAATTGCGCACAACCTGATCATTCATATTTATGCAACCAGATTTGCTTCTTTGAAACTGGCCATTTACCAAGGGTCAGTTTTTTTTGATATAAAACGTTGTGGAGCTGGATGAACACAGCAGGCCAAGCAGCATCAGAGGAGCAGGAAAATTGACGTTTCGGATCGAGACCCTTCTTCAGTTTTTTTTTAACAGCTTTTGCCTAGATTTTCACAATTTTGCTTTTACTTTTAGGAGCTGCATTTGTGTAATCTTCTGTACTTAAGTTGACACACAGGGCCTCTCAGAAGCAACATCAGAATTCATTAATGTCCTCAGTTATTGACTGTCCACTGAATTTAAAACCATAACAAAGAAATTTTCTAGACACCACAATATTTGAATGGACGTAAGACAATAGGTATAACTTGGCAACAAAAGCATTTTATAAACATAACCAACACACACTTCTATACAACAGAAAACCACAACCATAGACAGATCATCACAGATTGGTGAGGTCACATCTAATGTGTTTCAGTTGCACATACACAAAGTGGGAACATTTTAACCAACAATACCTTATTACTGCATCTCAGACCTCAATTCCAGATTTAAATTTAGCAATTGACAGTGTTCAGTTACAATAGCATTCACTAGATTTTCCTCCATTTTGGTAAGTATTTAATATATGCAGATTAGGGTCGAAATTCTACTTTCATTTGTCAAGTGTTCATTAGCTTAGTAATCTGAGGTAAATTTTCCTGGCTCCTAGTTGAATATTCTTATTTGGCAGGTTTAAACTGTTCTCCTTTACCCCTTCTCTACCTTGGAGCCTCCTCCTTCCTTCTATCTGCGTCTTCTGTCCCCCAAAGCAGAGGCCTGGTCCATGGCAAACCATTATACATGCTCACTGCTACCTCTTACCTTCCCAGCTGCTCCTCTGATCACAGGCTTGTTTTGTCCTGCTTTTGCTGATCCTGTACATGAGAAATAGCCTTTTAATTGGAGGACCTGAGTGAGACAGTATCTCAACTTGGTGGAGCAGTTCCTGTCACATTCTTTCGTGTACAGACTGATTGGTGGCCCCTGTCATTTGATCTTTACTGGGTGATAAGGGGGTTAATTCTCCTTTTGTCCCCATGTATCTTCAGTATCATGTGGTACTTGCTCAATACTGTGGTGCATGAGAACGGCCACTTGGGAGATTCCCTGAGGTGCTGGGCCCAGTGATCACTGTCTGCGCCAATCTCTTTTCTGGGCCCTGCCTTTGGGGTGATGGGTTTAAAACTGACACATAAGAAACTCCATGCAATCAAAGCAATATGGACTTCAAATTTCTCAACCCTTTTCATTGGTTAGACTTGTGTCAGATAAACAGCACCAATGAAAATTGATCAGAGGTTCCAGATCAGTTTTTAATCCTATTGAGAGCACCATATTGCTCCTGAATAATCTACAAAAGTTGATACTGGCAGTTTGTACTGCGCTGGAGTTTTATGCTATTTGTACAGCAGGCATGGGTTATTTGTGCATGAAATGTGTGTGCCATTTGAACAGCTGCTCATTCAGCATAAATGTCAGTTCTTAAATATCAGCTCTTCTGCCACAAAGAATACATTGGTTACTCAGCTTTGCATCTGCCTGTAACTTAATTTGCATCAAATGCTGTTGACACAGCATCCCGGACCTACATTGGCTTCTGGTACAGCAACATCTCAACTTTTTTAATTTTTATCCTCACGCTGAAATACCAATTTGCATTCACCCCTCTCCGGCTCCATAATCTATAACCCTAGTCTGTTGAGCATCCCTGATTTTTATTCAGGAAATTGTACCTTCTGCCATTAGACCCTATGCTCTGGTAAATCCATGAGTGTTTGTTTTCCATCCCTCTCCCGGTTAAAGGGAATTCTTCAAAACCTGCCTCTTTCACCATGCTTTTATTTCACTGTCGTAAAATGTCTCTGTGAAGGAACTTGAGACATTTTCCTATGTCAAGGATGCCACATAAAGACAAGTTGTTTGTGCCAAAGTTACCCTGAACAAATTGTGTCAATATTGAATGTGTGCGTGCTTGGTGAAAACTTCAGTTGAAGCCCTACCAATGCATAAACGTTTTTTTTATTCAGGCATTTTATTGATAATTGTACATGTTAAGATTTGCATCTTTTTGATAATTAACAAAAATATGGTTTCTTTTGAAGGAGGCTTCAAAAATGCTAATGTTGATGTCTAATTTGTAATTTACGTGGCAATATTTCTTGCATGAAGGTAACTGAACCAGTGTAATTTGTCACCGGAGATGAAATGGTTTAGAGAATTAAACCAGTTTTAACCTCTGTTCTTGTTAATTTTCAGCTCCCTTTTGATGCATGCTGTTTTAGGCTTGGACATCATTTGTGAAAATTGTTTGAATTAAAGCTAAAATTTCAGCTTCTGTAATACTGTTCACGGTTCAGATGGTTGAGAAACTGAGACAGTACAAATTAGGAAAACTTCAGGGTTTGACTTTTTTGAGCAAAATGTGAGTATTAACTGGCAGTTAGGTTATACAGTAGCAGCAACAGCAATTTGCACATAGTAGTCATCTTTCACATAATAGTTTAAGGGAGTATTAATGAACAAAATTTGACTGGGAACCACGTGAGGTCTTCAGGCAGCAGAGGAGGAGAGTTTTTAAGGAATATCTTGAATGAAGTGAGAGAGTCAGAGACCCTTAGAGAAGAGATAAAAGTTGGGGTTCCAGGTAACTGGTGGTACAGTTCCAGTAGTGGAGCAATGAAAATGTATGATGCACAGAGGGCCAGAACTGGGTGAGGGCAGAGATTTGGAGAGTTGTGAGGATGGCAGAAGCTGTGAGAAAGAGCAGAGCAATGTCCTGGAGGAATTTCAGTGTAAGTTTAAGAATTTTAAAGTCAAAGGGCTGCTTCATTAGGAGCTAATGGATAGATGTGACATAGTGATGATATAATTGAGATATACAAGATTATTTGTGACCTCATTTTAAAATAAGGTGAAATGAAGTCTGCCTAACAGGAAGTCTGTGGGTTTTGATTGTATTTACCCATTGAAAGAATGACGCCAGTCTGTCTGCTAGGTGAGTGGGTAGCATGAGTCTCTGAATCCCCGCAGACGCTTTGAATATGTTGGTTTGTAAATGTTTGTGTTTTAAGCTGTACATCTAATTCCAAGACAACATGGAGATGGATATTAACTGATTAACATTACTACATTGATACATGGCCATGTGAATCACATTGTTGAAAAATATTCACATTGTGAAAACTGTTCGGGAGTTGGAAGTTTCTGAGAACGAACAAGTTGAGAAGTGAACCGTTCTGAGCTAAGAATCAAGTTGGACTCCACCTGGGAAGATTTGATGTTAAGAAGGCGATTAGCATGCATGCCTTTATTGCTCAGACTTTTGACTCTAGAAGCTGGGATTTGTGTTTAGGTTATACAGGACATTGGTGAGGCCTCTTCTGCAATACTGTGGCCAGTTCTGGTTTCCCTGTTATAGGAAGGATATTAAGCTAGAGAGGGTTCAGAAGAGATGTACTAGGATGTTGCTAGGAATGAAGGGTTTGAGTTATAAGGAGAGGTTGGATAGCCTGGATACTTTTTCACTGGAATGGAGGAGGCTAAAAGGTGACCTTAGAGAGGTTTATAAAATAATGAGTGATACAGATAAGGTGAATAGCAGGTATCTTTTCCCTAGGGTGGGGGATTTCAAGACTAAGGTGCGTATTTAAGGTGAGAGAAAGATTTAAAAAAGAAACGGAGGGCAATATTTTTACACAGAGAGTGGTTTTTGTGTGGAATGAACTTCCAGAGGAAGTGGTGGATGGGGATACAGTTGCAAAGTTTAAAAGACATTTAGATAAGTACATGAAGATAAATGTTTGGAAGGATATGGCCAAGAGCAGGCATGTGGGAATTGTTCAGGGTGTGGGGCTGGATGAACACAGCAGGCCAAGCAGCATCATAGGAGTAGGAAAGCTTGACGTTTCGGGCCTAGACCCTTCATCAGAAATGGGGGAGGGGAAGGGGGTTCTGAAATAAATAGGGAGAGAGGGGGAGGCAGGTAAAAGATGGATAGAGGAGAGGATAGGTGGAGAGGAGGCAGACAAGTCAAAGAGGCGGGGATGGAGCCAGTAAAGGTGAGTGGAAGTGGGGGTTAGGGAGGAGATAGGTCAGCCCAGGGAGGACGGACAGGTCAAGGGGGCGGGATGAGGTTAGTAGATAGGAGATGGGGGTGGGGCCTGAGGTGGGAGGAGGGGATAGGTGAGAGGAAGAATAGGTTAGGGAGGCGGAGTTGAGCTGGGCTGGTTTTGGGATGCGGTTGGGGAAGGGGAGATTTTGAAGCTTGTGAAATCCACATTGATACCATTGGGCTGCAGGGTTCCCAGGCTGAATCTGATTTGCTGTTCTTGCAGCCTTCGGGTGGCATCATTGTGGCATTGCAGGAGACCCAGGATGGACATGTCGTCTGAAGAATGGGAGGGGGAGTTGAAATGGTTCGCGACTGGGAGGTGCAGTTGTTTGTTGCGAACTGAGCGCAGGTGTTCTGCAGAGCGGTCCCCCAGCCTCCGCTTGGTTTCCCCGATGTAGAGGAAGCCACAACGGGTACAGCGGATGCAGTATACCACATTGGCAGATGTGCAGGTGAACATCTGCCTGATGTGGAAAGTCTTCTTGGGCCTAGGATTGGGGTGAGGGAGGAGGTGTGGGGGCAGGTGTAGCACTTCCTGCGGTTGCAGGGAAAAGTGCCGGATTTCAACTCCCCCTCCCATTCCTCAGACGACATGTCCGTCCTGGGCCTCCTGCAATGCCACAGTGATGCCACCCAAAGGCTGCAGGAACAGCAAATCATATTCAGCCTGGGAACCCTGCAGCCCAATGGTATCAATGTGGATTTCACAAGCTTCAAAATCTCCCCTCCCTCAACCGCATCCCAAAACCACCCCAGCTCATCTCCGCCTCGCTAACCTGTCCTTCCTCTCACCTATCCCCTCCTCCCACCTCAGGCCCCACCCCCATCTCCTATCTACTAACCTCATCCCGCCCCCTTGACCTGTCCGTCCTCCCTGGACTGGCCTATCTCCTCCCTACCCCCCCACCTACACTCACCTTTACTGGCTCCATCCCCACCTCTTCGACTTGTCTGCCTCCTCTCCACCTATCCTCTCCTCTATCCATCTTCTATCCGCCTCCCCCTCTCTCCCTATTCATTTCAGAACCCTCTTCCCCTCCCCCATTTCTGATGAAGGGTCTAGGCCCGAAACGTCAAGCTTTCCTACTCCTATGATGCTGCTTGGCCTGCTGTGTTCATCCAGCCCCACACCTTGTTATCTCAGATTCTTCAGCATCTGCAGTACCTTTTATCTCTGGGAATTGTTGAGTTTGGGATTATGATTGGCATAGTCTCATTGGATTGAAGGGTCTGTTTCTGTGTTGAATGACTCTACGTCTACTTAAAGAACAGTGTAATGGACACGATTTTCTTTAATGGTTGTGTTCAAACTTCTGTTCTGCTGTTTAAAATATAAGTTGCTTACAAAAGCTCTGGTCACCCTCATTCAAAAAGGGAGGAAGGCAGAAAGTAGGAAATTACAGACCAGTTAGTGTAAAATGTGTTGTTGGGAAATTATTAGAGTCTGTGATTAAGAAGTAATAACAGGACGTTTGGAAATCAAAGTACAATCCATCAGAGCCGACATGGTTTTATCAGGGGTAAATCATGTTTGACTAATTTGCTTAGAGTCCTTTGAAGATGTAATAAGCAGTGCAGATAATGGGGATCCTGTAGGTATAGTATATTTGGACTTTCAGAAGACATTTGATAAGATGCGACATAAAATGTAAAATTACTGGGGTTAGAGGTAGTTTAATCGTTTGGGGATTTAATAGGGGATTGGATAACCAACAGAAGTCAGGATAAGTGGGTGCTTTTCTGGTTGGCAAGATTTAAGTAGTGGGGGTGGCACAGGGTTTGGTCCTCGGGCCTCAACTATTTACAATCTATATGAATGACTTAGCTCCTTGGTTGAAAAGTACGATAGTTAGATGAGAGTAAAATAGGTGGGAAAGTAAGTTGCATTAAGAAATAAGGAATTTCCCATTAGATATGAATAGGCTAGGTGAATGGGCCAAAATTTGACAGATGGAATTTAATGTAAGTATGAATTTATCCATTTTGGTCAGAGGAATAGAAAGGCAGCTTTTAATTGAAATGGAGAGAAAGTTCAGAATGCTTTAGTGCAGAGGATTCTGGGAGTCCTAGTGCATGAATCGCAGAAAACTTGATATGTAGCTAAAACAGGCAATAAGGTAGGTAAATGGAATTTTGACATTTTTGCTCAACGAATAGAATGTAGAAGTATGGAAGTGTTGCTGCAACTGTGCAAGACATTACCAATACCTTACCTGGAGAATTGCATGCAACTTTGGTTGCTTACTTGAGGAGGGATGTCATGGTATTGGAGGCAGTTCAGAGGAGGTTCACTAAGATTGATTGCAGACTTCAGGGGTTTGTCTTACGAAGAGAGATTGAGCAGTTTCAGCCAATACACTCTGGCGTCTAGAAGAACGGGAGGAGATATAATTGAGGAATATAAGATGCTAAAGGGAGTTGACAAACTACATGTGGAAGGGATACTTCCTCATGGAGCAATCTAAAGCGAGAGGTCATCGTTTTAGGAAAAGGGTGTAGCAGATTTAAAACAGGTGAGAAATTACTTTTATCAAAGGGTCATGAATCCACCAGAGTGTGGTGTGGGATGCTGGGACATTCATTTTAAGGAGGAAATAAACTGATTTGAAGGGTTATGGAGAGCAGTCAAGACAGTGGAGTTGAGGCCAAGATGAGATTAGCCATGATTGCATCAAATGGTGGAGCAGACTCGAGGGACTAAATTTTCTACTCCTAGTTTTTATGCCTGTGGCCAATAGTGCTTTCAAATCTATTTCAGTAATCATTTTAAATACGAAGTTTTGTCATTTGATCTATTCAGCTATTAACCAGAAGTTTGAATTGTATTTTAAAAATTATTGGCCTCGGAGAATTGTTACAGTGTATGTTGGAATATGACCATTAAACTGAATTTTTTCTTTTGACACTCTGCGGTAACCCTTGTTGGATGTGTGTCAGGATAACAGGTGAAGGTGTGCTTGTCTTTGGCTGGGATGCCCATTATCATATATTTTGTCAAAGCTTATACATGAATAATGGCCCTTTAAGATGCGCACTCTGTCCATGTCTGTGTGGGTTTCCTCCAGGTCCTCCAGTTTCCTACCACAGTCCAAAAATGTGCATGTTATTTGGATTGGCCATGCTAAATTGCCCGAAGTGTCCAGGGATGTGTAGGCTAGCTGTGGGAAATGCAGGGATAGGGATGGGTTTGGGTGGGATACTCTTTGGAGGGTCAATGTGGATTTGATGAACCGAATGGCCTTCTTACACACTGTAGGGATTCAATGATGATAATGAAGATGTCACATACTCTAGGCAAGAACTGAATAAAGGAATGGTGGAAATTTACTGGGGAATATTATGTAAAAGAGTTGAAGTGCAAACTTTTTGCCTTTCACTGTAGAACTATTTATTCTACATGATGGGGGTATTTTGCAAAAAATGTTACAGCCAAATTGAAGGGAAGTCGATGAAGTTTCTCGAACTCTCCATCCAAACCTTGCTGGTCAATGACCATCTGTTTCTTGTTGGGATCGTGGCAAAAATGGTCAATCAGTCTTTGACATCTACCATCAGATTACTAATATCTGAAATCTTTCATGGATTAAAATGGTTTTGGAAAAGGAAACAATTACGGGCTTAAAATAGCCTCAACAATCAACTGAACACAGGTTGAACAAATTCATGAAACAAGCAATATATATGAATCAATTTTACCAAAAATAACATTGTTCCTGTAATGTTTCTAATGAGGTCAGCCAGCTGGGCCTCGTAGAATATGAGTTCCCTGACTTGGTCTATTAATCAGGTCCAATCAGGGAGCCCTGGCTGACAAAGAAAGGTGAGTGTCAGAAATAATGACACACTGGTGCCTGACTCTGTAGGAGGCAGTACAATAGTCGAAGACTGTTCATGTGTAAATAAAGCATGTCTGGGTGACAGGATACTGATCTCTATGCAGTTATTTCAGTGGTGACAAGAGGAAAACACGATCCGAAAGGAACTCGTCTGCAGCTGTCGGCTTTGAGTTGGATTAAGCACTTCTACATCATGCCTTTGTTTGGGAAGCTTGACTCACCTGACCCTGCTATCAAGGGCTGGGCCCTGCATGTGGAAATAATGCATTATTTTTTATAAGCAATTGACATTATGAGGGATGAGAAGCAAGTAATTCTCCTGACAGCCTGTGGAGTTGCAGCTTTTCCTGTCAGTGAAGCCTGATATTCCCTGGGCACCAGATACTAAAATCTTCCAAGAATTAAAACCTTTTTGGTCCCAAAGAGATCAGCTCATTATTGAGGATAGCATGTTGTTATAGGGACCAAGAGTAATTGCCTCTAGCAAGGGTCACCATCAAATACTGGTTGAACTTCACCAGGGCCATCCTGGGGCCCCCAAAAGGACAAAAATGACCATCAACAGCTCCCCAAAATCTATGGGAATAGCTGGATAAACTTTGGACTCGGTTGCATGTCAACTTTCATGGGTTCAATGTCATTGTAGATGCATACTCAAAGTTGTTATGTATGCATAGAAACATTGGGACAACAATAGAAAAACTGCATGCATCTTCTGCAACACACTGAATCCCAGAAGTGTTAGTCACTGACAATAGGCCATCGTTTACCAGCAGGGAGTTTGGTTATTTCTTAACGTCAAATGGGATTTGACATGTATGGACAGCTCCATGCCATCCATCATCCAATAGCCTGACAGAAACAGCTGTACAAACTCTGAAGGATGGAATGCAGAAACAGCCTAAAACCTCGCTAGATACCAAATTACCACGGTTCTTGTTTGATTATAGGACCACCACTCATGGAACTCCAAGGAATACACTGGCAGAGTTGCTGATGGGTAGAAGACTCCACACCAGGTTAAGTCTGATCTTTCTAGACCTGGGGAGGAGGGTGAAATGGCATCAGGAATTCCAATGCTGGACCCCAGACTCCAACAATCAAGAGAGACAGTTTGATGCAAGAGACAAAGTTTGATGTAAAAATCATGGAAACGGCCCTGTATGGGTAAGAGGCATGTTTGACACGAGGTCAGGACCTGTGATGTATAAAGTTCAGGTAGGCGACACGATCCTGAACAGGCATGCAGATGATATGAAAGCCATTAGTTCTCAAACGGTGTGGGAGCAAACCGTGCCCTTCCGCTCTGAATATGTGGATTCATCGTCTCCATCAAACATTGTTGAGTCCTCTGAATCAGAGATGGACATGTCAGATGTAGCCATCTTGATACCTTTGACACCAGAAGAAGAGAGTGAAATTCTACTGAGGCGATCCCACCATAAGAGGCAAGATCCCACGTGTTACATGCTGCCCATGTCTGAGGAGCATGACCCAGTACCATAACGCTCCAGGAGGCACTGTACGAGAAAGGACCGGCCTATGTCCGTGGTTTTGGAGGGGAAGGGATATAGTGATAGTAATGAGGTCAGCGAACCAGACCTCATAGAATATGAGTTCCCTGATTGGGACTGTTAATCTGGTCCAATCAGGGAGCCCTGGTTGACAAATAAAAAAGGTGAGTGTCAGAGATACTAACACTATGGTGCCTTTGTATGAGACAGTACCATAGTCAAGGATTATTCCTGTGCAAATACAGGGTGATTGGGCAATGGAATGCCGGCCTCTGTGCAGTTATTTCGGTGGCTAAAGACATTGAAACTCGCACCTTTATCTCCTGTTTGATTTACGCTTCTCCAGTTAAACTTGACATGTTCAAAATGAACTGAAGATTTTCTAGCTTGGAAAAACAATTAAATCAGACTTGGGAATTAATTGTATTTCAGGCAACTTCTTTCAGGCAGAGGAGAGGGAAAAAATTGATCTGTATCAACACAACTTGAAAGACTTTCTCTCTGTGCTCACACAGACGCTCTCGTTCTCCCTCTTTCTCTCCCTCTCGCTCGCGCTGTCTCTCTCTCTTGCACTCACTCTCTCTCACACACTTTCTCCCTTGTGAAGTCTCACTCTGTCCCTCTCATGTACGCTGCCTGTCACACTTGTGTGCGCTGGCTGTCTCACAAGCACGCTCACTGTTTGTTCTCAGCCTCCCAGAAAGCAGTGCTTGCTCATAAAGCTCAGAGATAAAAGCCCCACACTTGTTATCTTGCTAATAAAGCTTATTGGAGAAGCATCTATTCACCAGAAACTCAAAAGTATCTCTATGTACTACTACTGAGGATACAAGACATCTATTAATCAACTGTGGTTTCATTTTAAGGCTTAATGTGTGCTGGACTCTCGGGTGTTTTAAACTGCATACTCTTTCTATCAGTCTGGACTGACACTTCCTCTTGAAACTCTGTGTGTGTGTGTGTGTGTGTGTGTGTGTCTGTGTGCGCGCTCAGGATTAGCGAATAGTAGTGTTCCTCTTTAACTTGAGAGAACTTTACAATCGGCTCAACTTGGGAACAGTACTGCCTTCTGGACTGTATTGAGTTCAACAAATTTAGGGCTTGAGGCATCCTCTCTCATGCCCTTACCCTAACCCCCACTACCAGGCATTGTTATTATATGGACTGCTATTATATACAACCCATTGTTAGCCACTAATAGTAGCTATTCATTCTCCCAGGCTGATTATTATTCATTCCTTCATCTATCCAACTGTCCTGTCTCTTTGGGCTTTATCTCCACCAATCGTTTACTCCTTATCCTGTCTCACCACCTTATCTTCATAAAATCCCACTTTTTTTCCTAGCTGCCATCAGTTCTGAGGAAAGGTCACTGGACCCAAAACATTAACTTCTGATTTCTCTCCACAGATGCTGCCAGACCTGCTGGGTGTTTCCAGCAATTTCTGTTTTTGTTTCTGATTTCCAGCATCTGCAGTTCTTCGGGTTTTTAAAAAGAACTAAAAATCTTTGTGGTCAACAGAGGGGTTATAAAGAGGGGATCTGGTGTGTACCTCATCAGATCATAATTTTTAATGATATAAATAAAGATTGGATTAAAAAAAATTGCTATGTTACATTTGTGTCATTTCTTGAGAGGATATTTGGAAAAAGATTGTATTATGAGTCTGAGATGTTTAGGTGTGCAGCCTGCAGTGAAGAAAACTGAAGTGTAACTTGTGTCCTAAGGTGTAATCACCTTTGTTTAGTTTTTCAATTTAAAAAATTCTTGTTGTCTTTTTGGGTTGTTTTCAGCAGCTAAGGGTTTGTGGGTATGATCACTGCGCTGTGATTATTGGAGCAACACTGCTCTAGATGTCAAATAGAGCTAGACTCCATCATGGAATGCTGTTTCCCCTCCACATTTAGGGAACAAAACGCTCTGAACCATTTAATGTTGCAAAAAGCATAAACAAGTTTTATTACAGCTTTCTATTTTCTAAGTTGATGCAAGAAAACATTTCCATGGTGAAAATAGGACTTCAAGTGAACAATTGGATAGATTAAACCCAGCTGGAATGCACTTCAACACACATCCAATCCTGATTAAATTTAGACCATATCTGAACAGATTTTGTGGTCAGCTGACTGAAGGAAGTAGACTGTGTGCATTGGAACTCAGATATTTGTAGGGTCAAATGAGGGAAATATGATTGATTGCCCTGAACATTTCCCTATTTTGGGAAGGATTGTTGTGTAGCAGAAAAATGCAAGTGCATTGAAAATTGGTTCTGTCGGGTACATCACGATTCTTCTATTGAACTAGAACGAGTAACAAATGATGGAATTGTTCTGACCAATGCCAGTCACAGGGAGAAAATTGTACTCCCTTCCTGTCACAGCCAGTCCTCCAGTGTTCATCAGTCCCCACAGCATTCATTGTAGAAAGTTGAGTAGGCCTCACATGACACAGGAAGTAAAATCACACTCCTCCTGATGCCAGATGTGCTAATGTCATTGAAAGAAAACTGCAACATAAGTTCAATAAACCTCTGTAACACTTTGCAATTATTACATTTTACTTTCCTTTTTCTTGTAAACATTTAATGTTATTACTTACCAATTGTAAATTTTTCTCTTTTTTTGGGTATTAAGTGTCATGGGTGTTTGGAGGTTCAGTTGACGGGCTGGAGTGGAGGATGTCAAGGGTAGCGAGTTAGATCAGGATGTGGTGGGGGAAGATTCCTCAGAATTGGTAGTGAATTGTGGCTGAAGTGCTTAATATGAGTGATTTTTTTTTAAACTTCAATAATAATCCATTGCTCAATATGTACAGTTATGGGGGAAATGCAGGAGACTGACACAAAGTTTAAATGCTCACGGAACAGGTCGAGGCACAACGGGCTGATGGTCACCTTCTACACTATAACAGTTCTGTGGCTGTGGGTCCAGTGGAGAACTTGGCTGGTGAAAATAAGCAGTAGAATTAGCCATGAGTCCAACCTCTTTCAATCTTTGAATGTTTCCTGGACTCATCCAAATGAGTCAGAGCCCTCAGTTATTTCTGGGAGTTCAAGGAGCAGGAATTTGGTCATCAGAAGTTTAAACTTCCCAGGTAGTCGGGTGAGTTAAGACTTCCACATGTACATCTCCAAGATACACTGCTGCAACAGTTTCCTTTTGGAAGATCTGGGACACTTATGTTAACTGCTAGATGAAGAGAAGAGGGAATATCCATGAATAAATTGATGGTAGTGTTTCATTTGGAATGGTTTTATTTATGGTTTTAACTGACACAGTTGTAAGTTTTAGTGACGGTATGGAATACATTTACTCAAAATAGGCAGAAACAAAAAGATTACGGTTCGGAATTGTTCTGTAGCACAGAATCTCAGTATTGTTAAAAAGAATACGTTCTGTCAAAGCTGTTCATTTTGCACTCAACAGGACAATGTGTAGATTCATCAGTTTTAAGGGAAAAACCAACATTAATACTGTATGAGAGGACAATGCACTCTACTACACGTGTAGGTTTTCCCAACAATGAAGATAGGTTGACAAGAAACGTTAGACTGCTTCTCTGTCCAAGCATGCTCCCTGAGTAGGAATGAAAGAACTTCATTATCCTACACATTTCATGCCCTAAAAATGCCCTGAAGGCCTTCACAATCAATTTGCTGTTCTCATGCATGAAACACTTCAACTGATTAGTGCAAAGCAATATTCCACTGACAGTGATAAGATGATGACCAGATCATCTATTTTAGAGCTGTTTTTAAATAAATATTGCCTATGACCTTCTTGAGAGTGATACCCCACAGCTAATGCAGGGAGCAAAGCACTTGGGATTTTTGCTCAGCCTCCCTGTGTCCAAGTGTCCAATAATAATTGCCAGGAGCAGTGTTGAATCCTGGATAGAAGTCTTGTTTCATCACAGCCATGCATATGTAACTCCTTGTGTGCAACACACATGCCTGGGGTAATACTCTTTCTCTCCCTCTTTCTCTCTCTCTCTCTCTCTCTCTATCCATTTCATTTGTAATTAATTATGGTCACAGTTCATACGATGATTGTGTCCCTTTTTGTAGTGCTGAATTTATTTATAAAATTGAAACACTGAAAATTACTAGAGAATTCAAAACTACCAGTATAAATATTTTTCTTTCCCTACTTAATATACAGTAAAAAGTAAAGCTGGAATAAACTTAAAATTTAGCAGTTAGCAGGCATAGTTTTGCATGACAGGAATGTTGCCAAGAATTTGAGGTTTGTGTATCTGTTTTTTGCTGCACAGTTTTCCCTTCATTGACATTCCTTAAGCATTCAGAATTTTCTTCTGATTAGCAAGTGTTAAATCCTTTAACTAACAACCAAACATACATATATGACCATTATTGTAGCAACTATTTATAGCTTGCTTACAATACTTTGAAGATAAGAAACCAATCGCACTTGGAAATTTTTAAAACTCCATCTCAGAGCAGCATAGGCATTTCAGAATGGGTTCCTGCCATTTCTCGCAGTTAGAGTCCAAGACTGCTCTGATAATTAAACCAAACACTCAACTCTTGTGCTACAGGATTGGGGCTTCTTTTTAAGGTCAGGAGAAGGCAGTTACGCAATGATTGGATGCTGACTTGTCAATACCTCACCATATTTTTGAGACCATTAGTTTGAAGTGTCATTGAAGGAGTTAATGGGGGGAATGAAATTGAGGAGGACAGGTAAAACGATGGAGGTGACACAAATTGAAATTGAGAATTGGTCTATTCAATGATAAGTGTTAAACAAAGATGGAGCAGTAATAAACTAATATTTCAAAGGAAAATATAATTAATGATGGACAAGGTGAGGAAGCTCAAGCCAGAGTGAATTGGAGGAAGCCACGCAATTGAGGTGGATGAAAGACACTTTGGGATTCAAAATGACTATTTGAGGACTGGTAATATGCTACACAGGATGCTTTAGAGGCTGTAAGTAGGTCCAATAGGGACAGAGACTTCACGAAAACTCTTTCAACTTAGTTAAGTTGACGTTTGGGCAATTCAGAATCATCAACTTATTAGTACCAGAGACAAATTTTAATTTAATTGACAATTATATGTTCATAGATGAGCATTTTTATGCAGCAAAATAATACGGGAGCAGAGTAGTTCACAAGGCCTATTGAGTCTATTCGTCTTTTGATAAAATAATACTTCATCCGTGCCTGAGCTCCACTTGCCTGCTTGTTCGTCTTAGCTCTCAACCCCCGAAGACCAGGTATTATTCTTGTAAATTTACATTGAACTCCCTCCAAGACCAAAACAAAAAAAGGACAATGCCTTCTGTCTAGCTATTCAATGATTTTGAGTCAATATGGACTTACAAAAAAGAAATAATGTTTGACAAACGTATTGGATTTTGGAGGATTAAAGAGGTGAGATACCACACAAAAAGGTAGTTTGCAAGCCGAGGATTAATGGAATGGGGGCAATATACACTCAGGATGGAGGGCTGGTACATTGAGCTCTTGACTCTTCTACAATTTAGAAATCTCTATTTATTGTCTTTACTTGAAAAATTATGATTTGCTGTTCATTGCGTACTTTTCAGTCAATCACAGTTGGAGGTTGACCATGAGCTCCAAGCATTGCTTCTATACACATGATCCTGTGGTCAGCTAGCCAGCGTTCAGAGCCTTGTATGCCCCTTTGTCATTTGTTGGAAAGCTGAGCAGCTGTGCTCTATTAGCAAATCGGTGGTCTAATCAATCTGTTTTAATTCACTTGACTATATAACTCTCGCCATTTACCATCACAATGTCAATTCGTCAAATTCTAAGGGTGTGATTCCTTCAGGTTTTTGATTACTGACTGGTGTCTCACGAGTCTGAAACTCTTAAGATTCGTGTTCTAATATTATTTCCAAGCAGATAAGA
The DNA here is from genome assembly GCA_024137785.1 of Ginglymostoma cirratum. NCBI lineage: Eukaryota > Metazoa > Chordata > Chondrichthyes > Orectolobiformes > Ginglymostomatidae > Ginglymostoma > Ginglymostoma cirratum. The sequence goes on from JAHRHZ010000029.1 coordinate 11,461,555, forward strand.
TCATAAAATAAGAAGTAGAAGCAGGAATCTATCACATGAGTCCTTGACCCTCTCCCACTATTCAGTATGATCATGGATGATCAGCCTCAACTTCTGCCTATACCCCATGTCCTTCAATTCCCTAAAAAATGAAAAGCTATCTATCCCAACCTAAAAAACATCAGTGATGTCCCCAATGATTTTTCTACTGAAAAGCCGATGAGTCTCTCTCTCTGTCTCTTTCTCTGTCTCATATTTGCCATCTACTTTTGGCGTATCATGGAGAGACATGCAGGTTGATGTTTCGCCAGCTTCATATTATGCACAGCTTCCTTGGCCATAAAGTCCTGGACCTGGACTTATTTTAGTGACAGGATGTGGACAACACTAGCTGAAACCTTCATTGTCTGCTTCTAATTTCCCTTGAGAAAGTCTGCCCTGGAGCTCCTGACTTACAGGACACTACCTATTACCCTTCCATTTGTTAGACATGGAGACCAAAACTGCATACAGTAGTCCAAATGTGGTCTCAGCTAAACTCTCTGCATTTGTAGTCAAAATTTCCTTGATCTTGTGTTTCAGTCCCTTTCTAAAAGAAACCAATGTGCCTTTGCTTTCCAGGTTATTTGCTGTACCCTTTAACATTCCATGTGTGACTTTACCCAGGTCCCTCTGAATACCAACTTTTTAAAGCTTCCTTCTTTAAAGAATAGTCTATTTTTCTATTCTTCCTGCTAAAGTGAATTACTTTGCATTTACCCACATTATTTTCCATCTGTCACCTTCCTGCCCACTCACTTAGTTTCTTTTCAGTTTCTTTGTGTTCTCCTTACAGCTTGCATTACAAGTTTGTATTGGAAGATACATTACTCTCAGTCTCCTCATCTAAGTCCCTACAATAGATTATGAATAGTTGAAGCCCTGATCCTTGTAGCACCCTATTAGCTGCTGCCTGCCAGCTTCAAAATTTATCTCTGTTCTCTCTGTGCTTCCTCTCCGTGTACCAGCCCTCCATCCTAACTGACACATTGTTCTCATTCCATTAATCCTGGTCCTGCATATTACCTTTTCATGTGGTATCTTGTCTTGTTAATCCTCCAGTCAAAAGTTATTTCCGTTTTGTAAGTCCATATTGATGCAAAGTCATTGAATAGCTATAAACAGAAGGCATTGTCCTTTTGTTTTGACCCTGGAGGGCATTTAATGTAGGTTTACAAAGATAATTCCTGATCTTCAGGGGTTAAGTTAGAAAGAGGTTAAACAAATTAGGCCTTTATTCTTTAGAATTTAGAAAGTTATGGGGTGATCTAATTGAGATCTTTAGAATCTTTGCATGGAAAGACAGGGTAGATAAAGATAAACTGTTTCCACTGGTTGAAGATTCTAGAACCAGGATGCTAGTCTTAGAATTAGGGGCACGCCATTTAGGAGAGATTTTAGAAAGCACTGCTGCAAACAGTGTAGTGGAGGTTTGCAACACTCTTCATTAAATGGTGGTCAATGATAGTTCTATTGTTAAATTTAAACCTGAGACAATTTTTTTCATTAAGCAAGGATATTACTAGGTATGAGCCCTAGTTAGGTTATAGAAATGGATGTTTCATGGAAGTAGAGTTGAACTAGGCAGCTTCAGCAGTGGCTTTGAAGGTGAAGTGGGCCTGGGATTCCGTGAGCGGCTGGGACTCGTTTTACTCGTGGTTTTCATTGCCGTCAGCCTGGGCTTCTTTGTAGCCGTTTAGGCATCATTCTGTGACTCCGTGCGGCTTTTCTTTGGCATCATGTGGATCTGGCCTGGGATTCCAAAGGGGTGGTCACATCCTCAAGCCCAGAGCCCTGAAATGGACTAATTTTTCTTTTTATTTTTAATTTCTTTCTTCCTTTATTGTATTATTGTGGAAGGACTGTTATTCTGAACTTTTTAGTTCTTTATTTTTCTAATTTATTACTATGATTTTGTGCTTTTGAGGGTCTATAATGCTGGACTTGTTATTTCTTTATTTTTTTCTTAAGAATTTGTACTCCAGAATCTACACCTAGGTACCTTTGTACCTAAGATGGTGCCGTAAGCGGTGACTTGTAAACATTTCACTGTATGACAATAAAGTTTGTTCATTCATTCATTCGAGTATTTATTATTCTTTTAATTTAGTTGCTGTTCTGTTTGAAGGTCAATATAATGGTTAAGGATGGTGTGGAGCAGAAAAGAAATTCATTCCCGGGTAGTTGGTGGTGCTGTGCACACTTCAGTTTTTGGGGACAGCTCCTTATGCCATGCAGACATTGTTTGTGAGGCTTTCTTTATTGATATTGTTGAAGAATACTACCTGTGACATGGCCTGCCCCTGGAAAATCAATGTAGTTTATAGTCTTTAACCTGGAAGCAGTGGTATACAATTGAATGTCCCCAATATTGCTAAATGACTCAATTCATATAAAACTTCAGTTTCTCTATCTGCTGGCAACAAGTGGGAACATTATGATGTCACTTTTAATATTTGAAACGTTCAACCTCTAATCAAGTCTTTATCAAGAGATTGCAGTCCATAATTGCAGTGAGATTAGCTTCTAGCAGTTGCAAGGCATTAATGTACAGTCTTGTTACAGACTTGACATTGCCAAAATGAGACAACTTTTCAATCATGATACATAAATGTATGACGTGCTGAATCCTCAATTGATTCTTAATCCAAGTGGAGTGCGACTGCTTCCACTGGGAAGTCTTGTTTCTTTTGCCTCATGGTATTTTGAGGCAAGAACTCCATTGACATTGCAGTTCGTATAAATTTGGCCCCAGTGCATGTATTAGAACTGTTTTACCCTGAACATGATTAAAATGTGGAATGCGCTACCACAACATATAGCTAAGTTAAACAGCATAGATGTATCTAAAAGAAAGATAGATACATAAGAGAGAAAGAAGTAGAAGATTATGTTGATGTTCGAGCGTCATGTGGATCATTTGGGTCAGATGGCTGTTTCTGGGCTGTACTTTCTATGTAAACTTATACTTAAGGTGTGAATACACGCTTATATCTCAAGATCTTCCAGAAAGCCACCTGTGGGTTTAGATTGATTGATTATCAATTAAAAATAAAATGATGCACCTTCCTAAGTCTCACGCACCCTTTAATATTCAGTTCTCAATTCATAACATCCTTTTGCCATGTCTCTGTAAGATTGTACACATTCAATTTCTATTTGCCCTATCAATGCATATGTTTAATTTTATGTGTGAGTGCATTCCAATATAGAGTTGTTCTGCCCCTTTTTAGTATTTATGTAATCTCTAGCCTTATCTGTTCTTTTGCTCTTGGGATTGTACACACTACCCTTTCCTTCCACCCTCTGTTTATCATTTCCCACACTATAAACCTTTTTCTATTGCTTTCTACCTATTTTCTAATTTTAGCACATCAAATTTGACTCCTTGCCTCCACTATTTAGTTTAAAAACCCTCTCCACTTCCCTAGTTATGCAATTCACGAGAACACTGGTCCCAGCCAGATTCAAGTGTAAACTTTTTCCCACTTTCGCCAGTACTAGTGTCAGCGCCCAACAGACTGCCTAATTCTACCACAGCAGCCTTTGAGTCGTGCATTAAATTGTCTAATCTTATTTGCCTTATGCCGATTTGCCCATAGTTCAGGTAGTCCGACCTTATTACCCTTTATGTTCTAATTAATTTGCTGCCTAACCCATTGCAGTGACAATGCAAAACTGCGTTTCCTGTCCTCCTGATGTCATTACTACCTACATGGTCATCATGATTTGATCCTCACTGTCCCAATGTCAGTTCATCTCTGTCCATTAGCAGATGTCCCAAATCCTAGCGTTGTGAAGGTGACACATCCTTCTGGCCTCTCACTCTCTTTGATACTGCTCTCTGCGGCAATCTCCCTCGTTACACTGTCCCATGCTATCACCACGTGTTCTCCAGATCCAGGTCTACTGTACTACCTACTTTGCTCCAACAGAGACATTCACCATTGCTCTCTGCCTCCAATCTCTTAGCTAGTAAGAAATCCAAGTCACAGCTGTCCCTTTAGTGTCACAAAAGCAAAACAAACTCTGGTAATTTAAATATGGTGGGTGCTCTCTACACCCTGTAATTTGGCAGTTCTGAGGAAGGGTCACTGGACCCAAAACATTAACTCTGTTTTTCCCTTCACAGATGCTGCCAGACCTGCTGACCTTTTCCAGCAACTTTGTTTTTGTTCCTGATTTACAGCATCTGCAGTTCTTTTCGTTTTTATTAGGTGTTAAATAAGCTTTTTAAATGATAAAGGAATGAACAGGGTACATCAAAGGAAGACATTTTGTCCGGGAAATCCCTAACCAGAAAACACCATTTTAAAATCAGGATGTAACCATTAAGTGAAATCAGAAAACTCTTGCATGCAAAAGATGATATGAATTTGGAACTTACTTCCGTAAATGGCTGGATCAGTTCAAATTTTCAAGACTTGACTCAATTAGATTTTGATAAGTGACAAAATATTGTGCTTGCTGTAAACAGAGTTCTGTTAATAAGGGCATAAAACTTTTGGAACAGAAGTGGGAGAATGGAGTTATACCAGTTCTAATGAGACACAATGTGAAAAGTTAAATATTTGTGTCCAAAAAGTCAGATCCTTGCAACAGACTGATAAGCGACTGTCTTCAAATAATGGGACCTATAACTTGATTTATATTTTGCTTTGTCTTATGCCCTCACTTCAATTTGAGAGAATCTTTTGCATGACTGTATTTAATTATTATTTCTGAAGCTTTCAAAGTTGACAGTTTGAATGTGCGTCTTTGTTTTATCACACTGAGTCTGATGTACAGCATCTGTAGTGCCTGAATCCATTATGTCTTAATTGGATATTCCTGTCAATTATGTTCTAATGCACCGGCAGTCTCATACATAAAACTGTTTTATGGTAATTAAGTGTTAATTAGTTTAGTTGCTGCTTGTCTGTTTATGGCAAGAACAATATTTTGTCACTTATCAAAATGTGCCCAGGCCATAAAAGTTTTAAGGTTCTGACTAAAGCAAGAAATCAGACGGAGATTAATGGCGATTGGTAATATTAGGGCTATTAACGTATGTATAAGTAGAAACAGACAGTTGCAGCTGTATTCTACAAAGACACTTCAAGTAAAAGCCAGAAACTTGTTACCAATGGGAAAATTCAAGGGTGAAATATCTGACATTCTTGCATTCTCTCAGTGTTGAATTCTCCTGCTGAGGTGCCAAATGCATCCTTACAGTTTACAAAAATAATTTCCTACATGACCCCGTTTAAACACCTGAAAATGAATGCGAACATGGACCCAAATAAAAACAAAATGGCAATAAAGCAGCAAAGTAAATCCACATATAATTGTTAATGTTCATGTCTTATAGATCAACATATACCTATACCGCCATCATTTCATATACCTGTGTGTAAGTTTCCACCAGTCTCTCCATAATCTCCAGTGATATAAGACTCAGTGAGGGAGCTTGCATTGTCCTTCCTGTCCTGCATTGGCCATGCATTCACAATGCTACATGGTGATCCCTATAGTGAAAGCCGCTTATATTCCTAGCCCTGTCTTGTAGCAGCTGTCCCACTGCATGCACACACAGGGTTGGTTATTTTCTATTTGCAGTTTGTGACCAAGTCGAGTTGTTCATGAAGCCTCCTTGCCCACATGCAAGGTATGAGCCACCCTCTAACCTGCCTTTGAGAACTGAAACACAATCATGGGGGGCTCAGTTAACAGCAGTTTGGCCCATGCAGTTAGTGTGGGATGTAAACGCAGGAGTGGGAACTGGCAATCTTATCCATAGTTTCTGCGACTTCGATAGCTGTAGTGGCAAATGATTTCAGAAGGGCTGCCTTGAGCATGAAGTTAACTCTAGCAAAACATTGTTGCACGTGATGTCAAGAAACAGTTGGAAACACTGGATACTGTAAAGGCTACAGGTCCTGACAACATTCCGGCAATTGTACTGAAGATTTATGCTCCAGAACTTGCCACTCGCTTAGCCAATATGTTCCAGCACTGTTAGAACACTGGCATCTACCCAACAATGTAGAAAATTGCCCAGGTATGTCCTGTGCATAAAAAGCAGGGCAAGTTCAACCTGGCCAATTACTCTGCCATCAATCTACTCTCAATCATTAGTAAAGTGATGGAAGGTGTCACCAACAGTGGTATCAAGCAGCACCTGCTCAGTGATGCCCAGTTTGGGTTCCACCAGGGTCACTCAGCTCCTGACCTCATTACAGCCGTGGTTCAAATATGGACAAAACACTGAAGTCCAGAGGTGAAGTGAGAGTGACAGCCCTTGGCATCAAGGCTGCATTTGACCGAGTATGGTGTCAAGGAGCCCTAGCAAAACTGGAATCAGTGGGTATCAAAGGGCAAACTCTCCGGTGGCTGGAGTCATACCTGACATGAAGGAAGATGGTTGTGGTTGTTGGAGGTCAGACATCTCAGCTCCCATCTCTGCAGGAGTCCTTCAGGGTAGTGTCCTAGGCCCAACCATCTTCAGCTGCTTCATCAATGACCTTCCCTCTATCATAAGGTCAGAAGTGGGGATGTTCACCGATGATCGCACAATGTTCAGCACCATTCATGACTCCTCAGATATTGAAGCAGTCCATATTCAAATGCAACAAGATCTGGCCAATATCCAGGCTTGGGCTGTCAAGTGGCAAGTGGCATTTGTGTTACCCAAATGCCAGACAATGACCATCACCAATAAGAGACAATCTAACCACCACCCCTTGACATTCAATAGCGTTACCATCACAGAATCCCCCACTATCAATATTCAGGGGGTTACCATTGACCAGAACCTCAATTGGACTCACCCCATTAAACACAGTGGCTACGAGAGCAGGTCAGATTCTAGGAATACTGCTGCAAGTAACTCACCTCCTGACTCCTCAAAGCCTGTCTACCATTTACAAGCCACAAGTCAGGCCCGTGTTTGAATACTGTCCACTTGCCTAGGTGAGTGCAGCCCCAACAGCATTCAAGAAGCTTGACATCATCCAGGACAAAGCAGCCCACTTGATTGGCAGTACATCCACAAGCATTCACTCTCTCCACCACCGATGGTCAGTAGCAGCAGTATGTACTATCTAAAGGATGCATTGCAGAAATTCACCAAAGATCCTCAGACAGCACCTTCCAAACCAACAACAACTTCCATCTAGAAGGACAAGGGCAGCAGATATATGAGAATGCCACCTACAATTCCCCCTACAAGCCAATCACCATCCTGACATGGAAATATATTGCCATTCCTTCAATGTTGCTGGGTCAAAATCCTGGAATTCCATCTCTGATGGCATTGTTGGTCAACCTACAGCACACGGACTGCAACAGTTCAAGAAGGCAGCTCACCACCACCTTCTCAAGGGCAACCAGGGACAAGCAATAAATGCTGCCCCGCCATCAACGCCCACATCCCACAAATGAATTTTAAAAATTCTGTCATAATGAGACCTTAAAATACAGCACATATTATGCCCCAGTATCTATTTGGGGAGTGAGGGCGGGGGTTGCTTGAATGTTTCTATCTAAATGTTATGAATTATAATCAGTTGGAAGTAATTTTGCAAGGGGCTAAAAGGAGCCCTGAATGTGGATACAAGAATATGTTGGCAAGGGTGTGACAGGCTATTGAAGGTGGGCGGATGCGTGAGTAGACATAGGGATAGGTTGAGGTGTGAAGGCTCGATGTACAAATGTTTAATTAAACAACTGGGACCAAGCCCCAGAGATCTTAACAGTCCGCATCTACATTAGGCAGTTCTGACGGCCACCTCTGATACAAATTGGTCAAACAGTGGCCTCAACTCTATACCCCAGAACAAAGATCCTGCCACTCAGGGCACATTTTCCCAGGCTAGGTGCAGGGAGCAGGGTAATTTTCTAACCTCTCCTCAAATAATGCTGAGAAATCATACTTGCCTCTCCACTCTAGAGGATTAAATAATCTTACAGCACTAATTTAGTCAAGGGGAAGGCGAGTTACACTGAATCCCATTTGTACTGTGACATAACCAAAGCCTCAACTTAAGATTATTTAATCGTCGTTTGCTCTGTCCAAATTGACATGTATGTTACCAACTTCAGAAGTTATCTCTCTCTAAAGTGCATTGGAATATCCTACGAAAAAGATAGCTCCTTTATTATTGCCTTTCATTTCAGGTGTATCTTGAGAGGCAGTAATGTCAGTACAATGTCACCATTACTAAACTGCTACTTTTCCTGCAGCGGGTTCTGCTGGTTTTAAGGGTATGATTTCTCAAAGAAAAAGAATCCCCCAGTTGTTGACTGACAGGACTGGTGATTTATCACAGCATGGTGTTCTGATACATTATACTTTTTTCATAACCATGCTGTGATGAATGTATTTTTGTTTTTGCCTCCAAGCAGCATGGGATTTATTTTGATTTTGTTTTTAAATGGGAATTTTTATTTGAAATTTGCTTGGGGTAGTAAAAAGTTAGGATTGACTACTCTGATCGACTGTAGCTCTAAAGAAAGATGACCTGAGACTTGTACGTACACTCCATACCTTCAGATATAACACGCCACTGAATATGTAGAGTAGTGGATTGTCTAACTGTGGAGAACACGTTCATAAATGTATAGTAGCTGAGACTGCAGCCATGTTGGATGGGCTTGCAGGAGGGTTCCAGCCAATGGAGGCTGGTAGAGTATGGCATCTGGTAATTCACTGCTGCTTCAAGATTCACATATAACTTTTTAGTGCAGTAAATCGCAACGTTCAAAAAATATGTTTGTGAACAGAAGATAATTAATTTCTGTTAGTTAATTACGCTGCAGTTTTGTTGACTCAAATGTGTTCGCACTAAAAGTTAGCACCGAATTACCTGACTTCTTAAAGTTTTTTATGCATGGCAGTCAAGACCTAAATGCAGAAGTCCCACCCCAAATCTGAGGAACCCAATTTTTGTTGGCAGGGAGAAAGGTATTAGTCATACAGGAAGGAGACCCAAATTCAGCTCAAAGCCCTGAGTCCAAGCAGAACGAATTTTGACTGTTCCACAGGCCTTAACCTGTACTTTGGGAGTCACAGATTGTTGAAGTAAACAAAAACACTTATTTTAAGGGTAGTTATGTTTAATTATCATGGTGTAAAATCATTTTAAACCTTCCCTTTAAACTTAAGGTGGGGTTGGGCTAGGGGTAGAAACAGGCTTGAGCTGCCAACACGAGTTAGGTTTGTCTGCTGGATTGCTTGATTGGCAGTCAAGCTATTGTAGGTTCCAAAACTTTCCAATAGACGTCCTTGTTGAATTTTCCTAAAGGCTGATATTATATAATGATCATGGGCACCACAATATAAGAAAGATGATAACATATTCGAGAGAATGCTGAAGCACAATAAAAGATTGGTTCCAGGGATGTGGAACTTCAATTATTAAGATAGATGGAAGAAGTCAGGACCGTCCTCCTTGGAGAGAAAAGAAGAGAATCCCTAGTGCAGAAAGAGGCCATTTGGCCCATCAAGTCTGCACCAAACAGTATCCCACCCAGGGCCAGGCTCCCACTGTATCTCTGTGACACTACATATACCATAGCTAATCCATCTAACTGACATATCCCTGGTCACTATAGGGCAGTTTGGCCTAGCTAATCCATCTAATCCTTACATATTTGGAAGGTCACTGGAGCAACCATGAAGACACGGGGAGAATATGCAAACTTCACACAGACAGTCAGCCAAGGCTGGCATTGAACCCAGGTCCCTGGGGCTGTGAGGTAGCAGGGCTAACCACTGCACAACCATTCTGCCCATTCTTAAGACTAAGAGGAGATCCGATAGTGATTTTCAAAATCACTAGCTGGCTGGATAAAGTAGTTAGAGAGAAACTGTTCCCACTTGTAAAAAGGACTAGAATAAGATAGCATAGATTTAAAGAGATCTGCAAACAAAAAAAAGTAAAAGATGAAATGAGGAAAAGCTTGTTTCATTCAGTGAGTTGTTTAGGTATAGAATGCATTACCTGGAAGTGTGATAGAGGTGGGTTCAACTGAGGCATTCAAGAAGGCATTGCATGATTATTTGGATCAAAAAAGTGATATAAAGGCATGGGTACAAAACAGTTGGCAATAGGTAATGATGCTTATTCAGTGAGCGAATGTAGCTACGGTGGGCTGAATGCCCTCCTGTGCCCAATTCAGTGAGTAATGCTTAGTTAAGTTTCAAAAACCACAAAAGCACTTATTCCAAGTGGGAATAAGTGGGTGCTGAGTTCACAGTTTAAAGAAGTTATTAAAGAATGGGCTGTCCTTAAGGTGGCTAATGAATAGAGAAGTGAGGTTTTCTTTTATCACAGATTACCACTTGAGTTTTAAAACCTTTTGTTTTCACGAATTTGAGATTTTAATGTTTGACTGTACATGAAAGCTGCGTTAGACTGATGTCTTCCATGGTGACTCTGGGAGAGGATCATGGGGAAATGGATATGGGCTAGAAGACATAACAAATTCTATAAGATATAATCTCAGAGAACTGAGGCTGGCCTTCTAATTAGTTTCCCTTAGCCCATGCCATCTACCATCTGCTTTTGTGCTTGGTGGGTCTAACACCATTTCATACTGTCCTTCCATTTCTGGATTGACCCTTGAATTTGAAGCAGACATGGTGAGTAGGGAAATTTCTGACTTGTGCTGCCTGCTTTGTTAGCAAAAAAAAAACACCTGCCCTTGGCATTTTGGTATTGACCACTATTTTCATTGTTTTGTTTTAGCTGCAGTTATCCTGTGGTATTTCGGCAACTTTGCTGTGGTTAATAATGCTTCAGATAAAGCAGTTCCAAAATGAAAAAGTAGCATTAAATTTCAATTTTCAAGAGTGTAGCAATTAAGAGAGACCCTGTACCCATTTTATCTTGTCTGTGAAATCTCACAGTTAAACTGGAGCCAGAAATCTGCACCCTAATTGCTGGCATTTGTTACGCATTTGTATTTCTCCTGTCTGTACAACAGAATTTTTAAGCCACGACTGATGCTGTAAATGTCTTTGCAATGACTGGATTTCCCAAGGGAGAATAACTATCATGCTTGTAAGAAAAAGGGACAAGAGAGGTAATTTTGACTGAGCAATTGTATAAAATGGGTGATAGCAATTTGGTGCCAATACAAAAGTGAAAACATTCTAAGGATGCTGGAAATATTCAGGTCTGGAATAGTGTGGGGAGAAAGAAATCAAGTTGGGTGAGATGAAAAGCAGGTTGATGTCAGTCACCCACCCCACACTATTGCTCAAAACTACACCCCACATGTCTGGAGGTGTAAAGCGCAAGTGAGCCTCAACTGAAAGTTAACATGGAAACTCTTGGGGAAAATGCACAAGTGCACTGAGGATATTAAAAAATGTGAACTAAATATTTTCTCACGATACATTGTACAGTGGTCAGTGGAGGTAACTTCATTGTGTTCCTAACAATGTATTACAGTGTGTGCATCATTCTGTATCGTATTATGACTGGAATGAGAGTTCACTGTCTTTACCTAGCTGCACACTGCCCTGTGGGTCACAACATGAATTTAATTGTTTACCTGGTCCCCAGTATGGCTAATTGTATCTTTTTCTGTAAAGGACTTAGAATAAAAAGATCCTTCAACCAGGTTTCTTTAGTTATTGATTTTATTATAAAAATAAACTTACTCTACAGTGATGCAGTATAAATATTTACCATTGTGAATAACCGAAAACACATTAACATGCACCAAATAGAGATAAACAAAAAATGAATCTCTCTCCTCAGAGACCCACTTAGAAAATATCCATAGCCAATAAGTGTTGGCTCTTGAAGATGAAAAGGACAAAGTTTGTGATGTTCAATTAGCTATCTGTCTGACATTCTGGCATATAAAGACAAATGTCACTGAACACATGCTGTTGTTGCTGGGTACCTTCTTTAGATGCAGTCATTCAGAAAATTTCAGTAAACTCTTTCAGGAGCTTCTCACTTGAAAGCAGCCGGACTAGGGCTTCAGATTTCACATTGGACCCATATCAAGGATTTATCAGAAATAGGAGAGCTAATCTGAGGAGCAACTTATCTTCACCAGCTCATCATCAACTACTCAAACAATATCCAGAGCAGATACAGCAACATGATAGTCATAAACTCTGGTGTGAATTTCAAGTAAGCAGGCATTTATCAAGATATGATTATCAAGAGATGCCTTGTTTAATGTGAGGTCCAATATCATTTTATTCACCTCCTTGAGATAAACCATCCAAGTACCCACAATCATTGATAAGGCCTCAAAGTTATCAACCATCAAGCCTTCATAATAGTTCTCCCCTTCAAAACATTTTCAATGTTTCATTGCCAAACTGTAGACAAAAATAAAACAAGTATAAAAATCATTTACTAATGCTTATTCCTTTATATCTAAACTCTGATACATTCTTGGTACTTGGAAAGTTCAATCTAGGCTACATACTTGAAAGAGCATCAATAGTTACCTTGTTCACATTGAGGGGAAAAATAATCATTTAAGTGATTAGACTATAATCACAAACACCACTATAACAACCTTGCATCATGGTTTTAGAAATTTCCCACTAAGTGTAAGGGGGTTAGATTAATATATATCAACGTTTCCCTCTATCTTTGATGGACGTACAATTCAAGATGTTTACAAGCCAGTCGCAATTCTACAGTTTCCTTTCCCATTATAGAATATCTCTTTTGGTGTCAATTTAGCATTTTAGAAAAATATTCCCCTGGCTTCTCTATGTCTGACTCATCAATTTTGTAATAGAACCACAACTACACATAAATCGCTTGGATTGATCTCTAGCTTTGAAGGGTTTAGTGAAATTAGGGGCAGCCGACACAAATTGATTGATCAGAAATGGTTTCTAGCCTCTTAAAAAGCTGCCTTGGCACTCCCCAACCACTTGGATCTCTAAAGGTTGCAAATCTGTCAGTGGAGCAGCTTTAATGTTGAAGTTTGACAGTAGAAACCACAGATCCCTAAATATCTGATAATTTCTCATTTTGCTTTAGGGGCAGGGAACTCCAGCGAAGCATTTACTTTTGCTTTTCTTGGCAGCACTTGTCTTTGGCCATTCTTATGCCCGAAGTAGATTGCTTTAGCATAGTCCAGTACTTTTCAAAATAGAGCTACTAGTAGATCTAAAGGATAATTCCAAGTGTCACTACATATCATTACACCAGCAAGGAGAGAACACAATTAAGAATAGTGATTATCACTTGATTATCAGTTCTAAAAAGTGGCTGGAGCATTTTCTGGCTTTGGAAAGCAACATCTGCTGTTACAAAAGCTGATATCTCTTAAGCTTGTGCCTTAAAGGAATCTGTCAGTGTCACTTTAGAAAATCTATCTTAATAAGAAATTTGGTTGTGTCAATCTTATCAATATAGTTTTTCAAGCATGGAATTAGGTCAAAATCTGCATTTGTTACTACATTGACCTTTCTACAGTCCACGCAAAATCTGTTTGAACCGTCGGGTTTGCTTGCTTACATGATTGGGGGAAGTTCCAGCTACTTTGACTGGGTTTAATGAGGTGATTTTCCACCACATGTCGATTTCTGATTGCACCTAGCCCTGTTTCTCTGGACCTAAGTAATAAGAGTTCTGTTTCTTAAAGAGAATCCTCCTCCATCACATCCCAAAGGTTAAAGTTGTAAACCTTGTTTTATCCCACCAGATACCTTTAAATCCTGGGATTAGGCTTGTCAGGCCTCCTCACTGTTCTGCATTTAAATATCAAAGCATCATGTATAACCTCCCCAGCTGTTCAAATGTCTAGACAGAAAAAAGGAACTGTGATCCAAGTGGAACTCCATCTGTAATCTGTCCTGAGTGAAGACCTGGGTTAATCCCGCTATGTTACTTCAGGATTAATTGTTCTTGAGGGAATGGTCTCTGGAAACCGAGCAACCATATCCATATCAGTAAGAATACATAGGTATCCCACTTTCATTTCAGATAAAGATGCCAAATAGTCTGTAAACATCATAGTTCCTCAAAAACTGGTCTATGAAGTAGAGGTAGCAGGAACTGCAGATGCTGGAGAAACTGAGATAACAAGGTGTCGAGCTGGATGAACACAGCAGGCCAAGCAGCATCAGAAGAGCAAGGAGGCTGACGTTTCGGACCTGGACCCTTCTTCAGAAATGGGGTGGGGGGGTGGGGGGAGGAAGGGGGTTCTGAAATAAATAGGGAGGGGGGGAGGCGGATAGAAGATGGATAGACGAGAAGATAGGTCAAAGAGGCAGGGATGGAGCCAGTAGAGGTGAGTGTAGGTGGGGAGTTAGGGAGGAGATAGGTCAGTCCAGGGAGGACAGACAGGTCAAGGGGGCGGGATGAGGTTAGTAGATAGGAGATGGGGGTGGGGCTTGAGGTGGGAGGAGGGGATAGGTGGGAGGAGGAACAGGTTAGGGAGGTGGGGACGAGCTGGGCTGGTTTTGGGATGCGGTAGGGGGAGGGGAGATTTTGAAGCTTGTGAAGTCCACATTGATACCATTGGGCTGCAGGGTTCCCAAGCAGAATATGAGTTGCTGTTCCTGCAACCTTCGGGTAGCATCGTTGTGGCATTGCAGGAGGCCCAGGATGGACATGTCGTCTGGGGAATGGGAGGGGGAGTTGAAATGGTTCGCGACTGGGAGGTGCAGTTTTTTTAGTGCGAACCCAGCGTAGGTGTTCTGCAAAGCGGTCCCCAAGCTTCTGCTTGGTTTCCCCGATGTAGAGGAGGCCACAACGGGAACAGTGGATACAGTATACCACATTAGCAGATGTGCAGGTGAACATCTGCTTGATGTGGAAAGTCTTCTTGGGGCCTAGGATGGCAGTGAGGGGCGAGGTGTGGGGGCAGGTGTAGCACTTCCTGCGGTTGCAGGGAAAAGTGCTGGGTGTGGTGGGGCTGTAGGGGAGTGTGGAGTGGATAAGGGAGTCCCGGAGAGAGTGGTTCCTCTGAAAGCAGATAAGGGTGGGGAGGGAGAAATGTCTTTGGAGGCGGGGTCGGATTGCAGATGGCGGAAGTGTCGAATGATATTGCGTTGGATGCGGAGGTTGGTGGGGTGGTACGTGAGGACGAGGGGGATTCTGTTTTGGTTGTTATTGCGGGGAGGAGGTGTGAGGGATGAGTTGCAGGAAATGCGGGAGACAAGGTCGAGGGCGTTCTTGACCACTGATGGGGGCAAGTTGCAGTCCTTGAAAAATGAGGACATCTGAGATGTATGGGAGTGGAATGCCTCATCCTGGGAACAGATGCGGCGGAGGCGAAGGAATTGGGAATAGGGGATGGCATTTTTGCAGGAAGGTGAGTGGGAGGAGGTGTATTCTAGGTAGCTGTGGGACTTTTTGGGCTTGAAATGGATATCGGTTTCTAGGTGGTTGCCAGAGATGGAGACAGAGAGGTCCAGGAAGGAGAGGTAGGTATTGGTGATGGTCCAGGTGAACTTAAGGTTGTGGTGGAAGGTGTTGGTGAAGTGGATGAACTGTTCGAGCTCCTCGTGGGAGCACGAGGCAGCGCCAATACAGTCATCAATGTAATCCCCCTACCGTATCCCAAAACCAGCCCAGCTGGTCCCCGCCTCCCTAACCTGGCCTTCCTCCCACCTATCCCCTCCTCCCACCTCAAGCCCCACCCCCATCTCCTACCTACTAACCTCATCCCGCCCCCTTGACCTGTCTGTCCTCCCTGGACTGACCTATCTCCTCCCTAACTCCCCACCTACACTCACCTTTACTGGCTCCATCCCCGCCTCTTTGACCTGTCTGTCTCCTCTCCACCTATCTTCTCCTCTATCCATCTTCTGTCTGCCTCCCCCTCTCTCCCTATTTATTTCAGAATCCCCTTCCCCTCCCCCATTTCTGAAGAAGGGTCTAGGCCCGAAACGTCAGCCTTCCTGCCTCTCTGATGCTGCTTGGCCTGCTGTGTTCATCCAGCTCTACACCTTGTTATGAAGTAGAGGTACCAGTTTGATTTCATGTTGGGGTTTTCTCCGCACCAGGGATGAATGTCGCGTTTTACAAAAGTGCATAATGTCCCTGTGAAAACTTGAACAGTAAGGATGTTGACTTTTGCATTCTTGGATCTTCTGGATCCCTTTTTTGTCCTACATTAGAAATGTTTTGACTTATCGTTAATATGCCTAGATATATGGGTGGCATCACTATCTGGTGACCCAATGCCCATGTTTTCACTACAAGTCTGTAAGGGGGAGTTCACTTCGTTAGAATTCCATTTTTATTGTGCCATTCTGGACCTTGATCAGTTTCAACTCAATTTGAGCTGACTGGGGTATTTTACTTAATTCTGAAGCTCAGCAAGTCAATTTCTGCCTGTAAGTCTGCACTGAGAACAACTTTTCTTCCTACCTCATAATCCACAGAAGCCTCCTCAGTAAGAAAGGCAAAACTCTTATCATTTTTGCCTGTTGACCTGCTTTGATTGAGCAGTACCCAGTTTTCTTTTGGCCACATGGTCTGCTGAGCTGTGAAAGAAATAAAAAATGTCCCAGCATCACTTTAATCAAAATTAGTGAGGGCTTGCACAGTTGCAAATGGCTCCCCACTCTGTCTTGGCTTCGGTTCAGATTTTGTCTTGCCAGAACGCTCCCCAATTCAAGGATTCCTTTAAGACTTTCAGCCTTTTAAGCTGGTAGTCCCTCTCTTGCTTTCTTTCTCCCTGCTGGCTCACTTTTTTTCTTCTTCCCCCTGCAATTCTAGTTCCAGCTTCCTAAGAAGTTTTTGTTTCCACTTCCCCTCTCACTGAAGTGCCTTGCTTTCAAAGACAAGAATGGAAGTTGCTGGCAAAGATCAGCAAGTCTGGCAGCATCTGTGAAGAAAAAAATCAGAGTTAATGTTTCAGGTCCGGTGAATTGATTTTTGTTGTCATTCCTACTCAAAAACTGGTTATTTTGTTTCAATTTCTTGTTCAAGATGCTACCTCTGCAACTGAATTCCCAGTCACTGAATTGAACTACCATCTGGAATGCCTTGGCTGTCTTCCAGTTACAAATGCTACTCTATTTCCCCAATATTATCTGCCTTCCTGGCCCCTGCTTTTAATTTTAACATCAACTCTTCTGCTTTGTTCAATGAAGATTCGTAAACTAGTTAACACTGCTTGTAATATGTGTATATATGGGTATTTGTTAGATCAGATAGCTGTACGGCTGGTTTGCAATGCAGAGTTATGCCAACAGCAACCATTTAATTCCTGTGCCGACTGAAGTTACCATGAAGGGCTCTCTTTCTAAAGCTGTCCTCTTGCTACAGGTGTGCTGACCCTCAAGTTAGACCACCACCAGTCATCTCTCTCCAATGAGCAAGTAGCCGGATGGTTTGATAAGGCTATGGTGGCTTTACCTTTTTAGTTTTCATATGAATATGTTAATATTTACCCCTTTACCCTAAATCACACACACAAACACACACACATCTACTGGGTGAAGAATTACAAAATTGGGTTTCCCTTTCTGTGGCGATTCACATTTTAAAATTATATTTGGTCAAATTGTCTTTGTTCTTGAAGGCAGAGAGAATAAGGTTTAAGCTGTTCAGATGGCTATCTGCCTGACATCTGCCAGACAAAGACATGAACACATGCAATTCTTGCTGGTAACATTCACGAATGCAGCTATTGCAGGTAAATTGATCAACTCTTTCAGATGCTTTTCATGAGAGAGCAGCTTAATCAGGTCTCTGGGTACCACACTGGACTCTCAACAAGGATTTTTTTTCCAGAAATGTGAGAGCTAATCTGGGAAGTTCCTTACCTAAAGCAGGCTGGTCACCAACTGTTCCATACAGTATCCAAAGCAGGCATTGCAAACTGACGGTCATGAATCCAGGCTGGGTGTCTCTTATAAACAAGTGGCTATCAACGAAAGATGTGACTACACAAGAAGGTTCCTAAGTCCTTTCATTCGTCTCTTTAAAACAAAAAAAATGTATCCACAATCCTTCAAATTCAAATCAGCAAAAAGTAGCAAATACCAAACCTTCATAACAATAGTAACTAGGATCTTTGGTTCCAAGGGAGATTATTGCATACATTCATTTTCTTTCCCAATCTTAACCCACGCACTACAGCACTATAGATATGATTGTATAATGTATTTTACACGTCCTAATTAATGTAATTTTTCATACAATTGCATTGCATATATGGTTATTCCAATTTTAGGTGTTTGATTTCAGACCAAAGTATTTCTTTCTTTCAACCGCCTGACATGATGCTAGGAAGGTTGCATAAATTGTCTATTTCCAGTTGCTCTATGATGTTAGTGACACAAGAACTCTCTTTTAAAAAATACAGTAAGCCTTGTGGCAATAGTGCTCATTTGTGGGGATTTCCAGGATTCTGACCTAGTAATGCTAATGGACCTGCAATGTATGTCCACCTAAGGATAATGAGAGATTTGTTGGAACATAGGAACGCCATTGCCGTTCTTTGTCATTCTCTTTATAGGAACCATAGGGCTTGGGTATACTGCAGGACTAAGTCTCTAGTTTATGGCTCTGTACCCTGCAGATATTATATCTTATAGTCATACTGTGTAGATATTGAGTCCAGTGACACAAAGGCATAAAGAGAGATTTTTAAGTAACTCCTTGAAAACATACCTTTTGGAGCAATCTTTCAGGCAACTGCTCTAACCTTTCTATGATGCTCAGTCTCACTTTTTGTCTCCAAATCCTGCTATGAAGTGCCATGAGTCTTGAAACTTTTTACTGCATTAGTGTGAGATACGAAAGCTAGTTGTCCTCATAGGAAGTCATTTAGGTGGAATCTTCTGTCCTGATTGTTTTTATAAGTTTGATAAGATCATGTCTTGAGAATCATAACAAATAAGAGCAGGAGTGGACGCTATGACTCATTGGACCAGCTCTGTTTTTCAGTGTGATCATGACCAATATTTGGCTTCAACTTCATAGTTGTACCAGCTTCTCATGTCCCTTGATGCCTGTGAGAGACTACAAATCTTGGCCTTAATTGTATTCAGTTATGGAACTTCCATATTCCTCTGGGATAGAGGATAGGGATAGACAATTTCACAATATGTTGAATAAAGATTTTTTTTGTTTTTAGATGATCATCCCCTTGTCTTATAACATAGCTCTCCATGTTCTAGATTCCTCAGTCAGGGGAAATACTCTCTATATCCTGTCAAACCCATTCCAGAATCTTGTATGTTTCAATAAGAGAGCCTCTTTCTTATAAACTCCAGAGAGTATAAATCCAGTTTACTCAGCCTCTCATCAAAGGGCAGTCTTTGTATCTCAGGGACGACTCTGGTGAACTGTTATGTACTGTTGTGTACAGTTCTGGCCAGTTCACTACCAGAAGTATGTGGATGCTTTGGAGAGGGTGCAGAAAACATTTACCAGGATGTTGCCAGGTATGGGGGATTTCAGTTATGAAGAAAGGTTGGAAAGACTGCGTTTGTTTAAACTGGAATGCAGAAGGCTGAGGGGCAGCCTGATAGAAGTGTATAAGATTGTGAATGGCATGGATGGAGTGGAAAGTTTGAGGCTTTTTTTTCCCAGGGTGGAAGGGCCAATTACTAGGAGACACAGGTTCAAGGTATGAGGGGGGAAGTTTAAAAGATGTGCAAGGCAAGTTTTCACACAAAGGGTGGTGAGTGCCTCGAACTCACTGCCAGAGGAGGTGGTAGAAGCAGAAACAATAGCAGCATTCAAGAAGCAGCTGGACTAATAGATGAATAGGAAGGGAGTAGAGGGACACGGATGCTGTAAATGAAGACAGTACCAGTATGGAAGGGCAAAATTTGGTGGTACAGGCTTGGAGGGCCAAAGGGCCTGTTCCTGTGCTTTATTGTTCTTTGTTCTTTAAATGTATTGCTTCCGATGCTGATCCTTCCCTAAGTATGATAACCAATTCTACACGTGACCTTGCATGCGTAGACCCACCAAAGCCCTGAACAATTAGAGGAAGAATCTTCATTCTTGTTTTTCTGATCCTTGTAATAAAGGCCAATGTGCCATTTACCTTCAGACCTGCATTTTCCATTCCTCATATGAGTTCACCCAAATCTCTCCAATCATGATTAGCATTGATAAATTTTGGTGTTTTACCACCAATGTAAATAACCACCTCACAGTTCTGTGCGTTATATACACTCTCCTGCTTTTCTCATTCCCGTGACCACTCTATATCTCTTGGCAACCTCTTTAGTCCAGCCCACATGTTGAATTCCCATCTAGCTTTGTACTCCCAGCAAACATTTCTTCTGTCTTTTTGTCCACGTTGTTACTAAAGATGGTCAACAGCTGAAGTGCATGACTGAGCCCTGTGGCTCTCCACCAGTTGTCAACATATCCCTTGTCTTTGCTTTCTGTCCTTTCAGCAATCTATTATCTGCACTATACCACCTGCACTGTATGCCCTCATTTTGTGTGGCACCATAGCAAGTGGCTTTTTAGAGTCCAAGTGTGCTGCATCTGCTGGTTCCCTTGATACCCCCCTACCAGTTACAACCTCAACAAAAAGTCTAATAAATTAATCAAACATGATTTCTCTTTCACAAAGCCATGTTGACTTTGATTGTACTGTGATTTTAAAAATGCATTGGAAGATTTCATTAATAATAGATTTCAACATTTCCTGATAACAGGGAACTGCAGCTCAGTTAGCTTGTTTTCCCTCTCCCTCTGATGAATAACAGTGCCACGTGTGCTAACTTTATTCCAACCTGCCAAGTCCATTCTAGAATTGAGGGAGTTTCGGAGAATTATGCCAATGCATCCACTTATTCATTATCATTGTGATAATCTCTTAAAACCCAAGAGTGTGAATCATCGAGCCCTGAGGATTTGTTGGAATTCATTCCCTTAAATTTCTCCAACGCTTTTTCCCTGTTGCTATTACTTGCCTTTTTCTTGAGTCTTTTTAGCCCCATAAATTGTCTAATTCCAGTCTTTAACTTACGTCTTTTACAGTGAAGATTACACAGCAGCTTTGTCACTGTCATCGCAATTTTCCTTGTGATTTACTCCTGTCTCTGCCTTTAAGGGCCCGATGTTTACTTTAGCTTGTCCTTATTATAGACTTGCCCTTTGTTATATTCCTGGTAAGTTTACCCTCATTATCTTTTATTTGTCTTTTTACCAACTCTTTGCTTGTTTCTAAAACACTTCCAATCTTCAGATTCGGTACTTTTTTTGTTACAATATTTTAAACATCCATCCAATTTAATGCTATCCTTAACTACCTCGGTAAAACATAAATAAATCTCCCTGCTGAGTAGTTTTATTGTAGAACATACTACTGTTGAACATTTTGAATTGTTTCTTTTGGATCGCTATATTTGCATCTACCTGAGTGTGATGAAGCTGTGAAGTTTATAGATACCAGACTTTTTCTTGACTGGCACCCAAGGGACCAGGAGTGTGCCCTTGATCAAATACTCTTGATAATTAAGATATAAGCATAACTGCAGTAAACCCTGACCAAGTGAAGGTCCGAGACATCAACATCCCTCAAAAAATCTATGTAAAAGCATCAACATGCCTCCTAAAATCAATATAAAAGCAGTAAGTAACAGAAACGTAATGCAGGGGATGTATTAATCACTGTTACACTATACAACATAAACACTCGGACATCGCAGTAGATCATGGTTTTTGAGATTTATAATTTTTGTCAGTTTATCAAGAGATCCAGGTGATAAGATGCCAGGTAAAATGATGTTTGCAGTATTTGTACCTTAAGATTGTTAACTGCAAGTTTGGGTTCTTGGAATTCCAAGTTTAACACATAGTTTGTCTATAGAAAGTAGGAACTGCCTATGCTGGAATCTTAGATAACAAGCTGTGGAGCTGGAGGAACACAGCAGGCCACGCAGCATCAGAGGAGCAGGAAAGCTGACGTTTCGGGTCTAGACCCTTCTTCAGAAATGGGGAAGGGGGCTCTGAAATAAATAGAGAGGTGGGATGGCGGTGATAGAAGGTGGAAAGTGGAGCAGATAGGTGGGACAGAAGACAGACAGGTCAAGGAGGCGGGGATAAAGCTAGTAAAGGTGAGTGTAGGTAGGAAGTTGGGGTGGGGATTAGTCAGTGAGGTGGAAGGAGTAGATAGGTGAGAGAGAAGACAGACAGGTCAAGGAGGTGGAGATGAGAGAGGGTGCTGGTCTTGGGATGATGTCAAGGGTGGGGAGATCTTGAAGCTAGTAAAGTCCACATTGAGACCACTGGGTTGTAGGCTTCCAAGGCGGAATATGAGGTGCTGTTTCTGCAGTTTCTGGGTGGCATCATTGTGACCCTGGAGGAGCCCCAGGATGGACATGTCGTCCAGGGAGTGGGAGGGGGGAGTTGAAGTGGTTCGTGACTGGGAGGTGTTATCGTTTGTCGCGAACTGAGTGTAGGCACTCCACAAAGCAGTCTCCAAGCCTCTGCTTGGTCTCCCCGATGTAGAGGACGCCACATTGAGAAAGAGGATACAATAGACCACATTAGCGGATGTGCAGGTGAATAATGTGCTCGAAGTTAACAATTAGCTTTTCCAAACTACAGTAGCCATAATTTCCAAGCAAGAAGAAATGGGCCAGAATTCCCTGGGAAGCACCTAGAAATTTTAGTGGGGATAATGTAACTGTTTATTGTCTGGGCTAGGAAGTCCAGACAGAAATCTGTATCAAGCCACAAAGTGCCAAGAAGCCTGTTGATGGAATGACATGTGCTAAGTAGAGTTCCTAAGAAGATGAGTTTTAAAGCAAACAGTTGTCATAGCATAAGGGATACTAATCCCAGAATGAACTGGTTGGATGCAGTTGGTAGAAAAGAAGCATAGTATTATAAAAAAAAATTGAAGCTGCATCATGTAAAAGCTAAGTCAGGACCATAATAACGATGATAGTTAAGAAAGAGTTATCTACAATTCCAGTAGGTCAGTTGAAATTTTAATTACTTCAAGCCCATCAAATTATTAAAAAAAGTAAAAGGTCTCTCTTGGAAACGAGCTGGACTGGGTCTTGCTATAATATTTATTATCCATACTTATTCTAATACAAAGGTTTTGTTTCTGTTCAACCTATAAAGACCGCTTGGGTTTTTTTTTTAAACTGTGTTTAAGTGCCTTTGAATCTGTGGTATAAGGGAACTTTTCTTTCTTGTGTATCTTCATTCTGTTGTGAATGATTTTTTTTTTGTTTTGTTGTTAAAACAAAGGCAGCTGCATTGATAACTTGATAACAAAAGAAAAGATCATCATTGATCTATCCAGCCAGGTTCCTGCCAGAGATCTGAGTTGGCTGATACTCATATTAAGTGTGCATTATCCTGTATGAACAGGGCCAGTAGATCATAATAATTGGGAGCTTGTCAAATATTTTTGAATTAAATTATGAAGTATTGCCAACATATAAAGCAGTTGGCTTTGGGGAAGTTTATTACCTGACATTTCAAGGTGGTTCCAAATGTTGCTCAGAGTTTTTTTGGAAATGGAAGATGTAAGTGGATTATTTTAAGATATTTGACTAAAGCAAAAAGGAGAGATTTAGTAGATAAATTGAAGGTAGATATAAAAGCAAGATCTTAAAAGTATGAGATATTTCAAGTGATTAAATAATACTTAGAATTGATAGAAAGAAAACCTGAAACTAGGATGTCCAATTAAGGTTAGTTAAGATGCAGTTAGAAATGAAAAAAAAAACTACACGTCATGAAAAAGAAATAAAGAAGACCTGAAATTCAGGAGAATGAAAAGCTGGGAATAATGGAAAGCTAGGAAACAGAAAAGCAGAAAGAAAATAAAACAGTGAGATGAAATTAAAATGGCTTGAACTACAAGGAGAGCAGGTAATTAGAGAACTAGAGTTAACAAAAAAAACCTATAATAAAGAAGGAAGAATGAGGTAGTAGCTATGATGGTGATTCTGATTTCATTTAATCAAGAATCTGTGCTTAGTTGTGAAATTGAATGATGATGCAGTCAAAAGGTATTTTCGCTTATTTGAGAAAATATCTAAACAAGTAGTTGAAAAAGGTTTGGACCTTAATATTACAGAGTGTTGACAGGCACAGCTACGATAGTTTACATCATTTTAAAGGTTCTTGAGTAGATTTGTAGCTCGGGTTGTGGATGCTCTAGTTGGTTTGCTCGCCGAGCTGGTTTGTTAGCTTGCAGACGTTTCATTACCCTGCTGGGTAACATCATCAGTGCAGCCTCCGATGAAGCGCCGGTGTGTTTTCCCGCCTGGTATTTATACTCTAGGGTCCATTGAAATTGGTTACCTCATTTCGGTTTTTTCTTTGCAGCGGTGGGTCTAATTCTACATGCTTATTGATGGCCTTCTTGGTGGAGAACCAGGCCTCTAGGAATTCCCATGCTTGTCTCTGTTTGGCCTGTCCTCAATCTCTGATGTTGTCCCAATTGAACTGGTCGTTCTCCTTATCTGTGTGTATGGAGACGAATGAGTATTAGTCTTGTCTTTTTGTTGCTAGTTGGTGTTCATGTATTCTTGTGGCCAGTTTCCTTCCTGTTTGTCCAATGTAAAAACACTATCTAAACGAGCGACAAAACACTGCAGCAACCCAGAACTACGCCAAAACGAAGAAGAATACCTCAACCGAGTATTTAAGGACAACGGCTACCTGAACAGCTGGATTCGACGATGCCTAGCACACAAACAACAACAGGAAGATACAGTACGCCCTGACACACTCGTCACGTTACCATACATCAAGAACATATCCAAACTGACCATAAGACCTCTATGACCATTGAGTATTAGAGTGGCACACAAACCTATGTCAACCCTATGCCAACTGCTAACCCCTTACCCACTATGGACAGAACCAACGTGATATACAAGATCCCATGTAAGGACTGTGACAAACATTACATTGGACAGACAGGAAGGCAACTGGCCACAAGAATGCATGAACACCAACTAGCAACAAAAAGACAAGACTAATACTCATTCGTCTCCATACACACAGATAAGGAGAACGACCAGTTCGATTGGGACAACATCAAGATCCTAGGACAGCTCAAAGAGAGACAAGCATGGGAATTTCTAGAGGCCCAGTTGTCCACCAAGAAGGCCATCAACAGACACATAGAACTAGACCCTATATGTACACCACTGTGAAGAAAAACCAGAAATGAGGTAACCAATTCTGACAGAGATTAAATACCAGGTGGGAAAACACAACAGAGCTTCATCGGAGGTTGCACTGATGATGTTACCCAGCAGGATAATGCAAGGTCTGTGAACTAACGAACCAGCTTGGTCAGCGAACCAACCACAGCATTTGCATCACTTTGTCAGAAGAACAATCTGCAAACTATGAAATTATCAGAGAGGCAATATTCAATGCTTGTGAGTTGTATATCAAGATTATCAATTGCAATTTAAGACTACGAGAAAGCAACCAAATCTGACATTTGTGGAATTGCAACTTGTTTAGAACCCTCACTGATTTTTCATTATTTTTATTCTTTTATCAATTTTGAACTGTGAGCTGAAATGACTTGTGGACTTTGGGACAACTTGCGGTAAAGAGGAAAAGAACACACCAAATAAGCTTTATTTGTGAGCCCAGGCCAGGAGGCTAATTGGAGGCTGAACTTGATTAAAAAGGTTTGAACAGACACATCGACCCCTGGAAGAGCTTTGTGTCTAAACAGGTCGCAGAAGTTGGTTATTAACAAGGTCAGGACTTGTAAATTGTTTCTAGCACGTCTGGAAGAGACCCTACATTCAAGCAGATGGCAGTTCCTGAATGGAAATTGAGACCTCAGGAGGGCAGAACCACAATTAAAGTTTCTTTTTACTATGTTTTCAGAGAGATGGTTCTGGGCTGTTGGTGAGACAGCATGAAGATTTGAAAGCTCCCTGCCTAATCTGTTACATCAGCTTCCAGAAGCCCAAAGAGTAGAAAACAGTGTTTGATACATTGCTACCTTTGCCTGGGTGAACTGAAAAGGTGGCCTTGATCATCGTTTCAGAAAAAAGCAGCCAAAGAGTTCGCATTCATACTTGTGAAACAATGAATTGTGAAAACCCACTTAAGTAATCTGGCCAGTTTTGTTAATTTATTTCATTTGTTCTTTAATTGTTTGTTTGTTTGACTGTCTTTCTGTGTGAATGGGGGATGCAAACAAATTTTCTGTGTTTTAAGCAAGATATTAATCAGCTTAACGTGTGTTATTCAATTTTCTCTCTGTTAAAAGTATTGTGTTTTTAATAAATAATTATTTTGTTTAAGATACAAAACTGGTGTCTGGAAATTAAATATTTGCAAAGCTGGGATTGGTTCTTCAAAAGTCTGGCTAGGTACCATTAGACTGACTATCTGGGGATCCTTGTCAGCTTAATTCCACTGTGTTGCGAATACAGAAGCAGAAAGGCTGATTTCGTGTGGCTGTCTGCCTCAGTGTTGTAACAAACTAAGAAAGAAGCGCTGTGGGATCAGTGGTGAGGTCACTTGCATGAGATAAAATGTTTGAGAATGTTAGGGAAATTATGATTATGGAAGAATTTGCATTCTTGCAGATTTTACAACTTACTTAAATGAATGTCTAGAATTCAAAATCTTAGAAGCAGCCATTCTGGCAGACACCAATGATATTGCTCCTAGATAATTATAAGTGGGGAACAGATTGTATGCAAGGAATTTGGAGTAGTAGAAAATTGGTGGTCAGAAGAGGAACCAGTTTTGAAGAACAGATGAAAAGTATGTCAGAGTAATTAAGGAGAAACGCTGGAACCAAAAAGTGAGATAAAGAAATTAACATGCTTTCATTGTAATGAGACCGAATGTACCAAAGTGTATTGCTGGAAATTAGATGGGAAAACGATTGTAGTAGTAAAAAAATCTAAGGACTCTTCAGAAAAGGAAACAGCAGGAAACAAAGTGGGTACTAAAACTATAGCTGTGACGCCAAGAGAAAATGTTTCCTTACAATATACAATGAAGGGAAAGGTAGTCACAAAAATTATATTCAGATTTCAAGGAAAAACAGACTGTGAACATTCTGAAGATTTGATATCAAGAGGTGATGCCTGGAATGCCTTGTACATTGTATCAAGGAGTGATCTCTTGTGGTGCAGTTGCAGTGTCCCTACCTCTGAGTCAGAAGGCCTAAGTTCAACTCCCACCTGATCTAGAGGAGTGTAATAACATCACTGAGCAGGTGGATTAGAAAATATCATAAAGATATTGAAAGACATTGGAGCAAGGCAGTCGCTGATGCTGTTTGTTTTCCAGAGGGACTAATGAAAAAGAACATATTAATTGGCGGTTTGCCTAGCGGTTCCAAACGAATCTTATTATGCAGAATGAAATTAAAGAGTGACTCAGTGAGTGGAGAAGTTGTAGTGGGAGTAACGAGACAAATTGCTATAGAGGGAGGTG
Organism: Ginglymostoma cirratum; assembly: GCA_024137785.1. Classification (NCBI taxonomy): domain Eukaryota; kingdom Metazoa; phylum Chordata; class Chondrichthyes; order Orectolobiformes; family Ginglymostomatidae; genus Ginglymostoma; species Ginglymostoma cirratum. Next base: position 11,488,932 of record JAHRHZ010000029.1, read on the forward strand.
AATTTATTTTGTGAAAATAACCTGAAAATAACTTCAGCAGAATACTTTGGATTTTAATGAGCAAACTATTACACCTGTGGACAGAGATCTTGATTTATGCAATGGGGAGATTTTGGAGGTAAAAGAGAGAAATGAACTAAAGTGCTCCTGTCTAACAATTAAGTAGATGACTGTTATTGATTCTAATATCAGAGACTGCATTAATAAGATCAGTCTGAGAATGATGTGTTTCAAGATCAGAAATATTCAAAGACACAATATGAAACCAGAGAACCAATTGTGGCTAAGACTACTGGAAAGCTACGTTGTGGAGACTGGGAAAAGCTTGTAGAACAGTGCTTTGAACAAGATGAAAAGCTATCTCCAATCAATGATGCATATTTTGCTGTTTCACAAGTTCCAGTTGGAAGTGAATCTCAAACATGCATGATTTCTGCCACATCTGATTCCTACACCATGTTGGATTCTGATAACGTCATCACTAGTGAAATGGTTCCTGAAAATGATGCAGTTATAAAAGGAAAGACTGAATTCTAAGATGCCATTTCAGTTGGCTACTATTCAGTGGAGTTCTGAGGAAGGGTCACTGGACCTGAAACGTCAACTCTGATTTCTCTCGACAGTTGCTGCCAGACCTACTAAGCTTTTCCAGCAATTTCTGTTTTTTTTGATTCGTATCAGAAGTAACTGAAAAGGTCAAATATCCAGAAACAAAACTTGTTCGCTGTGCCATGTTATGCAAAAGTATTCAGTCTGGCCGTTGGAGCAATGTCGCTGTTGGAGATGTTTTACTGCAAGATGATGAGATGGGAATTGAATGTGCTGTCAGTTAGTTTTCAAAGAAACTGAACACGACAACAGAAATTTTCGACCATGTAAAGTTCCATTCGGTCTTGTTAGCTCCACATCATTTTGAAATATACGTTAGTAGCAACACTGGAGAAATTATTTAGATGAATCACTTTCTTAATAAGTTTTTCAGGACAAAAAATGAGGGATTTTTCCTGGAGATTAACCAAGCCTATAATTTTTTTCCAAAAAATCATGTGCGGGAAAAGAAAATGCTGTGGCAGACACTTTGTTGAGATTGCTCGCAGCAAGAGTCCATGTCTTATGTAAAAATTATCATTGCACCACTCATTGTATGTTTATTGTTAACATTTTACTACTGTTAACACGACTGAATTAGTGGTAAGGTATTTTTGATCTGTCATGAAAAAGGGTTTTACATAGATTTTAATTTCTTCCCTGGGATGGTGAGATGAAACTTGTATATATTGTAATATTGCTTCCTGCAGCTTTAGGTTCTATGAATTCATAGAAGTATATAAAATAAAATACTCAAATTCATAACATGTTAAACATATGGATGTGCATGTATGGTTGGAGTTAATTATTAGCTTTTACAAACTAAAATGCCCATAATTCCAAGTGAGAAGAAGTTACCTAGAATTGACAGAGAACTATCCAGAGTGCGTAGGCTGGAGTGCCTTCCAGACCCTGTCTTGCATTTTCAGTTTGTGGTGAGAAGTCACTCGAGAGAGATGCAAAGATCAGGCTCCGAATACTGAGAAGTCTTTTGATGGAGGAGTGTGCTAAGCAACATTCCTAACGATAAGAAGTTTAAATTAATTATATTATCATAGAATAAGAAGTTACTATATATCCCACATCAATGTGTTGGGTTACAGCCAGTGTAAAGGAGATAAAACTATGTTTTTGAAATTTTTACAAAAAGAAGAAAAGGAATTGAAGCTTTCTGAGGAATAGAATGACAGTGGAAGGAAGCTAAACCAGGACTGTAACAACTGAGCAACAGTGCTGTACAATTCCAGTGTATGAGTTGAAATTTTAACTACTTCAAGCCCATCAAAAGAAGGAAAGAAGAATATCCCTCACTTGGAAATGAGCGGGACTGGGTCTTGCTAGAAGCACAGCACTGGATCTTCTTAAAATTGTAAAAACATTTGTAAGCTGTAGCAGGATGTACTGATTTTGATATAAAGCTGTCGTTTCTGTTCAATATGAAAAGTCTGCTCTGATTATTTCTACTTTGTGTTTGAATCTGTGTTACATGGGAATGGTGAGTTTCTTTTTCTTGTTTATCTTCACTTCTGTTGTTCATAAACATTTTTGTATTGTTAAAACAAATACGGCAACACTTTATGCTTATGTTTTAGTAAAAAGACACTTCCATAGTAAGAAAAGTTACGATCCATCCAGCCAGGTTCCTGGCAAGGACCTGCCTTGTCGTGTACAAACATCAACTGAGCTTTACCTTGTAACAATTGAGGCTGCCAGGTCATAATTTAATTAGTGTGTCAAATTCCTGATCTGAGACAATTTGTTTGTTCTTCAAGGTGAAGATTGAAAGAACTCAACATAGGCTGGTACCTTTCACCAAATCATAGACCCTCATTCCTCCACATCACCAGCTAAACTTCTGCAAAATTCTTTTGAACCACTTAATGTAACATGTTGAACAGGATCTGCTCTCAGGGGATCAATGTAGTTTCAGAAAAAGGAAGTCAAGGAACCACAAATACAGTGTTTGTAATTAGATAACTTTGTTCTCGCAAATAGAGTCCTTGACACTGATTCCGCTCCCTCAGAGCCTGCTCTCAGTGAGCAGGATGTCTAAAACTCCTAACTAAAAACCGAAAGAACTGCGAATGCTGTAAATCAGGAACAAAGCGGTCCCCAAGCCTCCGCTTGGTTTCCCCGATGTAGAGGAGGCCACAACGGATACAGCGGATGCAGCATACCACATTGACAGATGTGCAGGTGAACATCTGCCTGATGTGGAAAGTCTTCTTGGGGTCTGGGATTGGGGTGAGGGAGGAGGTGTGGGGGCAGGTGTAGCACTTCACAGCTACCTGGAATACACCTCCTCCCACCCACCTTCCTGCAAAAATGCCATCCCCTATTCCCAATTACTTCGCCTCCACCGCATTTGCTCCTAAGATGAGGCATTCCACTCCCGTACGTCTCAGATGTCCTCATTCTTCAAGGACCGCTACTTCCCCCCCACAGTGGTCGAGAACGCCCTCGACCGTGTCTCCCGCATTTCCCGCAACTCATCCCTCACACCCCGTCCCCGCAATAATAACCAAAACAGAATCCCCCTCGTCCTCACGTACCACCCCACCAACCTCCGGATCCAACACATCATCCTCCGACACTTCTGCCATCTGCAATCCAACCCCACCACCAAAGGCATTTTTCCCTCCCCACCCTTATCTGCTTTCCGGAGGGACCACTCCCTCTGCGACTCCCTTGTGCACTCCACACTCCCCTCCAGCCCCACAACACCCGGCACTTTTCCCTGCAACCGCAGGAAGTGCTACACCTGCCCCCACACCTCCTCCCTCACCCCAATCCCAGGCCCCAAGAAGACTTTCCACATCAAGCAGATGTTCACCTGCACATCTGCCAATGTGGTATACTGCATCCGCTGTATCCGTTGTGGCCTCCTCTACATCGGGGAAACCAAGCGGAGGCTTGGGGACTGCTTTGCAGAACACCTGCGCTCAGTTCGCAACAAACAACTGCACCTCCCAGTCGCGAACCATTTCAACTCCCCCTCCCATTTCTCAGATGACATGTCCATCCTGGGCCTCCTGCAATGTCACAATGATGCCACCCGAAGGCTGCAGGAACAGCAAATCATATTCAGCCTGGGAACCCTGCAGCCCAATGGTGTCAATGTGGATTTCACAAGCTTCAAAACCACCCCACTCCAAACGCATCCCAAAACCAGCCCAGCTCGTCCACGCCTCCCTAACTTGTCCTTCCTCTCACCTATCCCCTCCCCCCACCTCAAGCCCCACCCC
>JAHRHZ010000029.1:11497764-11517643 GCA_024137785.1 Ginglymostoma cirratum
ACCTATCTCCTCCCTACCCCACTACCTACACTCACCTTTACTGGCTCCATCCCCGCCTCTTCGACTTGTCTGCCTCCTCTCCACCTATCCTCTTCTCTATCCATCCTCTATCCGCCTCCCCCTCTCTCCCTATTTATTTCAGAACCCTCTTCCCCTCCCCCATTTCTGATGAAGGGTTTAGGCCCGAAACGTCAAGTTTTCCTGCTCCTATGATGCTGCTTGACCTGCTGTGTTCATCCAGCCCCATGCTTGTTATCTATGTAAAGATCCATGTTCTGTTCTTGTCATTTTTTGCCAAAAGTGATCTAATTGCAAGCACTGTGTTCATGGTTCCTCGACTTATTTTTTCTGAAACTACATTGATTCCCTGAGAGCAGATCCTGTTCAAGACATTGAATTAAGTAGGTCTAAAGAATTTTACAGAAGTTTAGCCGGTGATGTGGAGGAGCGAGGGTCTATGATGATTGCAAGTTTGGAGATTTCCCCATGCTTGTAGCAGTGGACAGTGGAGAGATTGTTATTTTCTTGCACGAACATTCTTTGCTCCTTAATGACCAAAGGAGTTCAGTGAGCTTCTTGAATCATTCTTGAGTCTAGTAGACAGTGCACCAACTTTGAGGATTTAGTGAGTGAACCCGTGTATCTGTTGTAATAACTATGGCAGTGCTGTGGCTATTCAAACTAAACTTGTGGTGACTGGGTCAATCTTGAGGGATTGACGTTCATGGATTTGCTGACAGCTTTTGTTCCATTTTAAGTGAAGTGGTTTGAGATATGACTGTTAGTTAAGTGCACATTTTATACTTTCTAATATTTGCTGTTTTTGTTGTCGATTTCTTAAGTGTATGTTCAGGAAATGCCAAGATCACTGGTGAATTTCAATGGAGTGGAGCTTGGGAATTTTAGCTCTGTATTGTCACTAAGGAATGAGAATGTAATTGCCAGGCCAAAAAATTTCATTCACTTTTTGTTAATTGTGTTTTTCTAATTCACCTGTTGATTGGATGGCATTAGAAATGGCAGAGGTGTAAATGACACTTGTGTTACCCAAGTATTGCATTTGACCATCACAAAAGACCTATTTTGCAGTAGATGACTTGACTTTACACAAAGATTTGTTTTCAAATCCAGTAGGAGTTTTGTTTGTGCACGCCAGTGATCCCTGGTGGATGCTAATGTTGTCGTAAAAATGTCCTGATTGTTTATATCCCAGTGTATTCAAGGAGGTGGCTATTAGAGATAATCATTACATTATTGATTAGCTTCCGAAATTGTATGGAATGATCCCTGTGGATTGGAAAGTAGCAGAATTCAATATTTTAGAAGAGAGTAAAAGAGAAAACTGGAACGTGCAGACCTATTTGCTTTACATCAGTAGTAGAGAAAATGGTGGAATCTTTTATAAAGGATGGGATAAATAATACCTGGAAGATCAGCCCTGGTTGATAATGATCTTTTTGGACATAGTCAGCATGGATTTATGAATAGGATATCCTGTTTGATGAACTTGGCTTTTGATAAAGTTCCCCCCAGGAAACCGGTTGGAAAAAATAAAACACACAGGATAGGAGGTAATATACTGGCAAGGGTTTATGATTGGCTATCAAACAGAAAAGGGTCAGAATTAAAGGCTTCATTCTCAACAGTGACAGGCTGTGACTTACTGAGCTACTGCAAGGATCAGTACTTGGGCCGCAGCTGTTGGACATGGAAGCCCAATATCATATTTACCCATTTGTCAATCATGCAAAGCTAAATGGGGATGTGCATTGTGAGGACAATGTAGAATGGTTTCTGAAAAATTTGGACAGGCTTAGTGAAAGGAAAGAACATGGCGATGGAGCATATTGTGGAAAAGTGTGAGGTTATCCACTTCAACAGAAAAAACAGGTGTGCGTGGTATTTCTTAAATGGTTAGAGGTTAGGAAATGTAGATGTGTAAAGGGATGTAGGTGTCTTTGTGAATAAGCCACTGAAATCTAACATACATGTGCAGCAAGCTATTAGGAAAGCTCATGGAACATTAGCCTTTATTGTAAGAGAAATGGAGTACACGAGTAGTGAGTCTTGCTTCGGTTGTATAGGGGCTTGGTCAGACTGCCTTGGAATACTTTTTGTAGTTTTAATCTCCTTCTCTCAGGTAAGGTATTAATGCTACTGAGGGAGTTCAGTGAAGGTTCCCCAAGCTTATTTCTATGAAGAGATGTTGGGCAAACTGGATCAGTATTCTTCTGAGATGATTTCATTGAAACTTACAAAACACTTAGATTGTTAAACAAGTTAGATGTTTCACCCAGTTCAGGAGTCCAAAATCAAGGGATGCCACTTAGGCCCGAGATGAGGAGAACTGCTTTTAGTCAGAGGGCTGTGAACCTATGAAATTCCCTAACAGAGGGGGCTGTGGAGGTTTAGTCACTGATTTATGTTTTGGGTAGAGATTGATAGATTTCTGATCACTAGTGTTGTACAGGGTAATAGTGGAAGCGAAGTGCTTGATCGGCCATAATCATGTCCGGTTTTGAATGCATTCATTTTATCAATAGACACTTTATTGACCATGATGTGGAGGCATATTGCATTGATTACAATTATGTAGCATTCTCAGCAACACTTTCCTCAAGATTCAGGTTCCATTTCTTTAACATTAATAGATCAGGTGTTCTAATGAAGCTTGTTAGTTTAGAATCATAGAATCCTTACAGTGTGGAATCAGGCCATTTAACCCATCCTGCCCCTCCAAACAGCATTCCACCCAGACCCAGCCCATCCCTATAACCCTGCATTTCCCTTAGAAAATCCACCTAGCCCGTACATCCCTGAACGCTGGGCAATTTAGCATTGCCAATCCATGCGACCTGCACATCTTTGGGCTGTGGGAAGAAACCAGGGCATCTAGAGGAAAGCCACACAAACACAGGGAGAATGTGCAAACTCCACACAGTTGTCTGAGGCTGGAATCAAACCCAGGTCCCTGGTGTTGTGAGGCAGCAGTGCTAAGCACTGAGCTACTATGCTGCCCATATCTTGGCTATCCCAACTCTTCAGATTTCACAACCATATCTCCCATTGTGTCCAATAATCTGATCAAGGTATATGAACCTTTGTTCCAGAATTTACCCATTTGCTTCAGTTTTTACTACCAGGGCCTCTTGATTATCACTACTAACTTAATTGTCTCTACATTAAATGTAATCCATGCTGTACACTCCTTCCTTTCACTTTTTATAACAGCTTCCTGCAGGGCCCCTTTCTGACTCTGCAGACAGTACTGGGGGTACGTGGGTCACGTGGGTATTGCAGATTGTTGACGTTCAGCCCACAAATGTTGAAATCCAGTAGATCTTCTGTGTTCCTGAAGATAGCCCTCAATTTACTGATTGAACAGTTTTGGGGTCACGACACCTTGCTGGCACATTTATTTATTTGGAAGCTGTCTGATGAGCCACAAGCAATTCTCATCCTTGCTGACCTGATTCCAGCAGATTCTGAATTATTCCTTTTGATCAGCTTTTTCTAATTGTTTAAGTACTCACTATTTTCCGATGGTAGTCTCTATCAAATGCCTTTTCACTGCCCTTCCTTGTTTCTGTGAGTGTTCCATAGTAAATAAGTTTTCTGCCATACTTTCAATGAGCTTCATGTTTCAGGCCAGACATTTGCATAGCCCAAGGATTTTTTTTTTCTTTTCAAGGATTCTTTTCATATAAAAAGAAGTTTTTGTCAAAGATAACTCTTTTGATTTTTATGGACTGCTTACTATCAAGTCAAGAGTGTGGTTTACTGTACTTGTATTAAATAACCAAAGTGATCTCAGTGTTTCAACATTTCAACTATATGATGCAGGATGATGTCCATACTAACAGCACAATATGGCTTTGTTGGATTAGGTACATCATAGGCAGGGAAACTACAGTAAAAGGGGAAGGGAGCCATCACTGATTAGCTAAGACTAACATCTAAATAGTGTCTGTTTATCGCCTTTCAGATGAGATGATTCAATCTCCATCATTCATGGCAGTTAGTATTTATGTTATTACAGGTTCTGTCTGTCCTATGCTTCCAACTCCTTTAACAATTGGAACTTGTGTGTTGAACTGTTGCCTGCCATGGATAGCTGGTTTAGTAAAACTACATTTTTCTGTGCTCTAATTTCTATTCTAATAATTTATTTACCTAATTTACAGTACTATGTAATCGCTACGTCTTGCTTACATGTTACACAAAAATAGCATTCAATTTTGATGCATTAGTATTATTGTAATAAATAATAAAAATCTTTGGAGGAGTAAGACACCCGAAGGTGCTTTGTAAGAGTGTTACAATGCTAAATTAAACAACAAGCCATTAGGAAATATCATGGCAGATGGTTAAAAATCAGCCAGAAAGAGATTTAAAGGAACATATTAAAGATATGTTAAAGATAGATAATGTATAATGGTAGATAATATATGAGATAGATATATAAAGATAGACAGGGGTTCAGAAAGGGAATTTTTACTTTAGGCAATTGTAGGTGCAGCCACAATGGAATGGTTGAAGATGGTAATCCTCAGGATGCCAGAATTGAATGAGCACAAATATTGCAGACTGTTGGGGTCTGGAGGAAACAGTTATTACAGATATAAGGATCATTGACAAATTATTTTTAAAAAGGTTTGGTAGACCAACAGTTAATGTCTGTCCTTAGTTGCCCTTGGGCAGCCAAGAATCGACCACATCTGAGTCTGGAATCACATGATGGCTGGGACAGGTAAGGATGGCAGACATTAATGAGCCCAATGTGTTTTCCTTTAAACAGCAATGGACAGTGGTTACATGAGACCAGTTTTTTACTTAATCTCTGTCCAAATTAATTTCAACGATCGCCATGTAAAAACCGAAAGAACTGCGGATGCTGTAAATCAGGAACAAAAACAGAAGTTGCTGGAAAAGCTCAGCAGGTCTGGCAGCATTTATGAAGAAAAATCAGGGTTACCGTTTCACATCCGGTGACCCTTTCTCAAAACTGGTGGTGGCTAGGAAAATGAAAGATAACAAGGTGCAGAGCGGCCAAGCAGCATCAGAGGAGCAGGAAGGCTGACGTTTTGGGCCTATCTCTGTAGCTAGGAAAATGTTGGTTTACACACAGAAAAAAGGGAGGGGGATGGTGTAGGGAGTAAACGATAGGATAAAGGATAGAGCCCAAAGAGAGAGAAGAGCAGTTGGATCGACAAAGGAGTTGATAACGACCTGGCTAGGAGGGTGAGTAGCTGTTAATGCGGACTATTAGTGACTAACAATAGGTAGTGTGTAATGGCAGGCTATGTGATAACAAGGCCTGGTGAGTAGGGTAGTGGGCTAGGACATGGGTGAGTTTAGGCTATAAAATTATTGAACTTGATATTGAGCCTGGAGGGCTGCAGGGTCCCCAGCCTATCTCCCTCTGAACTGACTGCACTCTGTGTGCTTAGATGTAACCCTGACTTTGTCATTAAGCCTGCTGATAAGGGTGGTGCTGTTGTAGTCTGGTGTACTGACCTCTATATTGCAGAGGCTGAGCGCCAGCTCTCAGATACCACCTCCTATCTTCCTCTGGACCATGACCCCACCATAACACATCAGGCCATTAGTATCAACTATGGGAACTGATCTCCTTTCATGTGATGACCTCCACCCCACTCCTTCTCCACTCCCCCTCCCCCACTGCCTCTAAGCTGATAGACCCCAGCCCCACACAGCTCCCTTCTACCTTCTTCCAAAAATCCACAAACGAGACAGTCTGGGCAGACCCATTGTTTCAGCCTGCTCCTACCCCATATAACTCATCTCTTCCTATCTTGACTCAATCTTCTCTCGCCTGGTCTAGTCCCTACCCACGAACATCGATGATTCCTCTGACACTTCATGTTTGTTTCACAGTTTCCAGTTTGCAAGTTCCAGCCACCTCGTCTTTACCGTGGACGTGCAATCCCTTTACACGTCCATCACCCACCAGGAGGGTCTCAGGATTCTCCACTTCTTCCTATCAAAAAGACCTGAACTGTCCCCACCCACCACCACCCTCTTCCATGTGGCCGTGCTCGTCCTCGCCGTCAACAATTTCTCTTTTAACTCCTCTCATTTTCTTCAGGTAAAAGGGGTCGCCATGGATAACCGCATAGGCCCCAGTTATGCCTATCTCTTCGTGGGGTATGTGGAACATGCCTTATTCTAGCCCTATTCCAGCCCCCACCCACAACTCTTTCGCTGATGATATCAGCTGCTTCCCTCTCATCCAGAATTGGAAATGTTTATCAATTTTGCTTCTAAGTTCCGTTCTGTCCTCACTTTTACCAGGTCAATCTCTGACTCTTCCCTTCCCTTCCTCGACATCTTTGTTTCCATTTCTGGGGATAGACTGGCCACTAATATCCACTATAAACACGCTGCCTCCCGCATGGACTATACATCCTCACACGCAGCTTCCTGTAAATACTCCATCCCATTCTCCCCGTTCCTCAGTCTCTGTTGTATATGTTCAGATGAGGCCAGCTTCGACAAGGGAGCATCTGAAATGTCCATCTTCTTCCTCAACCGAGGATTCCCCAGCTCCGTTGTCAACAGGGCCCTCAACTGTGTCCGAACCATCTCCCGCACTTTCGCCCTCACCCCTTCCCTCCCGCAACAGCGATAGGGTTCCCCTTGTTCTTACCAAGCATCCTACCAACATCCACATCCAGAAGATCAGATGCCATTTCTGCCACCTCCAGCGAGATGCCACCACCAGACACATATTCCCCTCCCCTCCCTTGTCTGCATTCTACAGGGACCGTTCCCTCTAGGACACTCTGGTCCACTCTTCCCTCACCCCCAACACCTCCCCACAGCCCCACGGCACCTTCCCCTGCAACCGGCGAAGGTGCAACACCTGCGCATTTACCTCCTCCCTCCCCACTATCTAAGGGCCCAAACATGCCTTCCAGGTGAAGCGACACTTCACCTGCACTTCCCAGAATCTAGTCTACTGCATTCACTGCTCACAATGTGGTCTCCTCTACATTGGGGAAACAAAGCGTAGACTGCCTGACCGCTTCGCAGAACATCAACGTTCTGCTTGCAACTAAGACCCTGATGCATCCAGTTGCCTGCCACTTTAACACATCACCTTGTTCCCTGGTCAATGTCTCTGTCTCTGGCTTGCTGCAGTGTTCCAGCAAAGCTCAGTGCATTTTCCACTTGGGGACCCTGCAGCCCTCTGGACTCAATATTGAGCTCAATAATTTTAGGGCCAAAACTCACCCATGTCTAGCCCCCTACCCCACACACCAGGCCTTGTTATCACATAGCCTGCCATTACACACTACCTATTGTTAACCACTAACAGTCTCCAGTAACAGCTATTCACCCTCCTAGCCAGATTGTTATCAACTCCTTTGTCGATCCAACTGCTCTTCTCTCTCTTTGGGCACTATTCTTTATCCTATTGTTTACTCCGTACCCCATCCCCCTCCCTTTTTGCTGTGTGTAAACCAACATTTTCCCAGCTACCACCAGTTTTGAGAAAGGGTCACCGGACCTGAAACGTTAACTCTGATTTTTCTTCACAAATGCTGCCAGACCTGCTGAGCTTTTCCAGCAACTTCTGTTTTTGTGTCAACAATTGCCATCGTGTGTTTTGAACTCATGTCCCCACAAAACTTACTTTGTTTCCTTTATTACTAAAACAGCAACATGACCACTATACTACTGCCTCCTCATTGAGCACCAGAGATGAATTTTGGCTAAAAGAAGCTTCACCTTTATGGCTCTAAATAAATATTTTGCGGAAGAACTCGAAAGCACCCAAAATCTGGCATTTCATTCAAGAAACATGATTATGGTGCATCAACAGATTGGAAATCAGGAACCATACCAACTCCCTGGTTTGGACAATTGCACGTGTCTCTGCTTTTTAAGAAGGCAAAAAAGGAAAGCCAGAGAATTACAGCGCAGTTAGCTTAACATCTGTGTTGGGGAAATTGTTGGAGTCTATAATCAAGGATAGGATAACTGAACACCTTGAAAATTTTCAGCTGATCAGAGTGATCCAGCATGGATTCATGACAGGTAGGTTTGTGCCTAACGAACTACACTGAATTTCCAAATTGGGCAGCACAGTGGCTCAGTGGTTAGAACTGCTGCCTCACAGCACCAGGGCCCTGGGTTCAATTCCACCCTTGGGTAACTGTCTGTGTGGAGTTTGCACGTTCTCCCTGTGTCTGCGTGGGTTTCCTCCAGGTGCTCTGGTTTCCTTCCGCAGTCCAAAGATGTGCAGGCTAGGTGGATTGGCCATGCTAAATTGCCCATAGTGTTCAGGGATGTGTAGATTAGGTGGGTTATAGGGAGATGGGTCTGGGTGGGATGTTCTGATGATCAGTGTGGACTTGTCAGGCCAAAGGGCCTGTTTCCACACTTGTAGGGATTCTGTCATCTATGATCTTAAATAAGGTAGTGGACAGGGGAATGTCCATGGATGTTGTCTCTATTGACTTCCAGAAGACATTTGAGGAAAGTCCCACATAAGAGGCTGTTAACTGAAGGAGAAGCCTGTGGAATTGAGGGCAAGTTGCTGACATGGCTAGGAAAACAGTTGAGTGGCTGGGGACAGAAAGTAGGGATAATGGATAGGTGCTCAAATTGGCAAGATGTGACTAATGGTATCCCACAGCGATCTGTGTTACAGTCTCAATTATTCACATTATTTATTAATTACTTGGATAATGGTGTAGAAAGTCATATATCCAAATTTGCTGATGATACAGAGTTAGGTGGCATTGTAGACAGTGTAGGTAATAGTCCCTCAATGTCCCTCTGTAATTTTATGCTAAGTGAATGGGCAAAATTGTGGCAGATGGAGTTCAATGTAAGCAAGTGTGAGGTTATCAATTTTGGAGTGGAAAATGATAGATCAGGGTACTTTCTATTTGTAATGAAGTTAAATACAGTGGATGTCCAAAGAGACTTGATGGTTCAGGTCCGTAGTTCTTTAAAATTTCACAAACAGGTGAAGAACATTATCAAGAAAGCTAATAGACTGTTGGCCTTTATCCCTAGAGGACTTGAATACAAGGTGCGGAAGTTATACAAGATAATATGCAGTTATGCAAAACCCTGTTTAGACCCCAGTTGGACTAATGTGAGCAGATCCTGGCACCAAACCTTAGGAAAAAAAGTATTAGATTTGGGGCAAGTGCAATGTAAATTTACAAGAATGATACCTGGACTTTAGGGACTAAGCTGTGAGGAGCGATGAGACAAATTTGGTTTGTTTTCTCTAAAGTTTAGGATTAGAAGTCTTCAAGGTTTTAACAGGAAAAGACAGTGTAAGTAAAGATAAACAATTTCCAATCAGTATGGGAGTCTAGGACTTGGAGGGAGTGAGTGCATAGTCTGAGAATGAGGGTCAGACTGTTCAGCAGAGATATTAAGAAACACTTCTACACAGAAAGGGTGATAGATATTTGCAGCCCTCTTCCACAAATGACAATGGATGCTAGATCAGTTGTTAATTTTAAATCTGTGATAGATATTTTTTGTTAAGCCAAAGTTTTAAGGTACATGGCCAAAGGCAGATATATGGAGTTGATTTTTGAAAAAGACCTTTTCCCACTTCAGGCCACAGTTAAAAAATACAGAAAAATAAAAAAAGATGCAGTCTTTACAATACTCATAGCTCTGCCTCAACATTGTACACTTAAGTGTTAGAAATCTACCACCTGTCAGGTTACCAATGCTGGCAATTGTTCAATCCTGATAACCATATCAGGGATAAAGATTGCGTGACTTTCACTAACAGGTACTGTTCACTGTTACAGGATTGTTTTGCACATAATTGGAGGGATGATGAACTACCTATGGGAAATTGGAGTTTCTATGTAGTCTAATCCCAATGATTAAGTGGTGCATGTCATTATAGGAATGGCTATCGCTGAAACCATTGGCAACGGTATAGCTGACACCATTGATAATATCGTTGCTCTCACATTTCTAATCAATAAACCAAAGCTGGTACTGCTGGGCGCACATTATTTTCCATTCCCTGCATCACAACTTTTATATCTTTCCCCATCAGAAACCTGAGAAATGCAACTTGGACAGACAGTGGAGGAACAGAAAATGATAGTGATTGTGAAGATGCACAGGCATTTGATCCTACACTTATGGTCAACTAACACTTAAGTTACTGCTATTGTGCGTAAGTCAGAGGATATTGCTGAGGTGGGATTAGGATGTGGTGTGTCATTAGGCAGGTGTTGCCTGCACCCACATCAGGGATCAAGGGTAGTAGAAGTACCAGCTGACCAGAAGGAGAGGTCACACAAAATTTCCAAAAATGCTTAATTGATCCCGATTTCTTGCTTTTAAAGTTTCAGATTTACTCCTGTAACTGAAGTTACTTTCTGAAGTTTGTCACGTTCTTTTTTATATCAGCCGCATATAATACCATCCACCAATGTATTTCCAAAAGGCCAACTTAAAAGCTTAGATAAAATCTTTTTACACTTTCGTAAGAGATGGGTGTCACTGGCAAGACCTGTATTTATTAACCATCCATAATCATATCTGACAAAGTAGTGTGTGCTTCCTTCTTCACCTGCTGTGTTGGTGTGGTGTAGATATATCCACAGTGCAAGTAGGGAGCAAGTTGTATAGAAATGGTGATGGAATGGCAAAATAATTCCAAGTCAGGATGGTATTTGGCTTGGGTGAGAACTTGTAGTTGGTAGCTTTCCTAAGTTCCTGCTACTAATTTTGTTTTGTACGGCGGGGAATTGGTAGGTTTGATAGGTCCATTGGTTGTGGAAGGGATGAATTCTTGGTGATCAAGCTCGCTGCTTTGTCCTGGATGATATAGATCTTCTTGAATATCATTGGAGTTACACTCATTCAAGCAAGTAGAGACTGTTCTATTGCACTGATTTAACTTTGTAGCTTTTTGGCAGAGATTGGTGCTTCAGACAGTGAGATACTCACTGCAGATTTCCCAGTCTGTGACCATTTCTTGTAGCGATAGTATTTATGTGGCAGGTCCAGTTTACTTTCTGATCGGTAGTGGTCGTTAATACAATTGAATTTTATGGGGAGATGATTAGGTTCTCTCTTGCTGGAGATGGTCATTGCTGAGCACTTCAGTGGCATGAGCTCACACTTGAATGTCATCCAGGCCTGCTGCAAGCAGACAGACTGCTTCTGATGAGTTGTGAATGGAATTGAACTCTCTGCAATCATCAGCGAGAATCTCCATTTCTGACCTTGTGATGAAGAGAAGGTTAAGGATGAAGCAGCTGAAAATGGTTCAGTCTAGGGCACAACCTGAAGAACTCCTGCAGTAATGTGCCGGGACAGACCCGTAACACAACTGCATCATCTTTGTACTAGGTATAACTCTAATTGAAAAGAGAATTTTCTCCTTTTATTTCTATTGGTTTCAATTCTGCTTGGGGCACCTTGAAGCCATAAGTAGAAAATAATTATTTTTTATTGAGGTTTATCAGATGGAATTTGGTATTAATCATTTGGAACAATGTGATATTTTGAGATACAATGAACATGGCATGGACACATGGCTATCATCTCGAGCTATTCACGTGAATGATTTCATAATACAAAACCCAAGCAGAATTAATATCAAATATTGTTGTACGAGGATGTAAGGGTCTGAAAGAGCTAATACTGAAGAGTACCGAAGACTCCACTCACTGTGATGATGTCACATGCACTTGGGATGGAGCAGTTCAGGATCTCAGAGGAGTAAGACTTCTGTTTGGGCCCTTCTCAGGCTCTGTAATATGTACAAAGATTTTTTTCAAACGATTTGTTTAAGGCAAGAACCTTTTTGTGTTAAATTGCCAGGCAGTTTTCCTCCACCACACTCAATGAAGCAGGCTGTGTAGATCCCAACCTGGAGAGATGTTGGTGGCAGCTAATGTATAAATAATTCACAGAACATTATGAGCATTGGTGAAGAGTTACTTTGCAACAAACACCAAACCGTATCTGAACTCCCATATAAAATGAAGTGAATATGCAGAATTTGTCTAATTTACCAAAAAAAACTGTAACATGCACCTAACTTGCAAAGCATTTTCATTGATACGCACAGGATTGTTTTTTATTGACCAAGACAAGGGTGAGGGAAATGAGGTGTTTGGATAATTATGAACTCATCATTCAACAAAATCAGGTGAAGACCAAATCCATAATTACTCAAAATCTAATAGTTGCTGTTTGGATTATATCAATCCATCATTAGTTTTATAAATACAGCATCTCATGCTCTGCTTCCTGATGGGAAGCCTCTTGAAAAGTTCGAAATGTCCACTGTCTATATCGTTGATATAAATTAAACCCACTGCAGAAAGTCAGGTATTGTCATTTCAAGCATGGCACCTATTAAAGGATGTGATTATTCCTTGTTGCCAATCAACCTTTCTGGTACCAAAACCTAAATAGTAGAAGTATAGATTTTTTGGGTATTGGCACAAGTACCAAATTTGAAAATTTTAATTTATTTTATCTTGCCTTTTCTTTTGCTGTTTCTCTCTATCACAATCTAATCTTGTTACTTTCCTTTTCCCTTTCTACCTATTTTTCTAATCAATATGTTCAGAGACGTTATCACCCACCCCTGGGGTAAGTGGGACTTGAATTGAACATCTTGGTTCAGAGATAGGGAAACTACTACTGCATCATGAGATCCCTTCTTTTCTCTTCCTGTACCTCCAATTGACGTTGAACTCAGTCACTCTGCTTTGCACTTCCTTCTCAATCTCACACTGCCTATTTGACAATTTCTCAATCAGATCAGTTAAGAGGATGCATCATGCAGTCCGGTTTCCCTCACTGCAATATTATCGGTTTGCACTTAGCAAC
Source organism: Ginglymostoma cirratum (assembly GCA_024137785.1). Lineage (NCBI taxonomy): Eukaryota > Metazoa > Chordata > Chondrichthyes > Orectolobiformes > Ginglymostomatidae > Ginglymostoma > Ginglymostoma cirratum. Next base: position 11,510,635 of record JAHRHZ010000029.1, read on the forward strand.
TTGCCACTCGATAAATTTTAAAACCAGTATGTGCCAGAACAAGTGTAACTAACAGTAGATGTCATTAGATTCTCTGCTACTTTGAATTATAGCCTGTAATTTCACATGATTTAGAATCTTGGAATGGTCCCTTTTTAATCGTCCCATGTAGGTCCCTCGGTACAAATAATTCACAATTCACCATTCCTTTTAATTACTATAGAGTTTGCCAATTCTGTTCTCTTTATCATCTCTAATACTTGATTCAGTGCAAGTGATACCTATTTTGCTCAGGTGTATACTTACAGAAGTTGTTGATAAATTATTACTGGTCTTAGCTTCGCTGCCAACCCAGTACTTGAAATAAAGGAGAGTTCTTGCACATATATCCTCCTTTTCACAATCTGAAGATATCTTAAAACACTTTGCAACAAGTAAAGTACTTTTGAAGTACTGTGACTACTATAATGTAGATTGCCTTTTCGCTGTATTAGCTTCTGGAACTCCCATAAGCCTTATTGCAGTTATCCTCTTTTGCTTTATTGAAGTCTTCACATGCACTCAGGTTTTAAATTGGTTAGATATCTGTTGGTACTCGTCCTGTATTTGATGGAATAATTTATTTTCATTTTTACAGTTAATCCATTATTTTTACCTTAGTCTTATGTGACTTAAATTTACTCTGTAATCTTGCTCAGACATGACATTCATTTATAATATCTAATCTAAATTAAGTGGTGTGATTGTTTCATTCATTACACCTGGAAGTTCCTATTTCTTTGGCTAACATGTTTAGAATTTCACATCACAGAAACATCTCATTTTTGGCCCAACTTGTTCTATGAAAACATTTTTGCTTCTAATCTGTTATCTTATTAGTCTTTTTCTTTTTCCCTAATGCATCCCTTGTAATTGTATCTGTATGCTGATCACCTCAACTATTCCATGTCATAACAAGTTCCACATTCTCAGTATTCTAAAAATTTGCAGTTTCTATGTCAATGAAATTCCCAGTACGAGATCTTTTACAATGTATGTTTTCAATTTTCTAGCCTTCCAAACTTATCCTGAAGTCTCCAAGAGTTGAACGTTAGTTTCCTGGATATTGACAAGCAATCTTAGATTTAACGGGGCATTTTATTTTTGTTTCATTTTCTGATAGAAACATAGGAGTAGGACATTTAGATCTTTGAGCTTGTGCTCACATTCTGTACAATGATGGCTGATTATCTGCTTTTTTCCCCACACAATCCACGTATCCCTTTTATCTCATTGGTATTTATAAATCCATCAACCTCTGCACTAAATATACTCAATGACTGCACTTCCACAGACCTATGAGGTGGACGTTTTCAAAGATGCAAAATCCTTGGAGTAAAACACTTCCTCTTCATCCCCAAACTGACAGGCTTGCCCTGAAATTGAAATTCTGGCCCTGGTTCCCAGCCAGGGGAATCAACTTCATTACATCTCTCCTATCCATCCCTTTAAGTAATTTGTAGGTTTCAATGAGATCACCTTTCGTCCTTCAAAATTCTTGAGAATACGGGTCTTGATTCCCTAATCTCTTTTTATAGGCTAATCCCAGGGAACAAATTCAGTAGAACCCTTTTTTGGAATCTTTCTATGGCTATAATATCCATCTTAGGATAAGGGGACCAAAATTGCACTTTGTTCTCCAGGTCTGGTCTAAGCAAGGTTTTGTACAATTGAACATGTTGGATAAGGCAAATCTGAGTATATGGCCAAAACAACTCTCTTCCACAGTAATCTGCACACAGCGGTAACTTTAAAGGGTGTCTTGCTGAATAGAATGCTGTGCTGCATGGCAATGTTTGTGTAAAATTCTGTACAATTGAAGTACGTTTTTAGGAGTGAATTCCACCCATTATTTCCTTTTAGATCAGACATGACTGTCAAATCTTTACGTTTATATATGTATGCATGAGAGAAGTATGCATGAAGAAAGTGGCTCACAACTCAAAATTTCTTCACAAGTACAAAGATTTTATACTATTCTTGCAGCTTCCAATCAAATATTTCTACAAGTAATATCTTCCAATTAAAACTGCTCGCAATTTTCACTTTTATCTCTGTCCAACCCTGGTTATGTAGCTCGTATTCCGAAGTAGATCACAAAACTATGTTATTCAATCATGTTTAAACTCATACATACATGACAATATTATCCAGTCATTTTAAAACTAATATAAGTGATTATGTTATCTAAAAATATTACATGTTTTCATCTCATACTGTTAATATGTACTTGTTGTTATAGGAAACTTATACTGCTTATTTCTCCCCCATTAGTCCATCCTTTTACTGTGCTGTCAGTTTTAGCTTTCACTACTCCTGCACACAAATCATTTTGTGATAAAGTTCAGCGTACTCTTAGCCTTTCTAATTGCTTGCTGCACTTTTATGTTAGCTTTCAGTGACTTATTGACGATGAAACCTAAGTCCCTTTGCACACTCACATCAGCTAATTTCTTACTGTTGAAGATATACTGTAACAATCTGTTCCTCCAAAGTGGTTAACCTCACATTTTTCCACATTATTTTCCATCTGCCATGTTCTTGTCCATTCACTAAGATTGTCCAAATTCTCTTGAAGCTGCTATGCACCTTCCTTACAATACATACTCCTATCCAGCTTTGTGTTATCTTTGAACTTGGAAATATTATGTTTGGAACCCAAATATCCAGAATTTTGCCATATAATATGAACAGCTGTGGCCCCAATACTGATGATTCTGCTACCTCATTAGTCACAGCATTCCAATACAAGAATGACCTGTCTATTTCAGTTTTGTCCCTGTTAGCGAATCTTTAATCCATACCAACACCCTATCCCATGAGCTTTCATTTTGCAAACCATTCTTTTGTAGGCTTCTTCAAAGCCTTCAGAAATCCAAAAATACTCCATCCATCATCTGTTAGTAACATCCTCAAATAAGTCCAACATGGTTGTCAAGCACTTTTTCCCGTTTAGCAACCCAGGCTGACTTTACCCAATTATATCATTGTCACTAACTGACAATTTATCACACCCTTTACAATAGATTTTGACATTTTCTCTATTACTGATGCAAGGCTAATAGATCTCTTGTTCTCTGTCTTCTTGCTCAATCTCTCCTTTAAATACTAGGGCGACACTTGCTGCTTTACAATGTGCAGGAACTATTCTGAGATCTATAGAAGTTTGTAAGGTGATAGCCAGTGCATCCACCATTTTCATAGCACCTGCTGCAACACATGTGATGCAGAATATCAGATCCTGGGGACTGGAGTAATTTCTCTGGCACATTTAGTGCTTTTAATTTCTTTCAATTACACATTCTCCCTGACTTCTTGGATGTCTAATTATTGGAGATTTCTTGAATCTTCCTCAGTAGGCATAAAGTAATCATTTAGCTTCTCTGCCATTCTGTTTCCTTTTATAAAGTCCCCTGAAAATTTCTGTAAGATCACCCTCATTCTTCTGAACTGTAATGAATAAAGGTCTAACTTGTTTAGCTATACTTGGTAAGTGAATCACTTCAACCCAGGAATCGGCCTAGTGAATCTCTTTGAATTGCCTCCTTTCTTAAGCACAAGGACCAAAATTGTGCACAGTGCTCCATGTGCAGACTCATCAATACCGTGTAGAGTGGTAACATGACTTTTCTATTTTTAAACCCCAACCCACTAGTAATAAAGGCCAGCATTCTATTTGTCTTAATTACTTGCTGCACCTGTACCCAGATTCTTCTGTGTTACGCTGTCTCTGTTGTTTTATCACATGTCATGGAGGCAGTTTGCCCTCCTCTAACTCAGCCAAGTATCCATTTGTATAATGTGTAAGTTCGGCTAGTGAATGCCACTGCACCACACTGAGGAGGAGTTGGCATAACAAGCCCGATTTTCCTGGGATAATGACAAAATCAGAAGAAGACTGGGGACCATAGGAATTGATTGATGTATAAAGACCGACACTAAGCTAATTCAACAACAATTTGCGTTTATGCAGTGCCTTCAAAATAGCAAATAGTCTCAAGGCATTACACAGCAGAAAGAAAAGTTGAACTCACAGTTCTTCACAGCAAATCTTTAACAATTAGTGTAGGAAGTAAAACAAAAAAAAAGTGTTGTTAATATTGGCTTTTCTGATCTGGGTATTGTTGAAATTGCACCGCTCCACTATCTTGTACAGTCCTCTGTGTGCTCTGTCCAGGAGGAAAGATACAGATGTTCCCAATAGTTTTGGGTTAACTGACACTGAAATGCACATGTTGGATAAGGCAAATCTGGGTATATGGCCAAAACAACTCTCTTCCACAGTAATCTGCACACAGCGGTAACTTTAAAGGGTGTCTTGCTGAATAGAATGCTGTGCTGCATGGCAATGTTTGTGTAAAATTATGGTTTAGAAAAGGATGAAAGTTTTTAAATTATTGGTGCTCCACGAAGTTATCAAATTAATACTTAATTAATTTTGTCTAGCTTTCTCAGATCGCTTTTTGATGAGTGTTGGTTTCAGTCAGAAAAATTCCCCATGTTTTGCAAATCTGGTACCCAGATGATATTCTCAACTCATTCCACACTGCAGTCAGCTCATTATAAGGCTGCAAACAATCAAATATTAGCAGTTGAGCTAGTAAAGTTTACAAAATTGCTGATGTCTGAACCACCTACTATTGCAATCAGTTCTGTTTGTGACTGGTTAGAGACACTATTACTATTGAAAACTGCAGGCAGCATTTTCAGAGATAACAAGGTGTAGAGCTGGAGGAACACAGCAGGCCAAGCAGCATCAGAGGAACAGGAAGGCTGACGTTTCGAGCCTAGACTTCTGAAGAAGGGTCTAGGCCCGAAACGTCAGCCTTCCTGCTCCTCTGATGCTACTTGGCCTGCTGTGTTCATCCAGCTCTACTCCTTGTTATCTCAGATTCTCCAGCATCTGCACTTCCTGCTATCTCTGAGGCAGCATTTTCATGTTTTTGGGGAAAAACACCTTGGCTGAGTATAACTAGTGGAATACTAAAGATTCTAAACGTTACTAGATAATTTTCTTTTTAAAGCAAGAAACAATACTGCACAGATATTTGGTGACTTGGGAGCAGTACTTCAAAATCTGTGATCGATAGCAGGCTATTTTATGAACATGTTCTCTTTGCTGATCCTGCCAGCCTTCAATAATCAAACCTTCAGCACAGATGGTGGCTGTCACCTGATTTGTACTCCAGACTAAAATTTGTTTACAAATTGCCTGAAACGTGAGAGATTGAGTATCAGTTTGTAATTGATTGACACTTAGTGGTTTAAGAGCTGAAAGCTCTTTGTTTTTAAAGAGATCTTAAATAATGGGATTGTTCCACTTAAAACAAAAAAGGTGAAGAGGAGATTTGATTGAGCTTTTGTAGAGACTTTGATAAAGTAAATCATAGATGTAGGTGAAATTTGATGTCCTTACCAAGGCAGGTTTGGAATCTGAGTGAGAGAGAGGGGACGTTTACTCGGACAGAAGGGGACGGAGTGGGGAACCGGCCACATTCCTACCTCTGCCCTGATTTATGTGCAAGGTGAACAGGCACCTGGACAACCTTGTATTCAACCAGCAGTAAGCAGGGCAGTCTCCACACAGGAAAGCCAAAATAACACGATCAGGTCTGCTGTCAGGCTTCCGCAGGTTAGAGGTGGGGCATGGGAGCCCTCTTTGTCTGGCATTCATTGCATAGTTTGAGGGACTCAGTATCAGGGAGGGGCATGGAGAGCAAGCCTTAGAGACAATCCGGGCCTTTCTTCTGATCTACCCCTGCTGCCCACCGCCAAAAGAAACTGCATCCTCCCTCACTTCTAGCTAGGATCTTCAACTTCCCACTAGAGAGGACATGCTGGCTGTGGCCACTGCTCCCCTGATGGCACTGATATCTGCCAGTGTCTGGCCAGCAGCCTTCAGGCCTGTGATTTGCATCTCTCCGGACTTGTTAGTCCTGGTAAGGCCAATTGCTGGCCTCTTAATTACCTGATTGGGGAAGTCCCATCATTATTAAGAAGGTGAATTGAATTCTTACTAGCTGTCCAGCTGGTAGGCGAAACTGCTACTCCTACATTAAATTCCACCTTGTGTTTCCAAAAATAGATGGATTTGCAACCAGAGAACACAGATTTCCAAGAATTGGCAAAAATTCCAGGGGGCAATGAGAAGTAAATTTCTGGATAATTGGAGATACATCACTTGTGTTTTTGTTTTGCGGAAACAGACTTGATAGCTTCAAAAGAGACTTGATGTGCATATGGAACGAACATTTTTTGCTGGGATATGTGAAAAGAGTAGGAGAGACAAATCAAGTAACTCACTTTCAAAGAGCCAGCACAGACTCAATTGGCTGAATGGCTGCCTCCTGTTGCTGCAATATTCTAATAAACCTGACCACACCTGTACTTGGAAAAAGTACAAAACGGCCCTAAAGCAATTTTAGCACGTTGCCTAATTAGTATGATGAAAACTCTTCTATTCAGCAGGTGAATAACATAGTCGCTGAAAAAATTCACACTTGTTAAGTAGTTTGAAAGATACTTAACATGTACAAAATACATTTAGGACGTGAAGATATTCTGTAACTTGTATGTATTGCAATACCATTCACAATTATTTTGAACTTGAAGTAATTTGTTTCCACCATCCGCTTTCCTTGACTGGGTCCAAGGATCTTTTGGCTTGCAAGATAGAGAAAGCCACTTGTGAGTCTTAAAAAGGAGAGGCTGTTGTCTTAAACAAGAAATATGTTATTCCATGGTATCCATCAGGTTCAAGTAAATTTAGTAACATAGACATTATTAATAAGACAGTGAAGGGTTTGAGGGTAACTGGTCTGTGCACTTTGAGATCCTTAGATGTTCTGCTCTTCACCATCCTTATGACAGTATCAGGTTAGACAGAGCTTAAGAGATAACAAGGTGTGGAGCTGGATGAACACAGCAGGCCAAGCAGCATCATAGGAGCAGGAAAGCTTGACGTTTCGGGCCTAGACCCTTCATCAGAAAT
>JAHRHZ010000029.1:11518043-11572578 GCA_024137785.1 Ginglymostoma cirratum
CCTAGACCCTTCATCAGAAATTTCTGATGAAAGGTCTAGGCCCGAAACGTCAAGCTTTCCTGCTCCTATGATGCTGCTTGGCCTGCTGTGTTCATCCAGCTCCACACCTTGTTATCTCGGATTCTCCAGCATCTGCAGTACCTATTATCTCTAGGCAGAGCTGAATGCAGTTTTCAGAATCTGCTTAATCAGCAGTATTATCTTATTCAGTATATGAATAAGCTGATTGACAGAGAAGATGTGCAATGCTGCATGTTGTCCCTACATGTACATGGAACTGCAATAAGCATTTTCCAAGAGGTGATCACTCTTATTTTCAGTCATGAGACTTTTTTTTAATGCATTTGTGAAGCATTTCTATCAGCAACCAACTGCTTTCTTAGACTTTCTGCTTTTGGAATCAAAGGGATGGGCTGAGGAGCTGCTTTATATTTCTTTCGGTAATACTCTCATTCTTGGATTCAGGTCCCGCTCCAGAATCTTGAGTGCAAAATTTAGGCTGACATTCCAATAGAGTACTGAAGGATTGATTATTCTGGAAATGGAAGTGGAATGTTTTTGATGACAATCATATGCTCTCAGATAGATGAAAAAGATACCAGGACACAATTCAAAAGGTCAAAGGAGTTTTAACTGTCCGATATGTATTCCTCAACCAAAGCCAGGTAACCTGATCCTTAGATAACAAGGTGTAGAGCTGGATGAACACAGCAGGCCAAGCAGCATCAGTGGAGAAGGAAGGCTGACGTTTCGGACCTAGACCCTTCTTCAGAAATGGGGGAGGGGAAAGGAGTCCTGAAATAAATAGGGAGAGAGGGGGAGGTGGATAGAAGATGGATAGAGGAGAGGATAGGTGGAGAGGAGACAGACAGGTCAAAGAGGCGGGGATGGAGCCAGTAGAGGTGAGTGTAGGTAGGGGGGTAGGGAGGAGATAGGTCAGTCCAGGGAGGACGGACAGGTCAAGGGGGCGGGATGAGGTTAGTAGGTAGGAGATGGGGCTGGGGCTTGGGGTGGGAGGAGGGGATTGGTGGGAGGAAGAACAGGTTAGGGAGGCGTGGACGAGCTGGGCTGGTTTGGGATGCGGTAGGGGGAGGGGAGATTTTGGAGCTTGTGAAGTCCACATTGATACCATTGGGCTACAGGGTTCCCAAGTGGAATATGAGTTGCTGTTCCTGCAACCTTCGGGTAGCATCGTTGTGGCACTGCAGAAGGCCCAGGATGGACATGTCGTCTGAGGAATGGGAGGGGGAGTTGAAATTGTTCGCGACTGGGAGGTGCAGTTGTTTAGTGCGAACCGAGGGTGGTTGTTCTGCAAAGCGGTCCTCAAGCCTCCGCTTTGTTTCCCCGATGTAGAGGAGGCCACAACGGGAACAGTAGATGCAGTATACCACATTAGCAGATGTGCAGGTGAACGTCTGCTTGATGTGGAATGTCTTCTTGGGGCCTTGGATGGCGGTGAGGGGAGAGGTGTAGGGGCAGGTGTAGCACTTCCTGCAGTTGCAGGGAAAAGTGCCGGGTGTGGTGGGGCTGTAGGGGAGTGTGGAGCGGACAAGGGATTCCCGGAGAGAGTGGTCCCTCCAGAAAGCAGATAAGGGTGGGGAGGGAAAAATGTCTTTGGTGGTGGGGTTGGATTGCAGATGGCAGAAGTGTCGGAGGATGATGCGTTGGATGCGGAGGTTGGTGGGGTGGTACGTGAGGATGAGGGGGATTCTGTTTTGGATGTTATTGCGGGGAGGGGGTGTGAGGGATGAGTTGCGGGAAATGTGGGAGACACGGTCGAGGGCATTCTCGACCAGTGAGGGGGGGATGTTGCGGTCCTTGAAAAACAAGGACATCTGAGATGTACGGGAGTAGAATGCCTCATCCTGGGAGCAGATGCGGCGGAGGCGAAGGAATAGGGGATGGCATTTTTGCAGGAAGGTGGGTGGGAGGAGGTGTATTCTAGGTAGCTGTGGGAGTCGGTGGGCTTGAAATGGATATCGGTTTCTAGGTGGTTGTCAGAGATGGAGACAGAGAGGTCCAGGAAGGAGAGAGAGGTGTTAGAGATGGTCCAGGTGAACTTAAGGTTGGGGTGGAAGGTGTTGGTGAAGTGGATGAACTGTTTGAGCTCCTTGTGGGAGCACCTGATCCTTATGTTGTCAACATTGACTAAATGACATCAGTAACTACTCTCAGGAGTGTTTTATTGACAGTGAAGTACAATGGAATCGTGAAAGGTTCTATGCACATGCAAAATTCTGCTTTTTGAACTCATCGCCGCTGGTCGTGATAATAGGAGACATGCCAGTCCAATGTTCCTAGTATTTCTATCATCTGGTGAAGCATTGACTCTCGGTTGCCTGCGTTTTGCATCATTACAAACACATTTGCATGGGGGACCAAGCTCCCAAGCTATGATTACTCATTTTGTTACAAAGCATGTTGAAATCCTGATGCTATCACATTTCTGTTTTTTTTAAGATGTGGAATGACGATGCCAGAATAAGTCTGAATTAGGTTCCGTCCTCTATGCATTCAGTTACAGATGGTGATTCCATGGACCAGGGAATTGAGAGTAATGATTTTTGAGACATTATAATTAAGTGTTTGAGATGTGTTATTTTATTTTGCATTAAAGTGGATATTGCAGAAATTGGAGAGGTCAGTTCAAATTATCCGTAGAATGTTATTGAACAGCTGGAAAGCACTTCTCATTACAATCCACCATCTTTTCACATAGTCTGTAGGAATAAATGATTCCTAACTACGCTGCTCTATCAAAGGTTGGAATCACTGACATGAATTGGCAATGATTTAAATAGGGAGTGAACCAAATAACTGTAATTGCGAAGGCTGAATTTGTCTATTCAACTGATGTTATGAGTAACGTAGGGAATTAATGTGCAGTTTTGGTTTTGAAACATTTTGTAAGCACAACTACTTCAAGTTGCATTTGTGTAACATTTTCAACATCTTTATAATTGCTTCAGGTGCATAGCTGAAAAGAAAATTGAATGTTGAATGGAAGGAGTCAGTATGAGGAAAGATAACAAAAATGTTTGATCAAAAGCCCCTTACAGTAGGAGAAATTATGTGTTTTACCTCCCTGTCAATGAGGGCAGAGACTTGCTCCTCCCTCTGTCCAATACCAAGGCACCACAATACAATAGCTATATCTGCGGGCTGAACAAAAAAAATGGATGAATACCCTAAATATAGTAGCTGTTGTTCTTATTTGGAGTTGATCTCACTGTCTTCACTTGGTAGCTGCTTGGTAGCTGTATCACACTTTTGGCAGCAACAATGCAGTTGGTTCCATTTTGTAAGCAATGAACCCATTTTAAATAATTCAGAATCCTCTGACATAAATGGGACCTTAATGATCATTGTCAGTTTGAAATACTTAATGCCTCTATTTTGGGCACTCTGGCTTCCATTCCATTGACAAATAGAACTTCAAAGGCATGTCAAAGTAAACGTTGAATTATTTTGTGAGCCTCAGAGGAACATGAGGCCTCAATTCAACCCAGTGCATTGTTACATAAAAACCGAAAGAACTGCGGATGCTGTAAATCAGGACCAAAAACAAAGTTGCTGGAAAAGCTCAGCAGGTCTGGCAGCATCTGTGAAGGAGAAAACAGACTTAACGCTTCGGGTCTGGTGACCCTTCCTCAGAACTGCCAGACCTGCTGAGCTTTTCCAGTAACTTTGTTTTTGTTCCAGTGCATTATGATATCTACTTGACACCTTGTCATTTGTGTTAAATGAGACTTGGACCTCAAAATAGCAGAGGCTTCTTTCCTGGAATAGGCATACCACCATGCATGCTCCACAGGTTGGTAACACACTTTTGACCCGTTTTAAATGCTATCTTTCTCCTGAAGATTCAAGTTTGAAAGTTAGTGAGCAAAGTGAGAGCCTCTATAAGAAAAATAAGACTTTTCTTTCTCATGTATGTATTTAAAGAGAAATATATTTCAACAAAGAACTATCCCAATAGAATGAGTGATTTTCTGATTTTGCAAGTGCAATAATTAGACAACCTGGGGTTTTGAGCAACTTTTTGAAGACTTGGAGAGATGTACACAGTTTGAATGTTCAATAAGGAATCTCCAAACCATTGGACCAAAATGGCTAAAAGCAGAGACACCACAGCTGAAAAAACATGTGACTTGGTGAAGGGTATGAATTTTCTCAGACTAAGGCAGTGGAGGGATTTGTTCAGAAGAAGAGCGGCTTAGAAATGAACTGGTAGCAGTGAAGGTTAGATAGCCTGAGATGGTGTAAACTGGACTTGGTGATGAAAATAATCCAGGTATATTTAAAAAAAACATTGCCGCTGACTGTATCAAAATATTGTTTATTCCCCATCACTTCAAACAGTGGATGGTGGGTTAGTTTACAGAAAAACCTCAGTCCTCAACTCGATGGAATTTCCATGACAGTATTGGTTACAGAATTCCAGAATTTAACCGTGTGTGAAGAAACCCAGTTATACATCAAAATAAGCATTGTGTGTGATTTGAAGAGGTCGGTGTTTCCATTATATTGCCTCTGTTATTGTCTTTGCTGAAAACGGTCACAGGCTACAAGGTGCTACCAATGTAAAATTGAAGATTTCTGCATGGACCGAATGCAAAATATACACCAAAGCCATAGTTTGTCATTGGAGGGTTTAGATTTTGAATACAGTGGCAGGCATACTGATACACTATTGTAGTCTGAATGCAGCTGCACTCGGAATATCCAGCTTCGGTACTGTGGGGTATGGAATTGGTATGGTTGATTAGCAAACCGTTCAGCTAATAACACCTAGATCTTTTGAGGGATTCATTTTTGGCAAGGATGGGTGAGTAATTGTTTCGTTATATGTTCATTTTTTGGTGTGTGGACCTCAATGACAAGGCCAAAATTTCCTAGTTCACCTTCAGAATATAGTGAGCTATCTCTTTGAATGCCTGTAGTCCATGTGCTGAGGGTACTTCCACAGTGCTGCAGGGCAGTGGTGTACATGATTTTGACCCAGTAATGAAGACATTAATGTCTAAATCAGCTAGTTCTGTGTTTTGGAGAGCATAGAGTCAAACAGCTTGGAAACAGACCCTTCGGTACAACTCGTCCATGCCAACCAGGTGTCCTAAACTGAATTAGTCCCGTATGCCTCTGTTTGGCCGATATATGTTTAAACCTTTCCTATCCACGTACCTGTCCAAAATTCTTTTAAATGTTGTAATTGTACCCACCTCTACCACTTCCTCTGGCAGTTTGTTCCATATGTGCACCATTCTCTGTGTGAAAAACTGCCACTCAGGTCCCTTTTAAATATTGCCCCTCTCACCCTAAACCTATGCCCTCTAGTTTTGGATTCCCCTACCCTGAGCAATTCACCAAATCTATGGCCGTCATGATTTTATAAACCTCTATAAGGTAACCCCTCAGCCTCCTACTTTTCAGCAAAAACAAAGTCCCAGCCTATCCAGTCTCACTAACATCCTTGTAAATCTTTTTTGCACCCTTTCCAGCTTAATAACATCCTTCCAATAGCAGGGTGACTACAGCTGTACTCAGTGCTCGAAAAGAGGCCTCAACAATGTCTTGTACAGCCATAATGTGATGTCCCAAATCCTATACTCAAAGCTCTGACCGAAAAAGGCAAGTGTACCGAATGCCTTCTTTGTTAGCTTGTGTACCTGTGATGCTATTTTCAAAGGACTATGTACCTGCACCCCTAGATCTCTCTTTTGACAACATCTGGAAGCTCTGCCTTTTCCATCCAAAAGAGAAAAATGTAATTGAAAAGGAAGGAAAGAAATTGTTTGCCCAATTCCTTGTTTTTTGAAGACTTCTTTGAAGGAATAGCTATTTATAATAATTAAATTCAATGACAATTATGGGCCCAGCCCATGAAACAAAAGACTAGATAAGTAAGACGCATAAAATGGCAAAATAGTCTGGAACTCCAACAATCATACTGATACCATAAGTGTCCCCAAGTGCATGAAGACTTGCAGCACAGTTGCAGTGTCCCTCTAAGCCACAAGCTCTGGGTTCAAATACCACCTGTCCCAGTATGGTGTTACAGCATAAGTGAACAGGCTAATTAAAACAATGTCTATGTGCATTTCTCCACCATATTACCTTTTGTGATAGGATTCCAACTAATGTCTTTCAAAATACAATTTTCTGAGTAGCTTATCACAAAACAATGCAGTTTTGCTCAGTAATTGAAACACAGAATTTTGCCTGATTTATTTGCACATTCAAGACTGCATAAAGGCTTGGATAGCTGTGGTCTTTAATTTTGGTCCAAAACTATGTACTACAGTAACCTAATTCAGTAATATATTAATAGTCTATATTTACAGACTTAAAGGTGGAGAAGTAGAAGCTCGTGCATGCAGCATTAGGGTGTCTTTATTCAAATTCAATAATATTATGTAATTTTTCTGGTCGCATTCCATCTAACCAGCATTTTGGGCAGGCTAAGGCAAAAACAAAAGCTCAGCAGCTTGTTGTCATGTTTAAAAAGCAGCTTGAGCTTGGATTCTTCACGAGAACAATTGATGAGATTAGATTTTCTAGAAGATGTTTGTTCGTCTATTTACACTGAAGATTTTGAACTATCCAATGATGTTAATTTATATGAAATGTAAGGCTTTTATTTACAATTGAGCTTCCTTAGGTATTTACTCACCATCAGCCACAAATCTTGCAAAGGAATATTCTTACAAATTGGCTTCATTTTGATGTCTTTGCACTAATTTAATATTTACATAACATGCACAATTTTTATTGGAAACTCTTCGCTCACAGATGATTATGCTGGCACATTTGACTTTGAATCAAAAATGTTATTTGACGTTCAAAATAAACAATATGGTCAGATTATTAACTGCAACAGCAGACTTTTTCTTTTGCACATTGGTGTAAGCACCAACAAGAGTCTTGGATTTTAAGACATAAGTATTTGGTTATGACAGCAATCATGTCAGAACTATTGTAGATTCATCATTTTTTACAACATAACATGCCACAGTTGGAGAGGCAGAAGTTAACAATTCATTATATGTAGTGAAGGAAAACATTTTTATTTTTCATACATAATTAATTGCATAAAATACATCTTAGCAGTGTTTGAATAATTTATGTTCTCTGGAATAATGAGAAATTTTGAAGTTGGGGGGAAGTGATGCAAAGTAGGGAAGGTTTCCTTCATTAGTACAATTCAAATTAATTAATGGAATCTCACCAAAAAGTGATTACTGCATCTCAAACCTTACAATTGAGGTTTGTCACTAACCCAGTTTTTTTTTGCTGCTTTGCTGACCACTCAGACTTGCCTTCATGGATATTAACCTGAAATTTCTGTCGGTGAACAAGATTGTTCCGTCCATTTCTTTCCGTTTCACAATTTTAATGGTGACAGTCCATTTAAATCACAGTAGCCAACTTCCTGCTGTAGAACCAGAGATGGTGGTACTCTGTCAACTACAGAGTGGGTAAGAATTTTTGGGTATTTATCTACCTATCTAGCTGGTTCTCATTTGGGTGAGCATCCTTCTCGTGCTTTATGTATTTCATTGACTATTGGTATATGTGATGCAATCTAATTAAAATTTGTTGTGTTTGCAGATAATCTGTCCTGGTAGTACCAGATCTGTGTGTCTCTATGACTTGCATTAGCTCAGCAAAAGAATGATTTCTTCTATACTCTTACCGTGAGAAAGCTGACATATTGCCAAATCCTGGAAAGTACTCTAAAATTCTGTGACACACATTCTTGTTGGCACTCATATGATGGCTTTAAGAATTGTTGGGTCAGTGCATGGCAAAATAGAACAATGAGACATGGCTTTCTGCCAGCAAGACTGTTAGGTTCCACATCTCAGCTGGACTGTTATTTTGAAGGTAAGTCATTAAAAGAAAAGGAAAGCGGAAGAAATTTGCTCCTGACTTATCATTAAAACGACACAGGTGGAGCTTAAAAGTGGGTTCAACAGAAGTGCTGAAAATCTGATGGAAAACAGTTAACCCATTTGTCATTCAATTTTGCACATAAAATAAGCCCACACAAAGTGTTTTGGAGATCTCAAACGAGCAGAGATCCTGGTGTTAATGCAACAGAGTTAACTAATGTTCATGGGCTGTATTTTAAATAAATTTTGCCTTTTGATGGGAAAATGCACATTGCAACCTCTTTTGCTTGTGTTGTTGTTTTAATCCCTGACCTTCTAGTTTGATTGCCTGGCATCCTGAGATGGTTTTGCCTCCATGTCAGACGATTGAGAGTTTGAGTGGAGAATATGTTTTCAAGTCCCAATCCATAGAATTGATTGCATAATCAGTGCAGACATTGAGTAAAGTACTGCGGGAGTGCTGCATTGTTGGAGGTACCATCTCTGGGTGAGTTATCAAATCAAGCTGACATATGTTTGTTCAATGAGGATTTTATCACAGTGGTAGTGTCTCTATCTTAGCGTCAGAAGGTTCAGATTCAAGATGTGATATCGAGGAGGTGTATCATTACAAATCCAACCAGTTTTTTTAAAAGAAAACCTGTTAAAATGACAGTAGAAGATCTCATAAGACTAGTTGAAGAAGAGCGTGTGATTTTCTCAATGTCTTATTCGATATTTATCCCTTTCAGAAAGCAGCTTTATCTTTGAAAATGCATTATACTTTTGCCTAGCTAAAAATTTCACATGCTATGGATTAATGTTAGACAGTAATATGCTTGATCAGAGAAGGAACCAACTCAGGAATGTATTTTGTTCAGTGTGGACAGATGCAATATGATTGTTTCACTGAACTGCAATTAGCTTCCAACAGAGCTCAATAAAATACAAAGCAAATTGTACCCTTGGAAAGCAATATTGATTGAAGAAAGATAGCGGAAGTAAGTGTACAATCAAGAGTTAGTTGTGCAGCTGCATATTTTCCTCATTCTTTCTTGCCATAACTACATTTCCTTCCATGTGTGCTATTATAGTAACTAGTATAATTAAGCATTGTTGGACTTTAGTGTAGGCATGATATAAAATGAGAGATTGAAATTGCAGGAATGATGACCAGGTCAGTCTTGGACAGTCATAACTCTACAGTGTTAAAGCAGTGTTTGTTGAATTGGGATTGGATAGCTGGGAAAATGATGGACTGAATACCCTACTTGACTTTAGTATGCCCCTGAGAAAGTATGTAATCAAATTTGCTTTTTTTTAAAATGACAAACTATAATGCTAATATTAATAATAGTTAATTAATTACTGTGATGGTCTTTCACAACTTTCCTGCTTTGGGACTTCATTATAACATTGCACTGTCAGTAATGTGTTACAACTCTGATGAGAAGAGTTCGCTGGTAATCAAGCAACACCACTCCAGGAGCTGGACAAAAGTGTAAATATTTTATTTCATCACCAAAATAGTCCATTTGTTTCTCTTTATTACTGTTATGCAGAACAAAAGAAACTTTCACTACAGTTCCTCAATAAACTCAGAAGTTATTTATTAACGGCCAAATATATTCTTACGACAAGCAGTTAAGTCATTTATCAATTAAGCTACTTTGCAGGACTAAACTGAAACACCCTTTATCCCAAATGTATGCACAACTTATATACAGATAGAACAAGACAATTCCACTATGCAGAGGATTATGTGTGGAAAAAAAAGCAAGAAAATACAGCAACGGGATTCAAGTGCAGAAGATAGAGTGGATTGACTTCTTACAGATGTTTTTGACTTCCTGTTGATGAGATCGATTGCCATTAATTGCAAAGCAACTGAGAAAGACCCTTGTGAGATTTTAGCTGGAAGACAATTGGGAACGTTGATATTTAGGAATTTTAAGATTCACAAACACTTCATTAAGACAAAGTAAGAGAAAATATTTCTTCTCTTGTAAACTTGTCTAGCAATTCCCAACTTTCCCCTAGCTCCCACTTCTCAGAGGAGGCAGAATTTGCCATATCCATCTTGGAAGTCTTTTATTATAACTCAAATCTTTAGCAAAACAGAATCCAAAAGTCCAGCGACTGTTGATAGGCTACCTTCAACACAAGCCCCCTTCTAAAACACAATCTGTTTTCCTAGCCATTAAGAGCCATTAAGATCTCTTTATCTCTCTTTTAAAAGCTTTGGCTTGTATTCTTTACAAAGTCAGACACCTTTTACAAACAGCAGTTAATCCATAGTTCTTTTTAACTCTTTGACTTAAGTTCCAATGAGTCACATGGTAAACTCTTTCCAACCAAGGAATTGGTCAAATTTTTCATCCTCCAGTTTCTATTATCCATAAATATATGTGTGTTTCCATCAAGTGCTATCTTTCAAATGAAGTGCTATGATCCAATGATAGTAGGAACTGCAGATGCTGGAGAACCTGAGATAACAAGGTGCAGAGCTGGATGAACACAGCAGGCCAAGCAGCATCAGAGGAGCAGGAAAGCCAACATTTCGGGCTTAGACCCTTCCTCAGAAAATGAGGAAGATGAGAAAATGGAAGGAAGGAATGGAAGAAAATGAAATGAGAAAATTTTCTGAGGAAGGGTCTAGGCCCGAAACATCGGCTTTCCTGCTCCTCTGATGTTGCTTGGCCTGCTGTGTTCATCCAGCTCTACACCTTGTTATCTCTGCTGTGATCCAATATCCTGTCTGCCTCCTCAGGTTGATGTAAATAATGTTATTTGAAGAAGAGAAAAGAAGTTCTGGTATCCTGGCCAATATTAACCTCTCAGCCAACAGGGGCAGCACAGTGGCTCAGTGGTTAGCACTGCTGCCTCACAGCACCAGGGACCCAGGTTCGATTCCACCCTCAGGTGACTGTTTGTGTGGAGTTTGCACATTCTCCCTGTGTCTGTGTGGGTTTCCTTCCAAAGTCAAAAGATGTGCAGGCTAGGTGGATTGGCTGTCCTAAATTATCCATAGTGTTCAGAGATGTGTAGATTAGGTAGGTTATTGGGGAATGGGTCTGGGTGGGATGCTCCAAGGGTCAGTGTGGACTTGTTGGGCTGCAGGGCCTGTTTCTACACTGTAGGGATTCTATGAAAATTATCCAGTCATTATCACTTTGTTGTATGTAGGATCTTGCTGTGTTTAAAGTTGACTGTTACATTTCCTACATTATGATAGTAAATCCATTTAGAAAATTCATGGGCTGTAAAGTGCTTGGGATGTCCTGAGCTCATGAAATGTGGTGTGTATGTGTCTGTATATATGCAAATTCTTCCCTGCTTTTGAAAATACAAACACATTTGATCTGTGTGTGAGCTGTGAATACTGCCTATCCTTTCCATTGTGGTAATTTGGTGTCTTATAAGAAAAATGTGGACTTTTCTCTGAAAAATGTGTGAATGTACATTAATCCAGAAAAGATACATAATTTACTAAGCCAGTAATGAGCATAAATGTATAGGGCATTTGCATCTTTTTCAGTCAGTCTTATAACCTTTCAGTTGCGCTTTCTTTCCCTTTAAAAATAGAGGGAAATGTGCCCCACTTTCCAAGGCAGTTCTCAGAACATCTTTAATTAGAAGTACCATGCAATCAGTCGTTCCTTAGCTTAATGATCAATTGTGTGTAATCTCCTTTGACCTTCCTCATTTCTTTGACTTTCATTAGTGTCAAATAGCAAAGTTGATTTGAAATTCTGTTATTTTACATATGCATTAATTAGAAAGGAACTGAGTCATGCAGAGTAGATTAAATCCCCTGGTCTATACTTCATTGTTGTATTGGGAAGGAAAAGACAAGCATGGATTATATGTTCCAGTAGGCTTGCTAGAAATACAAAATTAGAGCAGGTGTTAAGTTATATTGCCCTTCAAGCCAGCTCCACCATTCAGTGAGATCATGGCTGATCTTCCACCTTGGCAACACTTGCCCATCAGAGAAGACCTCTGATAAAGTAAAGGTCAGGAGCATTTAAATAACAGAGGATTTCAGCAGAAGGCAATATAGGGTGGCATTGGTATAATAAGAAATGTAAAGATAGGTCGTGATGAGATATAAATAGCAAACATAATTATTCACAGCAAATGCCGTTTGGGAAACAAGAACATGGCAGTGGTTAGGATCTGAAATTGTTGAACTTTGTGTTGAGTCTAGAATGTTACAAAATGCTTGATCAAGAGAGATGTTGATGTTTCCCACATTTTTTTGAATCAACGTAGGGGACCAATGACGGGTCAAAACTGAGATATTGCCTGATCTGAGTACTCCAGCATTTTCTCTTTCTATTTTACAACATGAAAGTTCCACACATTGTCTCCACCTCTGCTCAGTCTCCCCATTTCTGAGTAGCCTTGATTAAATTTCAGCTCTTAAATTGCTACTGACGTAAACAGCAAAATGCACATATGTTCACATCAACTTCAATGGCATTTTAAATTAACACCAAACATTTTAATTCTCATGTTCTTGTCTTTTATGTTCCCTTTTTTCGTTTTACTCCAAATGCTCTTTTATAATGGAATTTTTCTTTCAGTCAAATATATTGCTGCAAGAAACCTCTCAACACTTGCCTTCCTCAAGTCTTTTCCTCTGTCACATACTGATTTGAGAGATGAGATCAGCTTCTTAAAATGTTGGTATTTGGCTGAAAATCAGCTCAAAAAGCGAGTTTCTCAATCACTTAAGTGCCAATAGTATAAAATGGTTCATGCCTTTTAATAGGTGGCACAGAATGGCCAATTTCCTGAACCTATTTAACTCACGGGTGAGTTATTTAATCTGTTGTAATGTAAGAATGTTCCAAAAAATGAACTGCTGCCAACTGAAGGGGCAGCATAAGTTCCTGAATTTCAGTAAAAAGCAAAATAGCCAGTAGACTGCCTAGTGATGTGGAGGGTGATTGAGAGGTTAGTACTCTTAAGTTAGGGACAGCCATTTGCCCCAAGATGTGGAGGTGCCACTGTTGGACTGGGGTGGACAAAGTCAGGAGTCACACCACACCAGGTATATTTGAAACCAGACAAACTTTCAGAGCTCAGCCCCTTCGCCAGGTGCAGTGAGAGATCAGAGCACACAGACCCAGAGTTTATAAGTAGAGAGATCAAGGGCAGAGAGATCAAAAGATCATACAATTGGTGTGAATGGAGTGTCAGATGATAAGTGTGTGCAGGTGACCAAGCGTGTTAAACGGTGAGTAAAGTGTCAGCAGCTGAATAACCAGCGAAAGGATGGCCTATAATCCAATTAAGTGAGACAGAGAGATAATTACAAAAAATTAAAAATAAGGTGGTGCTGGAGGCAAACTAAATGACTAGAATAACATGATAGTCACAAGAGTCGCATGCTGAGGGTCTAACCAAAGTAATAAGTAATTCTAAATTGTACAAACTAATTTAGGTAGAGAGATCATAACAATTTATCAAGGTGATTCTGTCAAAACAGGACAGTGAGGAATATTTTACAGGTACAGAACAGTATGGTGGGGTCACCTCTAGCATGACATGAACCCAAGATCACGGTTGAGGCCATCTTCATGGGCATAGAACTTGGCTATCAGTCTCTGCTCGGCGATTCTGTGGTGTTGTGTGTCTCAAAGGCCGCCTTGGAGGACATTTACCTGACAATCGGAGGCTGATTGCCCCTGACCGCTGAAGTGCCCTGAATGAGAGGGAACATTCCTGTCTGGCGATTGTTGTGTGGTGTCCATTCATCCATTGTCATAGTGTTTGCATGGTCTCGCCAGTATACCATGTCTCAGGGTATCCTTGCCTGCGGCATATGCGGTAGACACCTTTGGCCGATTCACATGAGTATCTGCTATGCATGTGGTGGGTATGTTGCCACGTGTGATGGTAGTATCCATGTCGATGATCTGACATGTCTTGCAGAGATTGCCATGGCAGTGTTGTGTGGTGTATTCAGTGTTGTACTGAAGGCTGGGTAGTTTGCTGAGAACAGTGGTGTGTTTAAGATTTGGCGGTTGTCTGAAGGTGAGAAGTGGAAGTGTTGGGAATATTGTGGCAAGCCACTCATCATCATCAGTAATGTGTTGTAGTCTGCAAAGAACATGGTGTAGTTCCTCCACTTTGGGAAAGTACTGGATGATGAAGAGTACTCCATCAGTCATATCCTGTGCCTGTCTTCTGAACAGGTTGTTGTGGATTTTAGCTGTGGCATGGTGGAACTGATGATCAATGAGTTGAGTATTTTATCCCATTCTTATGAGGGCACCCTTCAAAACCTTCATGTGTCCATTGTGTTCCTCCTCATCTGAGCAGATCCTATGTATGTGTAGGGCTTGTCTGTAGGGGATGACTTCTTTAATATGTTTAGGGTGGAAGCTAGAGAAATGCAGCACCATGAGGTTATCCATGGGCTTGTGGGAGAGTGAGGTACTGAGGTGTCTGTCCTTGATGGAGGTGCGTGTGTCTAAGAATGAGACTGATTCTGAAGAGTAGTCCATGGTAAGTCTGATGGTGGGATGCAACTTGTTGATATCACTATGTAGTTGTTTCAGTGATTCCTCGCTATGAGTCCAAAGGAAGAAGACGTCATCAATATATCTGGTGTATAACATTGGTCAGAGGTCCTGCACAGCAAAGACATCTTGCTCGAACTGGTGTTGAGTGCCGAAATGTCCATTGTGACGAGGAATGTTCCTGGTTCAATTAGTCTGTGGGTGCTGAGTTCCTGTAATAGAGCTGTGGTTTCACAACAGAAGCTGGGGGTCCCTTATACAATGGGTTTCAAGATGCCCTCAACATAACCAGACACAGAGTCCTATTGCCAAATAAGATGGGACATCCAGGTGTGTTGGCTTTGTGTATCTTCGGAAGGCAGTAGAAGTCTCCAACGTGAGAAGTACTTCTCACTTAAGCTTTCTATAGGTATGTCAGGAGTAAAAGAATGACTAGAGTAAAATTAGGGCCAGTCAAGGACAGTAATGGGAAGTTGTGCGTGGAGTCCGAAGAGATAGGAGAGGCACTAAATGAATATTTTTTGTCAGTATTCACACAGGAAAAAGACAATGTTGTCGAGGAGAATATTGAGATACAGGCTATTAGACTAGACGGGATTGAGGTTCATAAGGAGGAGGTGTTAGCAATTCTGGAAAGTGTGAAAATAGATAAGTCCCCTGGGCCGGATGGGATTTATCCTAGGATTCTCTGGGAAGCTCGGGAGGAGATTGCAGATCCTTTGGCTTTGATCTTCATGTCGTCATTGTCTACAGGAATAGTGCCAGAAGACTGGAGGATAGCAAATGTTGTCCCCTTGTTCAAGAAGGGGAGTAGAGACAACCCTGGTAATTATAGACCAGTGAGCCTTACTTCGGTTGTGGGTAAAGTGTTGGAAAGGATTATAAGAGATAGGATTTATAATCATCTAGAAAGGAATAATTTGATTAAGGATAGTCAACACGGTTTAGTGAAGGGTAGGTCGTGCCTCACAAACCTTATTTGAGTTCTTTGAGAAGGTGACCAGACAGGTGGATGAGGGTAAAGCAGTTGATGTGGTGTATATGGATTTCAGTAAAGCGTTTGATAAGGTTCCCCACGGTAGGCTATTGCAGAAAATACGGAGGCATGGGATTGAGGGTGATTTAGCAGTTTGGATCAGAAATTGGCGAGCTGTGAGAAGACAGAGGGTGGTGGTTGATGGGAAATGTTCATCCTGGATTTCAGTTACTAGTGGTGTACCACAAGGATCTGTTTTGGGGCCACTGCTGTTTGTCATTTTTATAAATGACCTGGATGAGGGCGTAGAAGGATGGGTTAGTAAATTTGCGGATGACACTAAAGTCGGTGGAGTTGTGGATAGTGCGGAAGAATGTTGCAGGTTACAGAGGGACATAGATAAGCTGCAGAGCTGGGCTGAGAGGTGGCAAATGGAGTTTAATGCGGAAAAGTGTGAGATGATTCACTTTGGAAGGAGTAACAGGAATACAGAGTACGGGGCTAATGGTAAGATTCTTGGTGGTGTGGATGAGCAGAGAGATCTCGGTGTCCATGTGCATAGATCCCTGAAAGTTGCCACTCAGGTTGATAGGGTTGTTAAGGAGGCGTACGGTGTGTTAGGTTTTATTGGTAGAGGGATTGAGTCTTGGAGCCATGAGGCCATGTTGCAGCTGTATAAAACTCTGGTGCGGCCGCACTTGGAGTATTGTGTGCAGTTCTGGTCGCCACATTGTAGGAAGGACGTGGAAGCACTGGAAAGGGTGCAGAGGAGATTTACCAGGATGTTGCCTGGTATGGAGGGGAGGTCTTATGAGGAAAGGCTGAGGGACTTGAGGCTGTTTTCGTTAGAGAGAAGAAGGTTAAGAGGTGACTTAATAGAGACATACAAGATGATCAGAGGATTAGATAGGGTGGACAGTGAGAGCCTTTTTCCTCGGATGGTGATGGCTAGCACGAGGGGCCATAGCTTTAAATTGAGGGGTGATAGATATAGGACAGATGTCAGAGGTAGGTTCTTTACTCAGAATGCCATGCCTGCAACAGTAGTAGACTCGCCAACTGTAAGGGCATTTAAATGGTCATTGGATAAACATATGGATGATAATGGAATAGTGTGGGTTAGATGGGCTTCAGATTGGTTTCACAGGTTGGCGCAACATCGAGGGCCAAAGGGCCTGTACTGCACTGTAATGTTTTATGTTCTATGTATGTAGGATGAGAGTGCACAGATACTCTGAAGGTCTTCAAGTTTTTGAGACGATTTATAACTCGGGTTGTTGATGCAATTGTTGGTTCGCTTGATGAGCTGGTTAAGTTTGTTTGTAGATGTTTCGTCACCATACTAGGTAACATCATCAGTGTGCCTCCGGTGAAGCCTCAGTGCTCTGTCCCGCTTGCGATTTATGTGGCTCGGTATGTGGCTCGGTTGGCTGGAGTGGGTGGCATCACTTCCGGATTTGTTTCTTAGTGGTTGGCATATGGGGTACAGCTCAACATGTTTGTTAATTTAGTTCCTGTTTGAGTGCCAGGCCTCCAGGAATTCTCATGTATGTCTAAGACTGGCACTCAAACTGGAACTCCATTAACAAATACGTAGAATTGGACCCCATATACCAACCAGTATGGGACAAATCCAGAAGTAATGCCACCCACCCCAGCAAACCAAGATACATAAATAGCAAGCGGGACAGAACACTGACGCTTCACCGGAGGCACACTGATGATGTTACCTGGCATGATGGCGAAACATCTGCAAACAAACTTAACCAGCTCAGTGAGCAAGTCGACAACTGCGTTCTGAAGGTCTGGATGAAAAGCCTTGATCAGTTGGACTATAACCTGGTATCGTGTGACTCCTGCATTTGCCCCAAGGAGATCCTCCTCGGGACCAGTGTGTTTGATCAGGAGGTACCCTGAGTTTGCAGGGTGTACTACATTGCTTGGCCTCTCCCCTTCCCTGCCATTGATAAAATACATGCATTAATTCATTGAACCATTAAAGGAGTCTCAAAGCACAATGTTCTGAGACATTTTCGAACATTACCTATGTCTAATAATTTATTCTATGGTTGCAGTGCTTTTATTGTGAATTATTGGATGCATGTTGTAGGTTTGCTAGCAGTTATCAATTTATGAGGAGATGCAATAACCAAAATTTAAGTGCTTAATGTGAGTCTGTAGGAGGGGAAGCTTCTGTCTTTTGCTTGCTATTAAATAGTAATGTGTGCCTTGCTCGGGGCTACTGTAGTACAAATTCATTGAGCCATATTGACAAGGCTTGTGAAAGGACGTGAAAATGGATGCAGCAGCACTGCTTATTGCCTACCTAGTAACGTACTGCAGATTGATATTGGCTAAAATCTTTGAATTTTAATAGATGGGCAATCAGTCACATTTTTGTTAATTCCTGTAAAATGGGTTAGATGTTAATACTGGCAGCAGGCAATGAAGATGAGATTCAGCCCAGGTATCCCCTTGGGTAACAGAAACGTAGCTGCAATTGGTTATCTCAGCATTGTGTTCTGCTCTGAGTTATGCCAAGATGACACAATCCTTTTATTACTTGCAGTGTTCTCAGGTCTAGATTAATAAGTTACCAGCTGATACAAAATTTCTACCATCTCTGTTCTGAACAGTATGTTACTCAAAAGTGAGGCAGAGTGATGTAAAACAGGAATGATGACTGTCTGCTGTGATATTTATTAAAAGTACCGTATAATGCTTCTCTAATAGCCTGTTTGAAGTCATAAAGTGAAAATTGAACCACCCTTTTTGAAGATGATGCCCTACATGTAAGTTAGCAACTTTCAGGTTGAGCATATCCTCATGACATGTATGAGCTTACAAAATGAAGCAAAGAGTTATAGATTCATCACAACATTAAAAGCCATTCAATCCTTCAAGTTCCATCAGTTGTTACAGTACAGTCATGACTGGCTAATGATTGGGGTAGACTGCTGTCACAAACCTTTTGTTTATATAAAAAGTTAAAGGGGAGGAAGGGTTCAGAAGAGGCTATTAAAGTTTCCAGAACAAGTAATAAGACAGTGAATATAGAAGGGCTCAGGAATCTAACTTCATGGAAAACCGGTTAGGGGCCAGCTGTGATGAGGGGCCTAATTCAGGAGGCACAGTAGAAATTCACCCCAAGGAAGAAAAAATTCACTAAGGAAATGACGAGGCAACCATGGCTGATGAAAGATATCAGGACAGCATAAATACAAAAGAAAAACCATACAATGTGGTGAAGATTCCTGGGAATCCAGAGGATTGGGAACCCTTTAAAAACCAGCAGAGGATAATTAAAAATGCAATAAGCAAGGAGAAGATTAAACATGAGTGTAAGCTAGCTCGTAACGTAAAAGAAGATTAGAAGTGCATGGCAAAAAAGGGCTGAGTCAGCATGGCTTTTTCAAGGGGCGGTCATGCCTGACAAATCTATTAGTTTTGAGGAGGTAACAAGCAATTTAGATAAAGGGAGCTAGTGGATGCAATCAGTTTGAATTTCCAGATGGCCTTTGACAAGGTGCCACTCAGGTGGCTGCTAAATTAGATAAGAGCCCATGGTGTTCGGGGGCAAAGTACTGGCATGAATGGAAGATTGGTTGGCTGGCAGAAAGCATAGAGTGGGGATAAAGGGGTCTTTTTCAGGATGTCAGCCAGTGACTAGTGGAGTTCTGCAGGGGTCCATGTTGGGATCACAAGTATTTAGATTATACATTAATGATCTGGACAAAAGAACTGAGGGCAGTGTTATATAATATTCTAAAGGAGATGAGCAAGCAAGTCAAGGAGTACAAGTGCTTTAACAATTAAAAGAAGGTGCAGGTTAATAAGACTACATCAAAAACAAACAAAACTCTAGTAATTTTTCCAAGGAAGGGAGAATTGAAAAATAGGAAATTGGGCTAAACTTCAATTTAAATTTGATTAGATCATACTGGACTGTTCCAGTTGTCATAATATAAACAGACTTTGAGGTAAAAGTAAAATTTACAGGTATAGTAGTAGATTATGCCTATCTGAAAAGCATGAACAAGTGGATTTTTTTTCCCAAAACATTTTGCGATAAAGTCTTTCCATTTGTGGGTTTGAGCAAGACTGAAGGCATCAATATTATTTATAAACAAACAAGAAATTCAGCAGGAATTCATGACAAATGTCTTTTACCCAAAAGCTATTGAGAATGTGAACTGAATTACATTGCTTCTTGCATAAGTGTGCTGTTTGCTGGTGACTGCCATGTTCACAATGTTACAAAAATGACAACTGTTCAAAAGTACTTCTTTCATTGTAGGGTACTTTGGGCAATTCTGAGGTTGTGTAAAGCGTTATGAAAAAGCAATTTTTTTTCATATAAACAGTAACATAGTCAGAGCAGTGAAATACCTATAAATGAGACTTAACCCATGCACAAAAATGATTCAAGTTATGTTGTTTTGATTCTGAGACAACAGATGCTTATCCTTCCAGTGTCAGATCCACACTGTCTTTGACAAGGAATTTGTACTTGCCAGCATCTCCTCCACAAAGGAGTCACAGATGTCATAATCTGGATCCCAGAATAGGCAGTGGTGGCACATAGGAACCTTCCAAAGACAGACAACTGATGGAATTGTATAAGTGGTTTGAGCAGTGTTAGCTATGTCACAGTCTGTGACAGAATTGGATGAGGACTCCAGTGAAGTCAATAACGAGTTCAAGATCATCATGCTCCATCCTGTTACCCTTTCCACAAAGTGGTATGGTGAGATTTTCAAAGGGCAACAGCGGGTTGCCAATTGATGTCAATTAAAGCTTGTCAAGCTCCTGGGGCCAACTCATTTTAACAAACTACCTTACGCTAACACTAAAATTTCCATCCTGGGCCAGCAAGTGTTCCAACGAATTTCAGTGTGAGTTAGAGGAACAACACTTCATTTTCCACTCAGACATCTTACAGATTCTTGGACTCAAGACAGAAACTGACCTGGATCAGAGCAAGTTACAACTAAAAAGTCTGCAAATGCATTGTAGACTCAGTAGTAAGTACTCACACCTCACAGGACACAAAATCTGGTCCTTTATTGTTTGTGGGATCTTGTGCACAAAATTGATGCCCATTTCCTGCTATTACAGCAGTGATCATACTCCAAAAGTATTTCAAGATCAAATTATAACAGGTGCTGGAAGCCTGAAAAAAATCCAGAAAATACTTGGAAATATTCGGGGAGTGTGGCAACATCTGTAAAGAGAGAAGCTGAGTTATTGATTCAAATTATTATCTTTTGGTCGACCTGCTGAGCATTTACAACATTTTCAAATTTTGTTTCATAAGTGCCTTACTAATTATCGAGAACCTTTTGTAATATCGTGCAGTTCACCAGATAGGTAACTTCATTTGTATTTTCCTCTTAGTAGATGTAGCTAGTCTTTGTCACAGGAAGTGAGCTTGCTGAAAAGTTCACTGATCAGCCAAGAGAAATTTTAAGATGATAATGGTCTTTCTCTCCATTCCAAGTTAAATTTTGAAAAAGGTGTATTAAAACATCAAGTCCACTGCACTGTTCATAGAGATTCAAGAACAATTTTAAATTGTGTATCTATTTATAACACAGACCACCTCATTCAACTTGTCACATGGTATTGTAGCTTCTTGCACTATCATGAGATCAAGTGTAGGACAACTTGTGGCCAATTAAAATACAGATATTGTTGAGACAAGTTGAGGAGATGTGAAATAGCTCCTGTCTTTGCAACCTCCATGATTGGCTGCAACAAAGATTTACTGTTCTTCTCAGCACAAGACTGTACATGCCTGGAACAATAGGGTCCCCATGTCACTTGTATCACTAATTAGCCAACTACAAGGTTTTCTTGCATGAAAGAAAGTGTAATTTTGCTATTTGCTGACCTTGAGAGAGAAAAGAAAGATGTGACATCAAGGGTACATACAGATGCAAAGGATTTTTGAAAGTGGATAGTATCCAGTACAAAAAGATAATGAAAGAACATAAGATTTCATGTCCTTAAACTGTAATGTTTTGACCTGAGACAACTGTTGTTTAATTGATGCCTTGTATCCTCAGCATTTGCAAAAGTTTCAGTTGTCCTTTGAATTCTCACTGTTCTGAAGCTTCATTTTAACCAGCTGTGACACTGGGTGCTTTTCATTTTTGTAAAGTTGAGAGTCAGCACTTTCTCCATATGGCTACAGTATCAATCCATCTCCTGTACTCTGCCAAAAGCAGCTACTTGAAATAGAACTGGTTTGTGTATTCCAGTGTGTGAGTCCTTGCTTCCAAAAAATAATTGTGGCCAATGTCTTTTGTCTCCAATGCGTGAAATTTATACAGATCAGGAGATGGGGGATTCTTCACACCGAATTGTTGGACTAATATCAGTTTCTGTTGATTAAAAAATGTTCATTTCAGTTCAGCCAATTTTGTTTGGGTTTCCATAAAGCTTGGCTCCCTTGAACTGCTGCAATCTGTGTGGTGTAGGGAACCTACAATAGGTTATTAAAGGGAATTATTGAATGATTACACTTTAAAATGGCACATTGTGTTGGTGTTAACTCTGTGGAAGACCAACTCACAATTCCCAATCCCTCAACATTCACTGTGGACTGGGAGTTTCCTCCATCATGCTGTCAGGCAGGATATTCCAAATCCTAACAACATAAGGAGGTGTTTATTTCTGTTCCTGCTGTTTTTCCCAACCTCCTTAAATCAGTATCCTCTGGTTCTTCATCCTTGTATTATTTACTCATGGGAAGCAGGCATTGCTGTCAACAGCAACATTTGTTGCCATTACCTAAACACCCTTGAACTGAGGGGCTTACTAGGCCATTTATATGCATTCCACATTATTATGCAACTGGAATTATATGTAGGCCAGAAGAGGTAAGGATGGCAGATTTTTTTTTTAAGGCAATTGATGCAAGTTTCATGGGCACCATTACTGAGGTTTATGTTGAGACCATAATGTCCACTCTGTCCAGACTATGCATGATTTTGAAAATCTTTCTCAAATTATTATGGAACTACATCCATGAAGAACAGCTTCAGCTTCTCCAACCTATGCATAGCTGAAGTTCCTTGCCTCTGGAACAATACTCATGAATATTTTTCATGTCCTTCTCAAATGCATCTACATTCTTCCTAGTGTCTCGTCAGATTTGGACATAATACTACACTTGATGGTAAACTAGGGTTTTTTTTTTGTTGATAGCTTTGTCGGGTTGCTCTTGTACTCTATGCCACTATTTCCTGCATGCTTTATTAGCCACTGTTTTAAGCTGCTCTGTCTTCAGTGATTTGGGCACATATATCGATTATGTCTTTGCTGCTATGTCCCCATAAAACAATGCCATTCATTTTATATTGGGTCTTCTCATTCTTCCTACCTGAAGAAATCCGTTCCCATTTCTCTGCATCAGTCACTTGTCCACTTTAAACCCTCTTGAAGTTTATTCACTGTCCTCATAGTTCGCAACGCTTGCATATTGTGTCATCTACAAATTTTGAAATTGGCTGCTATACATTCAAATCTACGTCTCTCTCTCTCTCGCAGACACACACACACATCATTTGTAAAAAAAAAAATTACATGAGAATATAGGAGAAGCGGTTGGTAAGTTTGCAGATGAAACCAAGATTGGTGTTATAGTAGACAATGAAGAAGATTATTGAAGGTTACAAGGAGATCTTGATCAATTGAGTCAATGAGCTGAAGAGTGGTAGATGGAGTTTAATTTGGATAAATGTGAGGTACTGCATTTTGGTAAAACAAACAAAGGCAGGACTTATACAATGAAATATAGGGCCTTGTACAGTGTTATACAACAGAGAGACCTAGGGGTTCATGTACATGATTCTTTGAAGTTTGCACCACATATAGATAGGTTGGTTAAGAAGGTGTTTAGCACGCTTGCCTTCATTGCTCAGATCTTTGAGTATTGGAGTTTGGATGTTATGTTGAGGTTGTACAGGACATTGGTGAGGCCTCTTCTGGAATACTGTGTCCAATTCTGGACGCCCTGTTACAGAAATAATATTAATAAGCTGGAGAGGGTTCAGAATAGATTTACCAGGATGTTGCCGGGAATGGAGGGTTTGAGTTATGGGGAGAGGCTGGGACCTTTGTTACTGGAGCTAAGGAGGTTGAGGGGCGGCCTTATAGAAGTTTATAAAATCATGAGTGGTATAGAAAAGGTGATTGACAGGTATATTTTCCCTAGGGTGCGAAATTTCAAAACTAGTGGGCATATTTTTCAGGTGACATGAGAAAGATTTAAAAAAGACACAAAGGGCAATTTTGTTTAGAGAGTGGCTCGTGTGTGGAATGAACTTCCATAGGAAGTGGTGATTATGGGTACAGTTACAACATATAAAAGGCATTTGGATAAATACTTGAATAAGAAATGTTTGGTTGGATATGGGCCAAGTGCAGGCAGGTAGAACTAGTTCAGTTTGGGATTATGTTTGGCATGGACTGGTTGGACCGAAGGGTTTGTTTCCGTGCTGTATGACTCTATATGCATATAAAATATATATAATATTATGTATATTGGTTATAAATATTGTATAATTCCATAATCCATTGATTATTTGTTTACCACATTGAACAATAGATTAAACTAGAACCCCCTGGAATGCCCATCAACATACAACATCAGGTCAGAGACTAGGTGTGCTACAGTGAGTAACTAATCTCCCTCCTTTCCAGAGCCTTTCTATTATCTCAAAAATAATTAGTCAAGAATGTAATGGAATAGTCTTCAGATGTCTGGGAAAAGTAGAGCTTCTACAATACAGTATCTCTGGAATAGTAGAAAAGACTGGCAATCAATATTTGAGTCTATTTGTAAGTAGTTTATCTCAGTTGCCAATGGTAGCCTTCCAATGCATTATTATCACTGGTTGCTGTCTGGTAGGCTATTATTATCCGCAGGAACTGGTCATATTGATTGCTACAGTGGGATGGTGCTCACATTGACCATAAGAGGATGGTAAACAGTGATTGACACATTATTCCAAAGTCTTTAGGATCTTTTAATTTAATTGTTTCCCCAATGTGACTTTATGATGAACACTGGTAATATCAATTTATGAAATGGGAAGTAACTCACGTGTGCCCTGAATGAATTATACCTGCATGCACATCATGTACGATTGTGAAAAATTTGAAAGAATTCAGGGTGACACTCATGAAAGAAAAACGTTAACGAGGGGAAAGCAAAATGAACACGTGAATAAATATCAAAAAATGTTATTGCACAACTGAAGTGATACATGACTGCACATGTAAATCATACAGTTACTCACTGTAGCACACCTAGTCTCTGACCTGATGTTGTATGTTGATGGGCATTCCAGGGGGTTCTAGTACAATTCCTTTGTAAATTTACAAACAGTTCATCTCCAGGAAAAATTGCTTCTTCTTGAGATGTTGTATTAATATTTGAGATGCAGGTTTTTCTTCACATGGTTTGCTACACTCTCTGCATTTAGACCCTGTGTCTGGAGTTTGAGACATGCTTATGGGTAGTGATAAGGCCATTCCTATTTTTCTTTTATTTTTCTCATTTGAGAGTTGAAGTTGAAAATTTGACTTTGAACTTTGAGCAACAGCTTGATTTAAAGAAAAAGCGAAGAGGACAAATTCAGATATTTGCTGTTGGAAACTCACCTAGAAAAATAATATGGTTTAATTACTGCTGTGAGGACACTATAGACATTTCTGCATTGAAATGTTGCTATGATCAGGAATTGGCAGTTGGTTGGATGTTAAATTGCTCAATCAAAGGAGGACCAATGCTGGAAAGAAAGAGAAATACAAAGAGTGAACTGGTGCTGTTTGTACTTTAGGCAGAAGGTAATTTTATTTTGAAGGCTTCCAGACTGGCACTGTTTTTTTTTGCACTCCCTAGCTATTCTCCAGTTTAATGATGTGTTGGAAGTTCTGACAAAATATCCACAATCCATAAGAAATGAGTAAAAATCTCCAGAAGTTCTGCAAAAGTTATTTGCATTGACCAGTGACTTCAGAGTTAATGTAAGATATACAGTCCTACGTGCTGTAATATAACATTTCATCCAAGGTTTCATGAAGGCCTGATATTCATCATTTAAATGTTTATTGAACTGGCAAATTGATTTTTTTTGTTCTTTTCTAATTTATCCCTTAACTGTGCCTGTCTGTCTGTAAGTTTGAGAGTGGGGATTTGTAGTCAAAGAAGACTGGGCTTTGATCGTAGATATTAATTAGATTGCTTTGTAGTTTATTTAAGTTCTGGTAAAGTTACATTCTTAATAAGTTGTAAATTTTTGTTTGTGATGTAGATATTTTTAATCAATCTGTTCAGACAGTTTATGACAGACCTCTGGAACAGGTGGGACCTGAACATAGGTAAGGACACTACCACTGTGCTACAAGGGCCCTCTTGTTTCCATTATAAACTTGGTGTCCAAGATCTGTTATCTGAAAAGTCTAGGGACTGTTGAGCAATTTTGAGGGTCCTTGTTTGTCACTTCACTGTGTTGCAAATCCAGTGTTAGCGAGTGTGATTTAGTTTGGCTTTCCATCCCTGTGTTTTAACAGTACAGAGAAGAAAATAATTAAGCAAGGTTCCACCAAATTCATTTAGAAAACTGCTCTCAATACCCTCACTCTATTTCTG
Organism: Ginglymostoma cirratum; assembly: GCA_024137785.1. Lineage (NCBI taxonomy): Eukaryota > Metazoa > Chordata > Chondrichthyes > Orectolobiformes > Ginglymostomatidae > Ginglymostoma > Ginglymostoma cirratum. Next base: position 11,544,090 of record JAHRHZ010000029.1, read on the forward strand.
AAAAAAATTCTTCAAAGAAAATACCGTAAATACCCAGTGATCATTTCTGCAGAACTATTCTCATTGTGGACTGAAGTATCTCCCTCTCCCTCTCCCTCTCTCCCCAGTATCCATACTGCAAGTTCTTCACTCTGTATTTCTCCACAAAGTTCTACAAAGAACTTACCCAAAAATAGAAATAAGCATATGCCCAGAGATTTACCTCCAGACCTTGATCATAGGCTGAAATTTCACGCTGTCCTTCTCTTTTCATCTCCAGAATGTGGTTGGTTTCTTACAGGCTTCAATTCAAACCTACTGCCCTTGCTCAGTGCAGTTCACACCCACCTGTATCAGCTCTGCTTCAGTGAGTGCAGGCCAGTCAACACATAGCGAGGGCAGGGCCTCTGAATTCAAGCTGCATACAAGGAAAGTGAGGAATAGATAGCACAGTGGTTAGCACTGCTGCTTCACAGCAGCAGGGACCTCTGTTCAGTCCCAGCCTTGAATTTCAATTCCAGTCTGTGTGGCATTTGCAATTCTCCCCATGTTTGGGTGGGTTACTGCCAAGTGCTCCAGTTTCCTGGATGGCTATATGTGCAAGACGATTTGAGTATAGGAGTAATAAAGTCTTGCTTCAATTGTATAAGAGTTGGTTAGACCACACCTGGTAAAATGTTTGCAGTTTTGTTCTCCTTATCTCAGGAAATATATTATTGCCAGAGAGGAAGTGCAACAAAGGTTCACCAGAATTATTCCCAGGATGCCAGGGTTATCCTTTGAAGAGAGGTTGGGCAAACTGGGCCCATATTCTTTAGAGTTTTAAAGAATGAGAGGTGAGCTAATTGAAACCTAAAATACTTCAAGGGATGGATAGGGTAGGTGCAAGTAAGAGTTCTACTGGTCAGGGAATCTAAAACCAGAGGGAGCCATTTAAAAATAAGGGGAATACTGCTGAGAAGAGGAGAAATTGTTTTATTCAGAGGGTTGTGAACCTTTGGAATTTTGTCATGGAAAGCTGTGGAGACTCAATTGCTGAGTATGTTTAAGGTAGAGATTGGTAGATTTCTGAATAGCAGTGGTGCACAGGGTTATGGGGATGGGCTGAGGTAAAAGGCATTGAAGTGGTCAATCAGTCATGATCATATTGAGTGGCCTCCACCAGTTCCTATGAGTGAATTCAAGAAGGTGAGTGACTGGCACAGTGAAGATGAGCCGTCGGTCAGTCCCCAATTCACAGGTTATCTGGTAAATCATAATTGGTCACAGCTGTGATCTGCTGATATATTTAGGTACAAAATTAGTTCTGGATAGATGTACCAGTGTTTCTGTTTGCTTCCAGAGCATACCAGTTACTCTGATTAAAGAGAAGGCAAACTGAAACTGGTAGAAAATTCCTCCGGGGATGCAGTTAAGTCAGAAGCGTCCACCTTGCGAAAACATTCTTATCGTGAATACTTGCAGCAGATACTCGGAGACAGTTCCTTACATTGATGTCAGTTGGAAACCTTTTTTCAGTCCTATTTTCACAAAGTAATTAACACGATGAGTCATGCAGACATTAATATATCAGATTTAGGAATATCATGAAAATGTATCGAGTTTGCACTGTCAACAACAGATTGTAAATTAATATTCATATGCTTCTCATGGACTCAGCATCACAACTTGCAGTATAAATCACCTTTACAGAAGAAAATACAGTTTACATTTAGCTGGACAGATACATGAGTGGATCCAGTCCAGTAATATGTTTCTTCCATGCCTGATATGTCAAATTTGCGCACACAGCTTGTTTAATAATGTAGACCATCAGTAGCATCTAAATCTCTCATATCTTGATTAGATGTTCTATCAAATAAAATGCTGATGCGCAGCTAGTCTCAATAAAGCTCCTGAATTTATAATAAATATTCACGGGTTTAGAGGAGTTTTTGTTGCCTGTTCTGAGACATTAGTTTGTGCCATTTTACAGAAATGCTGAAGGGAAAGGCCAGGCCAATGATTTGGCCACTTCAAAATAACTCTGATTTTACTTTTTACAAAAACACTTAAAATTCTGAGAATTTTGCACAGAAAGGTCTTGAAGAAAATGCTTGCCAAATAATGATCTTTTATTTTGTGAATGCTTTGGGCATCAGCATCTCCAAGCCATCCAATTTTGTTGCTCATCCGCTGCATAAGGTTCCAGAACGTAAGTGTGGGAAAGCTGCATTCTTTAAAACAAACACATCTAATCTTGGAGAGTAAAAGACTATACCAGTAACAAAAGCACCGCTTTCTTTATCAAGTGCATGGTCATGGTATAAACTAACTGTACAAATGGCACACACGACATAAACTCTCTCAGCGTATCTTAATCTCACTATTCAGGGTATCTTCTCTTATTGTCTTGATTTACCTACAAGATCATTTCCAACAACCTCCTTGAATGTTCCAGTCACTTGCATATTCTTATACCCATCTAACTCAATCCCATGTTGCTCATGCTCATTGTTTGGATAAAAACCAACAAAAGTAATTAGCCTTCCTGCTCCTCTGATGCTGCTTGGCCTGCTGTGTTCATCCACCTCTACACCTTGTTATCAAAGTAATTTACAACTTTACCTGAGAAGTGCACTGTAATAACTGCACAGGTGTTGAAATCACATCACCAAGTCACCCTTTATTAACATGTGCACTGTACATGGGCTGTGACCAGCCAGATCAAAGCCAGTCCATAGACTGAGGAGACCTTCTGAATCTCTTGTTTATATCTGTCAGCCACTGCTCCCTGATTGGACCAGGTTAACAACCCAATCAAGGGTCTCATAGTCAATGAGATCCACGTGGCCACGGTTCCAATCACTACATGCACCATCCTTCACAAAGGGACAGGACGTGTCTCCTATCGAGTTGGAGGGTATAAGGTATGCTTGAAAAACAACTTTGCTGTGCTTGTACTGATGAACAGTAAATTAAAGTTATCACAAGTGTTGAGTAAAGCAAAAAATAACCCAGGATGCAATATTAATACAAAATAGGGAGGTACTTCTACCACTTCATAAACCCATTGGTGTGACCACACTTTGTGTGGCTGCGATATCTTCTCTTTAAACTAAGAGTACAGGAGAACATGCAGAAATATGGTGGTGGAGTGATTTAGAGGCATGATATTCCAGATTGGCCAGGTCCAAACTGGAAAAGAGAAGGTGGAGAGCTTATGTGATTACAGTATTGTAGGATTGTAAAGGGCATAGACAACAACAAGTTTCTAAAGATCTCCATTCCCTTACTGTATAAGTTTGTTTAAAACAAAATTCAGAAATTATTAAGAAGAGTTCCAAAATGAACCCATAACCCATAACATGAACTGAACTTGTACTTATATTCTCTGTTTATGCTGAATAACCAGATTTTGTTCAAATGTAGGCATGATTTGAAACCAATATTTCATATTTAATTAATCAGTCCAGTTCTGTCAGCAAAACTTAAAAGCAGTTAAATATATTTCTCCTACATTGAAACAGATTTGAATTCCTAAATCTCCATTGGCAATATTTCAGCATGTGCTATAGCAAGTTTGAAAATTCTCTGGTCCTGCAATTACTCTTTGCATATATTAATGGATAATCTCTTTAAATGTCAGAGAAAAATCCGTTTTTTCATTCTCCACACAGCTGCAATTCAAAAATAAGATGGTCAGTGCTTGGAAATGTTTCTAAGATACAAGGAAAACCATTTATAAAAGGAACTCACAATTCTCCAATATATTTTCAATGGGTTGGTATTATGTTCAAATAATGGTCAAAAGAATTTATTGTGAACATGAGGTGTTTTCAGTCTAATATTTGCTGAGTGCAATTTCCAAACATTTCAGGAACTTTGATTGTCGTGTTCAAAGAGACATTGATACTGGATATTATAGATCAGCATTGTGGTTTGCGAGGAGGAGGGTGTTCAATTTTTCTATGACTAGGAGTTTGGAAAAATGATGCCCTGGTTTGGTTAATGGAAACTTATGATAGCAATGGTTTCAGCATCAGCATTTGTGGTTGCTAGCTGCCTTAGCTTAAGATGCTCTCTCTTAAGAAGTTGAAGTGCTAAGACATACAGCTGATTAAGCTAGCCTAAACATTAAGTACCGTGGCTGAACTTCTACATTAATTCATTTATCACACCTTTTATGGAGTCGGTTAGCCCACTTGACCAGACGGCTGGTTTGTGTACAAAGTGACATCAATAATGTGGGTTCAGTTCCCGCACTGGCTGAGGCCAACATGAAGGTATGACCTTCTCGACCTCACCGTTTGTCTCAGGTATGGTGGCCTTCAGGTTAAACCACCACGAATGAACGTGTGGTCCTCTGGGACTAAGGCAACATTACTTTTTAAAAATTCCCTTAATGTTCAAGAATAAAATGTTTATAGTCTGCATACACTCATTGATTCTACAGACAACTCTGACACAGAATTCCAAAGGTTTGCAACACTCTGTGGAGAAAACAATTTTTATTTCAGCAGACATGGTCAACCCCATATCTAAAGACCATGATCTTAGCTCTAGACTCTCAAACCAGATAAAAATTAACTGGTTTTAGGATAAGCCTGTCAGCATTCACTCTGTTACACATACTATAAGCATTATATGGAAAGGGACAGCTCATTGGGAAGGAGGGGCAAGAATACAAGGCAGAGGGTGACAATGTTGAACAGATGTTTCTGCTGCATAATGAGGTAACTAACTCCTGCCACTCACCAAGAAATATACCCTGCTACCTCTCTCTCTCATTCCTTTGATTCTCCTGTGACATCTCACTTCTGTGTGGTACTGAGGACCAAAACTTTGCACAAACCAGAGACTGCCATGCGTGTCCAAATGAGAACAACCCATCTCTCAACCTGTCTGCATTCCTGCTCCCAGTGATTCTAATTGGGTAAGCAACCAATCTCCACATCAATTAGAGATCCACCCCTGCCAAGATCTGAACGTGTCTGTTTCGCAGTGGAGGTGAGTCTCTGAAAAAATGAATCTGGCTGCTATGACGAATATACATCTTGCACAACCACAGGCAATTCCACCACTCCTTACAGACATATGGTGCTATGAATAGTTCCAAAGTACTCTATCTCAGACTCTGAGTCTCTGAAAAAATGGATCTGGCTGCTATAACGAATATTACACAACCACAAGCACTTGCACCACTCCCTACAGACACATGGTACTACATAACCTAACCCTAACCCTAACCCTAACCCTAACCCTAACCCTATCGCAGTTCCAAAGTACTCTATGTCAGACTCTGATGTGTAAAATCTCTACCTTTTCCACAAAATCAATAAGACCCTTGAGTCATGTTCACCAGCAGTCGTATCCACACAAGGTTCCCAGAAATGTCACCATCCAAATGACTTACGTCTGCAGAATCTCACTAGCTAGGTTCATAACAGTCTTGATGATGCAGATTCCCCAGAGATTCCTTTGTATGATTTCCTTATTAGGCCTTGTTAAATGATTTGATCAATTCTAGCAAAAATGAAGCATAGCAATAGAATTGCCAAACTCATACTCTCTGCTCTAACCCTATCTACACCTTTCTGTCTCTGTTAACTGTATTATGCAGTTGCTTGTAGATGTGCCTTCTTTGTTGCCCTCTCCGCTGCAGCTCTCCTTTGTTTGCAGCTCCTGTTTGTGATAGCAGCCATATGGTCTTTGTAGGTATTGCTTCTAGGTCAAAGGTTGCCAGGTCACATGTTTCTGTAATTCTTACTCAGAAAAATTACAATTGACCCTAACTTCTAAAACTCTTTTTTAAACGGTCTTAAAGCCAATTATAAATTCCTTAGCATTTTAAAGAAATTAGAAATGTTCCCTCTTCTAGGACAAAGGTCATCACTGTGATTTAAAAGCTATATTCTTCTCTGATGAAAGTCTGTTGACCCGACATACTAATTTTGCATCTCCACAAATTCTGTCTAACCAGCTAAGCATTTCTCACATCTCCTGATCCTAATATTAACAAGCTGGGTAACCCATTGAATGTCTGGTAAATGAAGAGATAATAAAAAATAAACTCAAGATTTTTGACCTACAAGCATATGGGCTGAACGTTCAATAGATTTCATTCAACAATTATCTTCTTTTGTATAATAGTTTTAATAAACAATTTTAATATTATAACAATGCAACATAAACTGATAAATGCACAATAAATAATTATATTCAATGTTATTTGACAAAAGTTTTTTTTTCACTAGTTTAATTTGCTTTACGCAGATGGATGCTAGTTTAATTAATTATTTTTATTGAATGATTTCTGTTACTCATTCTGTCTATCCTCAGTGTTACTGTCAAATCCTTAGGTCAAAACCTTCATGTACACCTATTCCCTCAATTTCTGTTATTACTCTGTGTATGTCATCATTGTGAAAGGTACCATCTATATCTCTACGTTTTCTGCTTTCCTTGAAGCATTTAAAGTTTGAGTACTGCGAAAAAAAACATTTTGTTGAAGTTTTTTATCTTCTACTAATCAAGACATTTTGCAAGAATATGAACTAAAGGGGAAAACCAACATATACAGTAAATGAGAGAGGAGTACTGATTGGTTGGCAGGTAGACTGTGTTTGGTTGAGGCGTTGCCACGGAGAATGCACCTGTTAGGGTTGATTGGCAGGGAACAGCCAGGTTTTGCTTATATTTTGAACCAGGCAGGCTGATTGGTCAGAGCATTGTCTTGAGAAATGAACTAGTAATTGACTGTTAGCTATTTTGTTGAGTTGTTATAATTTATGTGCGTGTTCTTTCTGCCTGCAAAGAACTGGGCCCTGTGTATTGATATGGGTAGCTTTGAGTGCACGCTGGTGTCCCACACTGATAGTCTGGCTGACAAAACTGAAATGGCCGTTAGCATAATTCTTTGCACACTAAGGATTATACAGCAAATGTAGCCAAATTGCAGAATCACAAATAATGTTTGAAACTTCTGCAGATTTTACAAGTGTCTACTGTTTGGGGTATTGCTAGTATCTTGATTGTTGCAAGCAGACAAAGGGATATGGTGTTTGATATGATCTGCCAGTATTTGTGGATGACACTGTTGTTACATTTGAATCCAGAACTACAAGTAAGAATTTCCTCGCATATTTTAGTAGGCTTCATTCTGTGTTCAAATTCATTTTAGAAATGCAACAATTAAGCAAACTCCCTTTTCTTGACATCCTGGGGGTTCTCTATTATTTCTACTCTAAGCCTTACTATCATTGGTCAGTATACACTTTGGGTTTCCTACAGTTCCACGTGTTATAAGATTGGCCTTACTGGCAACCACGTATATACAGCCTGAGATAATTTTTTCACAGTGCAAACTTGATGCTGAAATAGGACGCATCAAATAAATCATGTAGTATACTGATTATCCAGAGAAAAAACATTTCTGTTTATATGTCATGCAAATTCATGAAATACCCTAACGCAGTCATTCTTTGTCCTGAAAAGTGCCCTGTCTGCCTCTGATAATCCTGAGAGGGTCATACATTTCAGAGGTTTTAGCAACAGGTGAAGCTAGCCCTTTCACTCTGCCACTGTGCATCAGCAACAGAACTGGTGTTCCCCAAGAAAATGATGCTGTCACTAGGCCAAAAAGCAGTTCTGCCTGCCACACAATGAGTAATGTTGTAGATGGTACTCAGTTCCTGTGTCAGGTATGTTGGCCATATATCCCAAAGACTCGTGAATCATATCATGCAGACTACCCCTTTGACGTTTGGCAACACCAACATTCCCTCTAATTTTCTAAGCAAGCTCTCAAGGTCCGTGTGCAGTAGTGACTTCTGGAACCAGAAGGCAGTGCTGCAGTCAGTGTGCCGATGCTGAGTGCCATGCATGGAACATTGGAGTGGCTGTGCATGTGCCCCACTTAGAGGCAGCTTTGGTACTGATCATACTCTACCAGCCCACACTTGCAAAACTCATAATACTGTGTCCAATGTCAGTAGCGATTCTGCAATTAGACAATATTTGTTGGATAGTTCTTAATGTGCAAAGAATTACCAACTTAGGCATGTCATTTGGGCTCACACTTTCATGTGCTGCAAGCAACATATATTAACAGACGGAATGCTGTGTATTTCAGACAAAAATAACGTGTACATTCACTGCGAGAGATAGTAGGAACTGCCGATGCTGGAGAATCTGAGATAAAACGTTGTGGAGCTGGATGAACACAGCAGGCCAAGCAGCATCAGAGGAGCAGGAAAGTTGACGTTTCGGGTCGAGACCCTTCTTCAGCTCCACAGCGTTTTATCTGTACATTCACTGCACCTCTTTCAACTCAACAAAATGGGTAATGGTCGTTCCCTGAGTCACTTCTCAGGGCAGTGTCCTGACTAACCAGACTCAACCTGCCTGGTTTAAAATTTAAATGAAGCTTTTGCTGTTGAGTGTCAATTAGCATTAATGGGTTCATTCTACAAGGCATTTCCTGTATCACTCAGTGTCCACTTACCAACTATTCAGCGCTCTCCTCCTATTGAATGTAAATGGTGGTTTTCCCCTTGAATTAGCATTCTAGCAAAATGTCCTGATGCATACATGAATAATGTTCAAGCTCTGTACAATAAAACTACTATTCAATTAAACGTATTTTTTTTTGATAAATCACAGTTAGAAGTCCTTCAATCAAAACAAAGTAATTTAGTGGTGATTCTCCTCAATTGTTACATTTTTTTCAAAATTGTGTTTTAATTTTTTTGTTATTCCCAGAGGACTTTATTCAGTGGGTCAGGTTCATTTAAGGATGGCAATCACCCTTTGTCTTTTGTGCAGCACGTTCAAGGTGGCACTTTACCGAAGCTCCATGATGATTTACCACGATCTCCTGCATCTCTCCTGAAAGACTGCCTCTCAAAGAGTGCATCACCCTTTCAATTCTCTCATCCATATGCTGAAGACTTTTGTGTGGGAATTAAACCTGTGGGGTGGAACCTTACAGGAGTCTCAGTGGCACGGGCAATGGCAAAGCTGCGGCAGAACTGTGTGGCAAGACCATCTTGACATTGGGAGCAGTTTGTGCTAGTTTATATTTTTGTAAGCCGTCTGGTGATATTCTCATTAGACAGCAGTGAGATGCCAATTGACAGAGATTAATGCTTGTTAAATACCTTTTTAATGTCACAGCTCACCTCATTAATATTCAGCCTCCAGCTTACCTAACTGGCCAAACAAGCTAGATGTTGGGAAAACTTGACAAGAAAACCCGGCAGATTCCACTCACTGTATGCTCCATATGACCTCCATGTTGGGAAACAAGCACCAACATCTCAGGGAATGCTCTATTTGCCCTAGCCACATGCATCACACACTGCAGGCATTGGCATCCACTGTGTACTAGCCTCTGAGAGCCCTCATGCACATCTACAATCCACTTATAGGATAGTTCTGCACTTCAGTGCTGCACCTTGGACTGAACCAGCAATTGTCATTGTAATGCTACAACAAGGACACTGTGAGCTCAGGGATTTGCACCCAGCTCATGGTCTGGACTAGGCACAATCTCGTGGCACTTCATATCAAGTAATATCACTCACTCAGTCTGATCCCATCTGGATGTGTACAACATCCCTGCCTTTTTGCATTTTGTCCCCTCAGCCAAAGATACCAAGCCCACAATTGCTGGCTAGTTACGCTGTTTAGTGCTGTCACAAAGCAAAGAAGCTTTCCATAGTTATCAGCAGGTCTCAGTCAAGTCAAGGGGCTAGTCTTCACTTAGAGGGTCCTGGCACAATAAGCAAGGGCAGCCCCCAATACCAGTCCAAGCCCTTTACAGAACTGTCAGAGCCAAGATCTTTTCCCAGGGCTGAGAAGTAGAGTGACAGACAGCATGCCACATCCCTTAACTTCATCTACCTGAAGTGGACTATTTTCCTCATGGAATGAGCGAGAACCAGGTATTAAGGAAGCCAAAATTAGGCAGCATAGCTATTACGGTTGGTCAGGGAGGTGTCCTGAGTGGGTGAATGACAGCACAGAGGGCATGTAGGGATAGTGATTGTGATAACTCTTACGAGGCCCATGGGGAATCATTTGTCAGTCTTCGTGGGGGACTTGTTAAGTATGAGGCAATAGCTTGCCAAGCTGAAATTCATCAATGAGTTGCAGCGGTGCCTGTGCCTTGCTTTCATGATCCCTTGCTCAAACTTCCCTGGAATGCTATGTTGTTGGGGGCCCTCTTGTGGCACAGGGGTAGTGTCCCTACTTTGGACCAAGAGATCTGGGTTCAAATCCCAGCTGCTCCAGAGGTGTGTCATAACATCTCAGGACAGGTTGAGAAGTAAAATAGGTAAAGCAGACTCTGATTAATAGGGGGGAAAGAAGCCAATGATTTGGTGGTGGGAATAAAAATGTTCATTTGTATCTGAAAGCATTTCTGAATATAAGAGAAAGAAAGAAAATACAGCAGAAGGGGTCTGCAGATCTGGCTTCCCCAGGCTGAGACTAGCCTTTGTACATCACTAATAGCATCTCATTTCTTGGTGTTAAACAATAAACGATGATGTTCTCTTCTAGTTGGACTTGCTGAGTTATTACAGAGATGTAATTGTTTGGGGTATGTGAGGGTGTGTATGGAAGAGGTTGCAGGTAATAGAGCAGCAGAACATGAGCCGGAGTGCGTGTGAGGTATTGGAGACAAACTGGGAGCTTGTACACCAGCAGAGTGGAGAAGGGCATTGACCTTCTTTCTACAGTGCTGGGTATTCCTTCAAACGACTGAGTCTACCTGAACCCATGTAGCAATCTCTGACCAGGTGTGGTCTGGTGTTGTGACAGTCACTGATAGTCCTGGTGATGGAGGAAGATTTGCCTTTGCACCTCATCCAGCAGGACCTCCAGGGTCTTTCCTGTAAAGTGGGACATTATTTTCCCCTGTCTGCTCTGTCCAGGGCAAATGTCAGCAACTGTTTGGGAAAGCTCTGAACTGACAGTGCTTTTCCAGATGCACAAAAGGTTTTCAAATATGTCATGGGTGCAAGGGGCGCTGGTGAATTCCATAATATCTTTTAAGTGTCGAGTGAGAAGATGGCTGAGAAATTGATGTGAAAGTCGCCATGGAGGTGGGTTAGGTCACTAATGAGGTGAGTGCGGTAATATACGGTGGGAGAACTCACTAGGCCTCCAAAACCAACCAAAAATCTTGACGCAATTCAGACTTAACCAAAACAAAGTAGGATTCAGCCCATAATCTCTAAACTCTTGACACAAGAATACAACTAACTGACCTACAGCTGACGTTTTGAAACATTCAGGTTACCTAAATGTTGAATTAGAAACTATTCATTTGGCCAAAGGATAGCGGGTAAAGAAGAGACAATATTTTTGAAAATTTCATGACACCAGTTTTGAGATTAAACTCTATCACATTTGGTGTATAAAAGTCTGAGTCGTAGATTAACGCCTCTCGTGAATTGGTAAACAATCAAGTCACTTACCCAGCATTTGTCTTTGTGTACAAATCCTTACACGTGGAATTTTCACATAATTCTGTAGAACCTATTATCTGAAGAATTTCAGAACATTTCAGTAGAGCCATGAAAACTGAATCATAGAATCCCTACAGTGTAGAAGCAGGCCATTCAGCCCATCGAGTCCACACGAACTCTCGAAGATCACCCTATGCAGACCCATCCCCTCTGTAACCCTGCATTACCCATGGCCGATCCACCTGGCCCGCAGATCCCTTGGCAGTTTAGCATGGTCAGTCCACCTATCTGCACATCTTTGGACTGTGGGAGGAAACTGGTGCACCCAAAAGAAACCCACACAGACAGGGGAAGAATGTGCAAACTCCATACACACAGTCATCCAAGGGTGGAATCGAACCAGCTCCGTTACGCTGTGGAGCAGCACCGCTGACCACTAGCCACCGTGCTGCCCTATGTTGAATGTTGAACCCAGCCTGAATGGTATTGATTGTCCAATCTGTTGAACATCAACAAGTGTGGGCTTTGCACACATTGAGAAGTAGTCCTTAACTGAATTTCCTTTGAAATCCATCCCAGGAGAGATGTCAGAATAGCTTGTTTTCTTCGCTTGAAAGAGAAGAACATTTTCAGAGTGACCTGCGCATATCGTGAAGCGCTTACTTATATTTGTCCCTTATATTTGCACAGTATGATGACCCATTTCCCTCATGACAAAATGCATTTCCATCAAATAATAAGTTTCCCAGTGGCCTGTTTCATTTTCTTGATGGTCAGACTTTAGTCCTTTAGTCAGATTTTCTTTTATCACTTCACCAGCAGGGTGTGAAATTTCAATTGGTTTGAGAGCCAAAGGCATACTTTATAATCTGCCAGACGCATAAAAATAAACTATGCCTGTGCGGGGTAAAGGCAATAAATAGCATCTTCATAGAGTATGAGGGAATGCTATAATTTGCCTGGTAATTTTATTGCACAACATTGATTGAATTGAAATTAGTATGAGATGGATATTGATGTCTTGAACTATAAGGGAGGCTGTCTTACCTCATTCTCAACAGTTGAATTCTAAGGTAGCAATTCACTTTGAACAATCATAATCTGACATCTCATAAACCCAGTAAAACCAAGTCATAAGGATACTTATTGTTTTGATCAAAGGTCCTTGACTTGAAATGTTAACTTTGTTTGTCTCCACAGATGTTGCTTGACTTGTTGTGTCTTCCAGCCTCTTTTTGAGCTCGTATTTGTTCTTGTTTATGAGTTCCAATATCAGCTGTATTTTGTGAAACTTTAATGGGTAGACTTACTTTTTTGCAAGTTGCTCTTAGGCTTAATATGTTTGTTATGGCTTAATCGAGAAGAATGTGCCAGTCATCATGCCCCACTGTTTCACAAGCCATCACAAATGTACAAAATTCCTTTTAGACCACTAAAATTAACAAATTTCCTGACTGACTGAGATTGAGGATGAAAGCAATTCATGCCAGGTTTGTCATTAACAGAAAACAACTCTATTTATCAGAACACACAACTTTAACACAAAGCAGAGAAAAGAAAAGGTTACTAATCTACTATGTGACTTTTACTGTGCACCTTCAAAAACCCCTACTACACATGATTATTAATGATTAAGACAGACAAAAGGCAAATGGTTTAACACAGATACTACAGGCAAGGTAAATAAAATTCTGAAGGACAACAGTCAAGATCTGAAGAGGAGATTAAATTGTTTTACATGGTTCCTCCTGATTTTTAGCATTGATGGCATGTTCTTGTCTGTAAAGCAATTGCTGTGCTTCACTTTGATAGTTGATCATGCAAACTAGGTCTTTTCTTGTTAGAGATTTTTGTTTCAAACATTTTTTTTCTCTATATTTTACTCATATGGGGGGATATAGAGAGGGAGAGATGGGTGCTTTCAGTTTGCAGACTCAGGATGTTTTTTGCTGTCCTTGCACAAACAGCTTTGTGACAGACTGCACCTTAAACAATCAAAGGACTGTTGTCAGGCAGAACTTCCTTAACTCAAAGATTACCTGTCAGTGCCACTCAGTTTCAAATTGATCTTCCTCACTGCTTTGAAAAGCAACATTGTCTGGCACAGCTAAAAATACACAGCAATTGATTTTGTGAAGTTGTAAAACTCTTGGTCCTTCAGTTATTTCCACTTGGTCTTTCAGTCCAACTTGATTTTCAGATGATAGACTCCAAAAAGAAGAATATGTGGTCTGTTACATGTCGTTTTTTGCCATTTTAACCTTTTAAATAAATGTTAGATTCAGCTGTATGCCCTCCAACCCCATATGCTGACAACTTTATGCAGTTATTGCCTATTATGTTATTGAGGGTGTTAGAATTAGTCCAGTGGTGGACCTGATCTACCTCTTCAATTGCATTGATTCTATGCTGCTGCTATTTCCAAACTAATGATAGCATTTAACCTTGTCAGTCATAGTTGGTGTCACAAATGGGAAGAGTGCTGAAATTCAGAAGCTTTAAGTCCGGACTGAATGCTTACTTCTGTGTTACAGTGTTGGGTTTGAAGAGCTCAACAGTGGCTCAGATCTTGTCATTGTAAAACAATCTGCTTAGAAGCACTTGGAACTCTGTTAGTCTTACAGCAGGTGGAGGCTTTTTGTTGATTCAAAGGAAGTTGGTGACATCACCCTTCGAGGTATTAAAGCAGACTGTGAAATTGCTATGCTCATATTTAAAATAATAACAATTTACAAGGTATATTGAGAATAAAGATTTCTCAGAACAAAGGGTGGTTAACTCCATTTGACTGTGCGGTGAAGGTTACTTCATATTGTATAAACTTTACTTTGGCTGACGTTGGCATCAAAATGTCACCAATTTTGTCCCAGGCCTGCTGCAGTGTTCCGACAAGGCTTAGCGCAAGCTGGAAGAACAGTATCTCATTTTCCGCCTTGGGACCATGCAGCTTTTAGGACACAATACTTAGATCAATAAGTTTAGACCCTGAACACCTCATTCCATGTCCTTTACTCACCCCCATACCCTGGGCCATGTCATGACATGGGTTGCTTTGAGCACAGCCAGCTTATTTTCACCAACGTGTGGTCCACATTATCAGCTTTTCTTCCTCCCTTGCTCACTATCATCCATCCTTTGTCTGTCTAACTTTCTCTCTCTCTGTCTCTCTGTCTGGGCTTCTTCTCCACCCATCTGCTCATTCCTCCTGCAGTCACCCCTTTCCCCACCTCCCCCTCACCTCCTGTCATCAGCATATATACCATGTTTTCCTAGCTACCATCAGTTCTGTAGAAGGGTCACTGGACTCAAAATGTTAATCTGCTTTCTCTCTACAGATGCAGCCAGACTAGCTGAGTTTCTCCAATAATTTCTGGTTTGCTTTGTGGCTCTTGGTTGGGTAGGTTTAAAATCTGAACTCACCTATTTCTTGTCGTATCAGAAAAAAGATGGGGGTAGGTAACTGGCCTGGATTCACAAGGTTGGATGGTGTACCTTCATTGTACCCGTTTCTAAGGTGAGCTCATGCTGGCTGGATTTTCCTGGTCTTTAGGGACCCAGCAATCAGAGAAGACAAGAAGTGCTGAACCCAAAGTGTGTGCGGTTTGACTATAATGCTTGAGGATGAAGGGGAACAGGAGCATTCCCACAGCCTCATAAATATAGGGCCATTTTAACTATTAGATATCTCGTCAAACAGAAAGGTAAGGAGTTTAACTTAGCAATTGATGATTTTCATTTAGGTTGGCTAGAATTACAGCATGCATAGGCCATCTGGCCCACTAGTCTATGTTCTTGTTTAAGCCCTGCACCACCTCCTGTCATCAAACTGTTTCAGCATACATTCCTACTCTAATGCTGTCGGGGATTGGTTAGCCCAGTTGGTTGGATAGTTCGTTTATGATGCAGAGTGATACGAGCAGCATGGGTTCAATTCCTGTACCGGCTGAGGTTAATGTGAAAGTTCCACCTTCTTGAGCTCACCCTTGCCTGAGATGCAGTGATCCTTGGGTTAAACTACCACCAATTGTCTTTCTCTAATGAGAGAGCAACCCTGTGGGACAATGGCGACTACTTTTTTTAAAATGCTTTCTCACTCATGCTTATCCAGCTTTCACTTAAATACATAATAATCAGAAATTTGCAACATAGCATTGTGCCATGTGGCCAAAATACATCTGCCAGCACCGCATTTCACAATCCCACACTTATGTCCCTAGTCCTATTATCTTCCTCAACTTCAAGTACCTGTGTATCTCCCTTTTAAATTATTTATTTCAATTAGCTTGTGCCTTTTCAAGTAGAGTATTTCATACCTAGGCATCTCTGAGTGGAAACATTGCTTCTTACCTTGCCTCTAAATGTTTGCCGATGATTTTAAATCTGTGATCTCTGGTTTACTGATCCACTCACCAGAGAAAATAATCTTCCTGTAGCTGATCTATCAAAACATCATCTTGATATTGTCTACCATCACCTCTGAATTTCCTCCAATCCAACAACAGTATTAGCTTTTATAACCTGGCCTCTCATGACTCTTTCCTTTGGTCTCATCATCCAAATTATTTATGGAGATTATAAAAAGTTGAGGCCTGAGAACTGATTCCTTTGATACACCATATCTTGCCAACCAGAGAATGACCCGTTTATGCATACTCTCTGTTTCCTGTTAGCTAGCCAGTTTTCTATTTATGCTAATACATTGCCCTCTATACCATGAGCTTTTATTTTGCACAATAAGCTTGGATACCTCATCTTTTTAAATATCTTCTGGTAATTTATGTTCAGTACATCCACAGTTCCGACTTAACCACAGCCACGTATTACTTTCTCAAAGAACTCCAATAAATTGATAAACATGATTTTACTTTCTCAAAATCATGTTGACCCTGCCTGATTAACTTGAATTTTTCAAAGTGCCCTAATTTAATATTATGATTAATAGCTTCTAACAGTTTTCCTCTGACAGATGTTAAGGTGGCTGGTATGTAATGTCCTTCTTTCCATCTATTCCATTTTTCAGAAAGGATCTCCATTCACTATTTTTCAAACTAAAAGAACTTTTCCAGAGCCTTGTGAATTTTGAAAAATTAAAACCAATGTATCAACTATCTCATTGAATATTTACTTTGAGACTCTAGGTTGAAGTCCATCAGCTCCCAGGGACTAGTCAGCCTACAGCTCCAACATTTTGCTCAATTCCACTTCCTTGATTATTGTAATTTTGTTGAGTTCCTTCCTTATTTCCATATCCTTATTTACAGTATTCTGGAATCCAACTTATATCATTCATTGCAGAGACAGAAGAAAAATACTTGCTCAGTTCATCTGCCAGCTCCTTAGTTTTCATTATTAATTGCCTAGACTTAATATCTACAGAAACAACAATCAGTTTGTTACCTCTTTTCCTTTTTCAATATCATAAGAAACTCTTACTATCTGTTTATATTTCTAGCCAGCTTTTTCTTGTATCCTAATTTTTCACCTCCTTATTCTGAAATAATTCTTCTGTTAGTTTTTAATCTTCCTTTGTTGGTGATCTGCCCAAAGCTAACCCTATTAATCTTTGGTGTTCAGAGTTTTAATTGTTTTCGGTTCTGATCATACTATGTACCTCAGTGAAATCATCCCTTAATTTTCTACATGCAAGAATGTGCAAGCCTAATCCATGTTACAATGAAATAAGAGTTGAAATGGTTCCTCTACTCTGGCTCCTCATTTGACTTTGTCAGGTTTTTGCTTTAGATTTTAGAGCAGATGCACTGATTTTGAAAGCACACATAATTTACATTTTGCGGCTATGAAGAATTTACTCAGAAAGGTTTCCCTCAGTTAAACAAAGAACAAAATGAATTTACTGAAATAGTAAGAACTGCAGATGCTGGAGTCAGAGATAACACAGTGTGGAGCTAGAAGAACATAGCAGGCCAGCTATATTCCTCAAGCTCCACACTTTAAAGCTGTCAAAGATGTTGCAGTCCATGGAAGTTAAAACAAGGGAGTATACAGTTGGCAGATCCTTGACTGGGCTCAGTGTGGCATTTCAAAGTTGCTGCCACTTCATCCAGTTATTTTCCTGATGTGGTCGTACAGAGCATTTTCTGTCTCAATTTGCAGTTGCTTTTTTGATGATGATCACTTTTGCAATGAGATACACCACTCCAAGGAGAGGGAGACGCACAGCTCCTCAGCCTTTCTTCAGCAGTGTTAGTCTCTCCTCCTGTTTCAGGAGGGTGAAACATTACCAGGGGTTAGAGAAGGTGAAAATAGCAGGTCAGCATAATCTTACTGAATGATGGAGTGGGTTTGAGGGGCCAAATGGCCAACTCTTCTTTCCAGATCATTTATTGGTAAGGCCTTTGGAGTATTCTGCTCATTTGTGCATTCCAGAGAGATTCAATAAATGGCTGCAGTGGTTAATGCTTTAAAACAGGCCATTGCATTTGGATGTGACATCCCAAAAACAGTCACTATATTTCCGATTGGCGTGAACCAATTGGAGGGGAGCCTTTCATTCACATTAGGGGTTTGATTACCTGCTTTCATTCCACTTGATGGAATGCAAAAATGTGTGACTTGCAGTGGCTGGTCTGCATGGTAGTCTCTTTGTTTCTAGAAAAACACAAATGTCGACAGAGGGTTTCAATCTTGTTCAAGCAATTCAGCCTGCAAAAGGAAAGATAGAAATGGTATGTCCAAATGAAAACACATACTAGTAACAGCATCGACTCCGGCATCGGCAGTTCCTACTATCTCCTAGTAACAACATGACCTTCCCTCAGTTTAACTCTTGGAACACTTTCACAATTACTTACTTTAGTGATGTGTTTTCTTTTTATACATAATAAACTCTAAGTTTTAACATCATTATGGAAAGGAATAAGGATAGTGCATAAATCAAGTGTCAAAATTGAGGGAAGGCTGATTTCAATATTTTTAGACAGGATCTGGCAAACATGGACTGTGAAAGCTGCTACTTGCAGGTGAAACTATATATGCAAACTGAGCGTCTTTTAAAACTAGTCAGACTTCAAGGCCAGCCTGTTCCTGTAAGAGTGAAGGGCAATGGCAGCAGGTCCAGCAAATTCTGCACCAAAGGTTAGTGCGGGTTTCGTAAAGAAAAAGAAGGAAGTATATGTCAGGTATGGTGCATTAAAATGGGGGACCCCTTCAAACTACTGATTGTAGTGGTTTGCTTAAAAATGAAATTAGGAAGGTAAAAAGGGGCCTTGAAATATGTTTGATAGATGGGATTAAGAAAAACCCTAAGGCTTTTAAAAATATATATTCAGAGTAAGAGGATTACCAGGGAAAAGTTGGCACCTTTTAAGACTAAAGGGACATTTTGTGCATGGAACCAGAGGATGAGGGTAAGATCTTAATGAATATTTCTCATCTGTATTCACAGAGGAGAAAGACATTGGAGCAGGAGATTTCAGTTGGGATGATGAGGTTCTAGAACGCGTTTAGTTTAATAAGGAGGAGGTATTAGACGATTTAATGGGCACATAGGTGCATCAGTCCCCAGGGCCTGATGAGATATATCCTGGGCTGCTATGGGAGGCAAGGGAGGAGATTGCTGGGGCCCTGGTAGAGATATTTCAGTGAAGTGCCAGATGATTGGAGAATAGCTAAAGTGGTTCCTTGACTCAAGAAGGGCAGCAGGGTTAGGCCAGGTAATTACAGACCAGTTAGTCTGACATCATTGGTAGGGAAATTATTGGAAAAAGTTCTGATGGACAGGATTAATCAATACTTGGAAAGGCGGTGATTTATCGGTGATAGTCAGCACGGGTTTGTTAGAGGGTGATCCTTTCAGACAAATTCAATTGAGATTTTGAAAACGTAACTAAATACATTGATGAGGGTGGCACAGTTGATGTGGTTTACATGGACTTCAGTATGACCTTTGACAAGGTCCCACATTGAAGGCTGGTCCAAAAGGTAAAAGCCCATGGAATCCAAGGCAAGTTGGCAAACTGGATCCAAAATTGGCTTGCAAATGGAGTCAAAGGGTGATGGGGGAGGGTTGTTTTTCTAATTGGAACTAATGTACCAGGGGATTCTGTGCTGGAACCCTTGCTGTTTGTTATGTGCATTAACGACTCGGCTGTGAATGTAGAAGGTATAATTAATAAGTAATGCTAAGCCCTTGCATCAGAGCAAAAATTATATGCTGAATTTTACCAAAAATAAGCTACATGTCAATTTCAGGGGGTTTCTTGGGAGCTTCTCTGTGCGAGCTCTCACAAATTAGCTCTTGCTGTTCTTCGTTGCTTGCTTCATTATATATGCACAACATACATTATGTATGTGTGAGAGAGAATGCCATTGTCACACGATCAAGTACTCACTATTAGCAGACGTTCTAGACACTGCCCAGATCTGCCAGAGTCTTCATCACTAGTGCCATATCTAAAGCCAGCGGGGCACTCTTTACCTTGCTGCTCTCCACAAGCAGCCCTCCATAGTACACACAGCAGGAGGGAAACAGTAAAGGAGAGCTTTTGAGGGCACATAGATGGCACAGGTGATACTTCACTGAAAATAGGGACTCACATTCATAAATGTATCGCCACTTTATATCATCACCTGTCTAATCGACAGACTTTGTAACTGCACCTACAAGAATCAATCTGCACGAGTGACCTGTCATACCTTTAAAAGCCTGCTGAAAACGGTATTCTTTCCCAACTGTCCAGCAGTGCATAGCACCTTGTCATTGTTCAGGACTGACTGTGGACTATCCTCCTCACCAGCACGGAAGGACAGGTTGGCTGATCTCTGTGTAGCACCCCAACTCGCTTCCCGCTAACCTCCTGATTGGTTGCATGGGACTGAAAGAACCAACCTGTGGCCCAGTTCCCAGATTGTAATGATATAGAACCCATGGCCCTGCCCAACCCAAGCATCTACTTGACCACGTTGAAGCTCCTGCACCATTATCAGGCGATGCCCTTGACTTACTGTACCAGTGTGCCCATCACTGATGACAGCTCCCCTTGATTTGATGAGGACTACCGCCTTTAGACTTTGAGACATGGCCATTCGGTTGAAGCACATTCAGTTCATTTATTGCGTTAGCTGCTGGTACATGATGCAGGTGCAAATGTTGATGTAACATGGTGTTGTACAGCAACACGTCCAGCCCTTTGACGGTTTATTGCTGGCAGTTGTGATAAACTGCTTGGCTTTGTGTCTGCTCTAAAAGACAATACATGATAGAAGTACAGTGAACATGTTAGTCCTGAAAAGCGGTACTGTTGAAAAAGGCATAGTAAGGGAACACAGAGATTCTGAGAGCACCCAAGTAGGCACAAAGTGATTAAACACTGAGAGGGCAAGCTAACAGGCTGAAGCTGCTGCGATCCATAAGATGGTCTCTGTGTGGAGGCGGCCTGGGAACATCATTACAATGCAAGTTTCCGGCGCTCTCTAAAGTGCAGCATCGAAGTGATGAATGGTATTCTAATTGAGTTAGAAATATGCCATGCTGATGTAGTGAGGCTGGTGCATATGTGATAACAACCTCTCTGGACAAGAGTGCTGGCAGTTGCTGTTCGTGGAGCTTACCTGGTGTTGTTGGGGAAAGCTGTCTGTGGAGCTTACCTGGCGATGTTGGGGAAAGCTGTCCGTGGAGCTTACCTGGCGATGTTGGGGAAAGCTGTCCGTGGAGCTTACCTGGCGATGTTGGGGAAAGCTGTCTGTGGAGTGTACCTGGCGATGTTGGGGAAAGCTGTCCGTGGAGCTTACCTGGCGATGTTGGGGAAAGCTGTCTGTGGAGTGTACCTGGCGATGTTGGGAAAAACTGGCCATAGTGGAGGCCTGGAGGATCAAGTGACAAGTTGGATCTGCTAGGTACCCACTTTAACTTCATGTCCCAAATTAAGCCTCTCTGGTTTCTCTCCACCATGTGGGAGAATAATAAACTGTGTAAGGCAAAAATGAATTGTAACGAGATGTTAATGCATGCAAATAGGCCTCTCACTGCTCAAGTGAGATTCTTGTCTCACCATTCAAACCTTGGGTGCAAAATCTAACTATTTTTTTCCAACATAGAGAATGTCTTTCTTTCAATCTCACCACCATTTCCCAACTGAGTCATCATTGCCCACATCATTCAGGGACTGGGAAAATTCAGCCCCATGTGACTGTGGGACATTATCATACAAATCTGCTCTCACCAGAGCCTAATACGTAACTCAGTAGCATTAGTACAATCATTTTTTATGTTTCTCCTCAGTTGTGATGCTATTGAGGTTATAAGAAGTTGTCCCGACCTACTGGTTAACATTACTCAAAAAGAATGGCTGACAAAATTAGAAACTTTAATTTTGTCAATTGCCAGCGAGGAAGATGAGAAAGAAATCTTGCCTTAGTGCCTGTGGTTGCTTGAGTATTTCTATAGTGGCTTTTGAAAGGGCAGTCTGTTATATACAATTATGTGCCAATGTTTGCAGCATTTTTAGGTCACTTCATGTAGATTTTTTTTTAATGACGTAAATATTTAACAAACCTGAAGAAGACTGTCAATTAAGAGCGATGAAAAGGAGGGTAAGAAGATCTGTGTTTATTAGTAAGACATATATTCAAACTCTGCAGTTACATTTTTGGATTCTTCAACTTTTTTTTGCAGGAAGAAAGATTAATTGAAGTGCTCAAAGCAATTCAGTGTCAAAAATGAATGTGAGGCAAGCTGTCACGTTTTCAGAAACACTTTGAGTAATGAGTAATTTGTTAGTCTAGTGTTGGAAATCGATAATCAATTCACACTTAATGTATCAGGAAGGCCCTGATCCTTGCCTCTTTGGGAAGATAACCTTCCAGGTTGTGGGCGTTAAAGGTAGAAAGTCAGAACTTTTAAGGAGAAAGCTGGAAGGACAAGCTTTAGCCTATCTCAGAACAACAACATGGGAAGGTGTTTTAGAAGATTAAGTCCAGGAGGATGTCCATTGCTAGGAGAGGGCCTCGTGTCTTTGCTGTTTTAAATTATATCACCCCCCTCTCTCATTATCTGTCTCCCTCTCCCACATGCATTTGCACAACCTACAGCATCCAATAGATAACAAGGTGTGAAGCTGGATGAACACAGCAGGCCAGGCAGCCTTTTTTGAAGAAGGGTCCAGACCCGAAATGTCAGCTTTCCTACTCCTCTGATGCTGCCTGGCCTGCTGTGTTCATCCAGCTTCACGCCTTGTTATCTCAGACCCCAAGCATCAGCAGTTCCTACTATTTCTACAACATTAAACATTGGTTACTGCAGAGGTGCAGGTATAAATTTCTGTAATGACTTCTTGTCTTACAGTTTGATCATAATGATACCTTTTCAAGGAGCTGCAAAATGAATTACCAAATGACCCTACAATATGAGCAACTGCTGTTGTGAATGACATTTACCAGATCTGGGAGAATGAAAATATCACAGACCTATGACCATTTCAATAATTAAAACTGTTAATCACATTGAGTTGTATTTACAATGTGTTAAGCCTTATGTGTGCTTTATTCCTTGAGCCACTCTCATGTAGCTTTAATATATATATCTGAATGTTTATGCTGCTGGAGATACCCTTCTAAATATTCAGTAAAATCAGGAATCTACCCAATTTAAGAACCGATATGCAAGGATTAAATTGGGTGTAATTGTCTTCTCACTTTGAGTTTTCTGATAATGAGACTAGAAGTACGCAATATCTTCTCTCTGAGGCAAAGCATCTGACCCCGTGCAATCATGCAGCAGCCAGCCAATTAGACAGGTCGATGCCCTTACCTCTATGTATCACTCGATGTCATTGGCTCCGCCATTATCCCAGAGGCTCGAAGGTCGGAATGCCATTTCTGCATCCACTGTTTCTCATTCAGTGCCAACCGATACTTAGTAAAGCATGTTTAATCCTGGAACTGCTGCCACTTACTCAGTGGTATTTCATGAGATCAAGCAATCTTGATAGTAGAATCTGGATGCAGTTGAGATGTCACATTAGACCGTCAACCATCATCATTGGTCAGATGCTGCATCCCAAACATGCTGGACCTTCCACGCACTATCCTCAACCTGCTATCCATCATTATTTGACCATCCCACTATCATCTTTGACCTGCTTCCTGTTATTATCAAGTCTCAGGATCTCGGAATTGACCTTCTCTGGATCTCATCACAATCACACTTGACGTAACTACTATAGATATTGACCTTCCTAACTTCCTGTCTCAGACACCCATGAGCCTAATTGGAGATGTCACCTCTCTTATTCAGCCTGGCCTTAATTCTTTTTCACAGTCACCTTACCCCTTCCTCGGTCAACCAAGCCTCTTGCTTTTTTTGCACTCACTACCTGATCCCAATCCATCAATGCCTCCTGTTCAGGTTCAACAAAGTTCTTGGTCCAGGAAAAGTAACTCCTACTTAATTCAAATCCATCAAGAAGACTGCCTCACCCGCTTCACGCCATCCTTAACCAGTTGTGAATCAAAAGCACATGTTTCTTGCTTTCTGCAAACTGCATTCTAAAAGTAGAATCTGGTCTAGCGAAGTCACATTTAGATGAATATGCATGACATGCTAACCTATTAGAAACAACTTCCTGCTGCTGACTTTCATTGGTAAGCACAATCCTCCTCAGCTCGCCACCAACTTAGTAACCAACATTCTTCCTGTCGCCTTTCCACCCACTCAATTAAACTTACCTGCCAGCTTCATTTCCCACTCCAGGGAGCTTCAAAAGATTTATGCCTGTTGAATGGATAGGGATTTTGACTTCTGAGCAATGTCCAAAAATGGGGTCCGTTATGGTTATGTGAAATAGGTGGCAGATAGTCTGTTTGATTATTATTTTGAGTTGCTTTAATATTGAATATAAAGAGCTGGTAAGATGTAAAATGGCATGCTGACTTGCAATCAACTGCTTTACGCTGTCAGACAATTTCTAAGCAGGGAGTCAATAATGGAATGTAAATCAACTGGCTTTATGCAGTTTTAGATCCCTGCAAATAGAATTTTAGAACTGTATGGATCAGTGTGAGGTACGTGCTGCTGGATTTATTAAAGAAAAGGGAAAATTAACCCAATTCAGAAAGTGAATAGGAGAATTTTACTTTTTAAGTTCAAGCACCAGTCGACTGTATTGAATGAGTGGAATTCCTGTTGGTGATTAAAGAAAAAAGTCAATTTAACTCCACAGGTAAAAAAAATGGTACTGATGGTGATAAATTGTCCTGGAGCTTGATTTGAAAGAGTTCAAATTACCCAGGCCAGCATTCGTCTTCAAACTCTTCTGCTGAAACACAATGGCTTCATTTCACTCATTTGCTGTTTTGGTGATTGGAGGGCTGGTGGATGTTAACAGAATGATGTAACAAAATGACAAGTTTTTTTTTAAAAATTCACTCATTCCCTCATACTCACCTCATCAAACATTCTTTCTCTTTCTTTCTCCCTCTCTCTGTCTCCTCCCCTCGCATATTCTTTCTCCCTCCTATATGTAAATTGGGTAAATGTTCATTGATGAAACCTTTCCCGATTGATGAAATTGTCAACTTGCTGCTCAGGCTTTTTCTGAGAATATCAAATTAATTGGATGATGTGCAAGGCATGATGAAGAAACTGGAAGAATGATATATTTCAAAAAGCCCTATCATTAACGTACACAACACTGTTATACGTAGCACATTCACTGTAGCCAAGTGTGACAAGCCACTCCACAGGTTTGATTTGTCGGAACTTTACATTGCAGCCAGGTAGGGGAATGTTGGAACAAGAGTGGAAAACTTAGTTAAATAAGTCATTTTTAACAAACAATTTGAAGAGGGAGGGGAGAGGCAGAGGTATTTAAGAAGGGAATTCAATAGGTTAGACCTAAGCAGGTGAAGTCGCAGCTGTCAATCAGAATCAGAAATTTAGAAAAGTGTAGCGATATTAATGGGTTGTTGAGTTGGAGGATGTTAACACAGGAATATTAACACTGGCTAGTAAGAGTGGATTCACAAAAAGTGTCATTAAAAATGAGTGAGCTTAAGATACTGGGAGCCAATGCTCAATTTCCTGATACAAAATAAAATATTTTAGATGCTGAAAACTGGGCTCAGAAATGAAAAGTGCTGGAAGTACTCAACATGTTTGGCAGCACCTTGAGAGCACCTTGGTCTACTGTAACCATTGCTCCTCATGTGGCCTCATGTACATCAGTGAGACCAAGCATGGACTCGGAGACCATTTTGTAGAGCACCTGTGCTCCATATGCGACAAATGACAACACCTTCTAGTTGCCAACCATTTTAACTCCCCCTCCCACTCCCTGGGCAACATGTCCATCCTGGGCCTCCTCCAGTGTCACAATGATGCCACCTGGAAACTGCAGGAGCAAGACCTCATACTGTGCCTTGGGAGCCTATAGCCCAATGGCCTAAACGTGGAATTCACAGGTTTACAAATCTCCCCACCCCCAGCCTCATCCCACATCCAACCCTTCCTCTCATCCCCACCTCCTTGACCTGACACAACCTGTCAATCTTCTCTCCCACCTATCCACCCCACCCATCCCACTGACCAATCCCCACCACTGCCTATTTGCACTCACCTATCACCATCCCACTTACCTTTCCCAGCCCCATCCCTCCTCTCTATTTATTTCCCAGCTCCCTTCTCCATTTCTTAAGAAGGGTCCCAACCCAAAACGTCAACTTTCCTGTGAAGGAAGAAAGAGTTAACGTCGGACCCGAAATATTAACTCTTGTTTTTTTCCTTCACAGATGCTGCCAGACCTGCTGAGCTTTTCCAGCAAATTTGTTTTTGTTCCTGATTTACAGCATCTGCAGTTCTTTCGGTTTTTATTACGTCAACTTTCCTGCTCCTCTGATACTGCCTGGCCTGCTGTGTTCCTCCAGCTCCACACTGTGTTATCTCTGACTCCAGCATCAGCAGTTCTTGCTGTCTCTGAGAAAAGAATTTTTATATGCGGCTGCTGTTTGTGATACATGACCAATTCTTTCTCCATAAATGCTGCACCTTTAAGGAGATTGCAAGCATTTAGATAATTCAGAGAATTGTATCCTTATCATAGGGATTTGCTGTTTAAAATTATTGCTGCTTAGTTAATATTTCTGATGAATAAAGTGAGTGATATCTACACTGGGAAATGAAAGGATGTTTAAATCCAGTCTCAACATCAGTTACTCTGTTGGGTAAACTGTGGGCAGGCCACTAGAACAATGCATCTTTTACATATCATCAATATATAATTTATATAGTATTATATTTTGCCAATTTAATTTGTGGGTTTGTTTATCAATAAAACTTATCCCTAAGTTGCCCCTTCCATATTATTCAGGGATATAATCATTCTATTTTACCAGCATAACACTAATTTTAATATCACCTAAAATTGTGTCCTCTCCAAATTTAGTTCTGAACTATGGGTAATTCTTCTCTTGGACATTTGGAACTGGAAAAATTCATTTCACAGCTAACAGTGATACGGAGGGCAAAGGTGAAATGGAAACAGTTATATGGAGACGGTGATACAGATGCATGACCAGTGATGGCATGGAGGGGGAAAGGGGTGTGTTCCATGCAAAATGAGAGTCTTCCTCCTTCTCCTCCCTCACACTCTCCCTGGCCCTCTGTCTTTTTCTCTCTCCCTTTCTCTTTTTCGCTCTCCACACCTCCCCCACTGCTGTCTATTGCACAAGTGCAAATTGTAGAACTAATCAAGCATATTGAAAGGAAGAAACATCAAAAATTGTGCTTAGATGAAGCTGGCCATATATGCTAATTAAACATCCATTTGAGTACCAAACTTAAATGTACTTAGTAGTAAAAACATGTACAGTATCAAGATTTTTGAAAGCCAGAAACGATATAAACTGATGATATTGTCATATCATTAATATATAATTTCCATAGCATTATATTTTGCCAATTTAATTTGTGGGTTTGTTTATCAATAAAACTTATCCCTGAGTTGCCCCTTCCATGTTATTCAGGGATATACTTTGCTCCCATTCTGTTTCTTGAACCAAGTACATTAGATGGTGTGAGTTGCAAGGCAAGTACAGCTCAAACACGGCATCTCCTCACAAGAGCATAACTGTGGTACTGTGGCTTATAAAGTGTAGAACACCTGTACTGTATTGGAAATTGCCACTTGAAAACACATATAATTATGGGTAGAATAGATCAGATGATGTCAGTTGATGTGAGAGAGCTGAGCAAGCTTTGATTTGAGCTACATAATTATAATCTACTTCTCCTGGGACTGTGCAGAGCATGTGGAAATATTGCCAGTTTGGTACCCTGCCACTTGTTGCCAATTTATTTTACATTATATTGGCAGTTATGCAAGTAGCCCTACTGTGCCATCTTGATATCATAACAACGCAGTGCCTTGTGATCTGGCATGCACAAGCTAAATGAATGAAGAAGCAGATTCAATAGTATCTTTGAGAAGGGGATTAGATATATATTTGAAAAGGAACATTTTGCAAGCCTGTGGGGAAAACACAGGGAATGGACCTAATTGAATAGCTCTTCCAAAGTGTCAGCACAGACATGATGAGGTGCATGTCCTCCTTCTATCCTGTAAGATTCTAGAGATTTTACTTCCATCTGTAGTGGGCCTGAGCTTATGAGTCTTTTTTTCATGAGAATGACACATATTGAAATAGTTTCTGTGTTCAGTTATATATTTCTGCAACATTCAACTTGCAGTTTTGGAAATTAGATGGCTAAACATGAGGAAAATAAGAATATACAGTAGGCCATTTACTTAAATGTCAAGGCGTGCATTCATAGAGCACCTTTCATCAGCTTGGAATTTTCTAAAGATGCTTTATAAATTTAGAACTTTTAAAGTGAAATCACTCTGTAATTTAGGAATCAGATTTGGTGGCTCGTGCTGATTTCCACACATTTCATTTCAAAATAACAAAGATTTCAGCTCTTCTTGTTGAAGCTGCAATGTGATTGCACTCACACCAGTAATTAAGCATTGTCAACTGCTTATCTGGTACCGTTATCGAGTTAGGTAAATATTAGATAACAAGTTGTAGAGCTGGATGAA
>JAHRHZ010000029.1:11572978-11632487 GCA_024137785.1 Ginglymostoma cirratum
GTGCATCAGTTCACAAAGGTTCTTTCAACAAAATCCTACAAATCAGTGATCTCTACCATGTAGAAGAACAATCACACAAGGCAGACATGATCATCACCTCCAGATTCTTCTTCAACCATTTACCATTCTTCATTTTTTTGGGGAATCAAAGTCCTGACACTCTTTCGCCAATGGTATTGTCAGTGTCCGTACCTCATATACGATCTGTTGGTTGAAGAAGACAGCTCGTCATCACTTTTCCAAAGGCAATCAGGGAATAAATGTTTTCATTGATAGTGACTCACATAAATACGTGAATTAAATTATTCAAGCATGATAAGCTGATCACAATCACATTGATATTTATGGGACATTATTGTGGGGAAATTAATTGCTGTGTTCCCTATGTTATAATGGTGACTACACTTCAAAATATACAGATGAAAGTTTTCCTGAAGTTTTGCTTGGCTCATTTAATACTAAAACATTCTCGTCTTTAGAATTTTAAACTGGGAAATCCTGGTAAGTTTAAGTGCTTTTCAATTTTTTGGACCAGTCATTGGACTGTTAGAAGTGACTGTAAAAGTTTAGACTCCAAGTCAGTGAACATTTAGGCCATTTTTTTAAAAATGGTAATTTTTTATCTGTTTCGCACTGTGATGGCTAGTACATGACCAGTTCTTAACGCAAAACTGCTCTCCTTGATCACAGCATGATGGAATTTCGGATACAAATGGAGGATGAAATAGTATCATCAAAATCCAAGGATTTTTGCTTAAACAAGGGAGATTACAGTTGGATGAGGAAGAAGTTGACTAAGCTAAACTGGGAACACAAGTTGTATGGTGGAATACTAGAGGAACAGTGGAAGACTACTAAAGAGATTTTTTACAGTGCTGAAAAAAGCATATTCTGGTCAAAAACAAGGATAACAAGGGTAGGAAGAGCCAGCCTTGGGTAACTAAGGAAAAAAAGGAAGGAATCAATTAAAAGCTCATGCTTACAAAGTCACCAAGAGTAGTGGGAAAAGGAAGATTGGGAAAACTTTAAAAAGCAGCAAAGAACCATGAGGCAAGCAATAAAGAAAGGAATGATAGATTATGGATGCAACCTAGCACAGAATATAAAAAGAGATAGGAAATGTTTTTATGAGTATATAAAACGGAAAAGGGTGGCTGAAGTGGACATAGGTCCCTTGGAGGATGAGAAGGGGGAATTAATATTGGGTAATGCTGAAATGGCTGAGGCCTTGAATGACTATTATGTGTCAGTCTTCACACTGGAAGGTGTGTCTAATGTTCCAAAGAATGATGTTAAGGATACGATGGGAGGTGAGGAACTCAATTCAATTGTTATCACTACAGGGGTAGCGCTGAGCAAACTAGAGGGTCTAAAGGTAGATAAGTCCCCGAGTCCTGATGGAATCCATCTCAGGGTGTTGAAAGAAATGGCAGAAGTTATAGTAGATGCGTTAGTGGTAATTTACCAAAATTCGCTGGACTCTGGGCAGGTCATAGCGGACTGGAAGACAGCGAGTGTCACGCTGCTGTTTAAAAAAGGATGTAGGCAAAAGGCAGGTAACGCAGGCCAGTTAGCTTAATGTCCATAGTCGGCAAAATGCTTGAGGCTATCATTAAGGAAGAAATAGCAAGATATCTGAATGGAAAGGGTTCTATCAGGCAGACGCAGCATGGATTCAGGAAGGGAAGGTCATGTTTGACAAACTTACTGGAGTTCTTTGAGGATATAACAATCGCGGTGGATAGGAGGGAACAGGTGGATGTTATGTACTTGATTTCCAGAAGGCGTTCAATAAGGTACCACATAAAAGACGCATTCATAAGATAAGAATGCATGGAGTTGCGGGGAATGTATTAGCATGGATAGAGGATTGGTTAACCAATAGAAGGCAGAGAGTTGAGATAAATAGGTGATTCTTTGGTTGGAGATCAGTGGTGAGAGGAATGCCGCAGGGGTCAGTGTTGGCCTGCAACTGTTCGTGATATATATAAATGATTTGGAAGAGGAGACCGAGTGTAACTAATTGCTGTAAGTTTGCTGACGACACTAAATTGAGTGGAAAGGCAAATGGCTTAGAGGATGTGGAGAGTCTGCAGAGAGATCTAGATAGGCTAACTGATTGGGCAAGGGTCTGGCAGATGGAATACAATGTTGGTAAATGTGAGATCATCCACTTTGGAAATAATAATAGTAGATCAGATTATTATTTACATGGTGAAAGATTGCAGCATGCTGTTGTGTAGAGAGACTTAGAAGAACTTGTACACGAATCACTAAAAGTTGGATTACAGGTGCAACATGTAATCAGGAAGGCAAACAGAATGTTGGCTTTCATTGCTAGAGGGATTGAATTTAAGAGCAGGGTGGTTCTGCTGCAATTGTACAAGGTGCTGGTGAGGCTGAACCTGGAATATTATGCACAGTTCTGGTCTCCATACTCAGGAAGGATTTACTGGCTTTGGAGGCGGTGCAGAGGAGGTTGACCAGGCTGATTCCGGAGATGAGGGGGTAACCCTATGAGGAGAGGTTGAGCTGCCTGGGACTATACTCGCTAGACTTTAGAAGAATGAGAGGGGATTTTATAGAAACATAAAATTATGAAAGGGATAGATAAGATAGAGCAGGCAAGTTGTTTCCACTGGTGGGAGAGATTAGGACAATGGGACATAGCCTCAAGATTAGGGGAAGTAGATTTAGGACAGAGATGAGGAGGAACTGCTTTTCCCAGAGAGTGGTGAATCTATGGAGTTCTCTGCCCAAGGAAGCAGTAGAGGCAGCTTCATTAAATATATTTAAGACATGGTTGGATAGATTTTTACATGGTAGGGGGACTAAGAGTTATGGGGATAATACAGGTGGGAGGAGCTGAGAACACAGATAGATCAGCCGTGATCTTATTGAATGACGGAGCAGGCTTGATGGTTCAAATGGCCTACTCCTGCTTCTACCTCCTATGAACTTAAAGGCCAACTCACTTAACAAGGATTGAGATAACAAGGTGTAGAGCTGGATGAACACAGCAGGCCAAGCAGCATCAGAGGAGCAGGAAAGCTGACGTTTCGGGCCTAGACCCTTCTTCAGAAATGGGGGAGGGGAAGGGGGATCTGAAATAAATAGGGAGAGAGGGGGAGGCGGAAAGAAGATGGATAGAGGAGAAGATAGGTGGAGAGGAGACAGACCGGACAAAGAGGCGGGAATGGAGCCAGTAAAGGTGAGTGTAGGTGGGGAGGTAGGGAGGAGATAGGTCAGCCCAGGGAGGACGGACAGGTCAAGGGGGCAGGATGAGGTTAGTAGGTAGGAGTTGGGGGTGGGGCTTGAGCTGGGAGGAAGGACAGGTTAGGGAGGCGGGGATGAGCTGGGCTGGTTTCGGGATGTGGTAGGGGGAGGGGAGATTTTGAAGCTTGTGAAGTCCGCATTGATACCATTGGGCTGCAGGATTCCCAAGCGGACTATGAGTTGCTGTTCCTGCAACTTTCGGGTGGCATCATTGTGGCACTGCAGCCAGCCCAGGATGGACATGTCGTCTGAGGAATGGGAGGGGGAGTTGAAACTGGATTGAATCATAGATTGGACAGTGGAGAAAGGATAGGTCTTCCGCTTAACCTCGTGCCCCAACATCCATGATGACTGCTATCTATGGGCTCAGCTATCCTGTCTTTCAGAAAGGTGGAAGCATTTAAATTCTTTAATTAAAGCCCCTGTCTTCTCTAAGGAGAGGGATGATGCGAGGAGTGTGAAATATTTGATTAAATAGGCATAATGAGAAAGGAAAAACTGGAGGGCCTGACCTCAGTGAATCATATCATAGAATAGAATCCCTACAGTGTGGAAACAGGCCCTTCAGCCCAACAAGTCTACACTGACTCTTGGAGCATCCCACCCAGACCCATTTCCCCTATAATCCACCTAATCTACAGACCCCTGAACACTACAGGCAATTTAGCTTAGCCAATCCACCTAACCTGCACATCTTTGGACTGTGGGAGGAAACTGGAGCACCTGGAGGAAACCCCACACAGACAGTTAGCTGAGGGTGGAATTGAACCCAGGTCCCTGGCACTGTGAGGCAGCAGTTCTAACCACTGAGCCACCATGGATAGATAGAATGTGGATAGATCATCAGGCCTGGTTGAATTGAATTCTAGGCTGTTGAAAGAAACCAAGGATGAAGTAGAAGATGCTCTGGGGATCATTTTCCAGTCATAAGCAGTTACAGGTGAGGTACCAGAGGATTGGAGATTCATGAACATCGAACGATTATTCAAAAAGGGTGTGAGGGGTAGTTCAAATAATATTAGAGCAGTTAGTTTGATCTCAGTAGTGGGCAATGTAGTGATTGTAACAAGGTCAGCCAGGTACATGTCATAGAATATGAGTTCTCTGATTGGGGCTGTTGATCCAGTCCAATCAGCCCTGGCTAACAGATAAAAATAGGAGTGTCGGACATGCTGTCACTTAGAGAATTGGATCAGCGTCAAATACTTTCTATGTGTAAATAAAGGGCAACTGGGTGATGGGATACTGGCATCTGTGGAATTACTTCAGGCAAATTGGTAGAATTAACATTGAGAGGATAAACTGTCCTGTAGTAGTAAGCATTTTTTTTGAGGCAAGGTTGTGTCTCACTAAGGTGGATGGATGAGGATAGTTCAGCGGATGTTGTCTATACATGATTTTAATAAAGCATTTGACAAGGTCCCACAGGCACATTGGTCAAAAAACCTAAAGACCCTGGGATACAGGAGAAAGTAGCAAATTGGACCCAAAATTGACTAACTGTAAACAAATGGGAATGGTTGGCAATTTTATTATTACACCCAGAAAGCTGTTTCTAGTGGTGTGCCGCAAGGCTTAATGTTGAGTGTCCTGATCTGATAAATGAAACTTAAATGTGGGAAATTTGACTCAGAAATTTACAGATGACACAAAATAGTTGGCCAGATAGTTGATAATTAATAGGATAACTGTTCACTGCAGGATGAAAGAGGCAAATAGGAATTTACTCTGGAGAAATGTGAGATTTTTCATTTGAGAAAGACAAGGGAATAAACAGTGAACAGGTATTGCAAAGGGTGAAGGAAGTGAGAGATCTTGTGTAACATATCCACAGGTCCCTGAAGATGGCAGTTCAGTAGATATGGTGGTAGAGATGGCACATGGGATGCTTTCCTTCATTGGAGGATGGATTAATACAAAAACAAGGATGTAATGCTGGAACCATGAGATGCTGGTTAGGTCACAGCTGTAGTGTTGCATAAAGGTTCTGGTCGCACAGTAAGGGCATTATTGCTCTGAAGCAAGTCCGGAGGAGTTTCCAGGGCTTGGAGTTTTCAGCTATGAAGAAAGATTGGTTAGACAAAGATGTTTGCCACAGAAGAGAGGAGGCTTAATTGAGGCATACAACATATGAAGGGCTGGTTAGACTATACAAGAAAGGCCTATTTTCCCTACTGGTTAGGTCAGTTAACAGGAAGCACAGACATAATGGTTGATGGCGGGATTAGACTGGACATGACAGAAATTATTTTCATCCAAAGGATGGTATGTGCTTCAAATTCATATGCATTTTAGTGATTGAGGCAGAAACCCTTAATTCATTTAAAAAAAACTGGATCTGTGCACCTGAAATACTGTAACCTGCAAAGGCCCAAACCATATGCTGTTAACTGGGATTAAAGGGGCAGCTGGTTTATTCAGCTAGTACAGACAAGATGGTTGAATGGCCATTATTTAGCCTCACCATCTCCTCCAGCCCCCTTGCAGCCTTGCCATCTACCCCAGCCTCCTTCTGGGCCTATTGTCACAATTCTACTACTCTTGCATTTCAGTTTGGAAGTGTTATCCGATATATCTTTCATTGGTTGCTTGCTTATTAAATACATCCAGTAGTCTAATGGTACCTGTCATATTTCTAAACAAATAGATTCTACACTTG
Source organism: Ginglymostoma cirratum (assembly GCA_024137785.1). Classification (NCBI taxonomy): domain Eukaryota; kingdom Metazoa; phylum Chordata; class Chondrichthyes; order Orectolobiformes; family Ginglymostomatidae; genus Ginglymostoma; species Ginglymostoma cirratum. Next base: position 11,578,914 of record JAHRHZ010000029.1, read on the forward strand.
ACCACTACAGGACATCCTCTATCTCTGTTGCTGCAATATTCCCCGTAATCACCCTTCCATTTCCTAATTTCCTAATCACCTTGTGTCAAGGTATATTTGGTAACCAGTTCTACTGTCTTTGAAGCGAGGTCTCTGTTATTGCCACAACACATTCCCTTGCGGCTATTTGCATCCACAATTCACCAACTTGCTTTACTGTACTTGCACACATGCACAGCAAATCTATTTTAGACTTTCTCGTATTCTCTGTTACTGTGATCCTGCTGAAATTCTGTAACATTTCTTACTCCAGTGCCATCTGTATCTCTCGATTTGCTCTGCTCAAGGATGCAGAAGTGAAAATGTTGGGCCAATTGTTGTGCACTGCGCAGGGAAGTTGCTGTGCACTGCATTAGTATGTGCTGTAGGGGTGCAGTTTTACCCAGCAAAGAGCATGTGAACTGTGTTGGGAGTGCTGTTGCATGATGTAAATCCGTAAATATTTTGTTATTAAAAAAAAAATAGTTTCACTGAAACAATGCCCTGTCATAGACCTGCCTTTCTCTCAAGGGCCTGATGCTGTAACTTTCTAATGCTACAGTTAGAATTCCCAAGTGTATCGTTGCTTCTTTTTACCCAATCAGACTTCACTGTCCTTTAGTATCTACTTCAGGGGTCCCGTGCAGTGGTGTAGGAGCAAATTACTGCAGATGCTGGAATCAGAACTGAAAGCACAAATTACTAGAGATCACAGCGGCTCAGTCAGCATCTATGGAGAGAGAGCAAACCAATATTTCAACTCTAGATGACTCTCATCAGAGCTGAGATGAAGTGTGGAGGTGGGCAGCATTTATGCAACAGCATGGGGTGGGGGGGGAGGACAGTGAAGGGGTTAGGGACACAAGCTGTTGATAGTACTGATTAAGTGATCAGAATGTGAGAATGGCAGAGCAATGGTATGTCTTACCGCCAGATAGCAAAGAACTGATAGTCCCACTGGAGTGGGGGGAGGGAAAAGAGGACATGGTGACAGAGAATACAATCAATGAAGCTAAAAGAAAGGGAAGGGATGGGAGTGGGTTCACAATTTAAAGGTGTTGAACTCAATATTAAGTCCAGAAGGTTGTAAAATGCTGAGTCCAAAGATGAGATGTTGTTCTTCCAGTTTGTACTGTGATTCGCTGGAGCACAGTGGCATGCTGAGGACAGACAAGTGGGTATGTGAGCAGGATGCTGTGTTAAAATAACTGGCTGCAGGATGGTTAGGGTCATGCTTGCACGTGGACCAGAGGTGTTCTGCAAGGCAGTCACCCAGTCGGCATTTGGTTTCTGCAATGTACATTAGTTCTCACATTCCGATCACATAATCCGAACTGTCAACATTCATTCTCGCCCCAGCACAAGATTCATCCCCCCCACCTACTATTGCATAAATGCTGACCCCTCCACACTTCACATCAGCTCTGATGAAGAGTCATCTTGATTCAAAACATTAGCTTGCACTGTCTACATGGATGCTGCCTGTCCCACCACAATCTGTGCTTCAGTGTGTCTGACTGCTGATTTGATCCAATATAACTTTAATCTTTGTGTATTAGTCTTCTGCTCCAGAGGCTTGAGTATAACATCTAGGTGGCACTTCAGTGAAGCATTGATGTATTGTTGGAGGTTCCATTTTTTTAAGATGAGATGCTACACCTAAGTCACGACTTGTCCATCAGGAGGGACATAATATATTCCATGACATTATTTCAAACAGAACTTCTTGCAGAACTTAACCAACATTTATTCCACTAACAGCATCACAGATATCCAGTCATTTTTCTCATTGCTGTCTGTTGCTGTGAATGAAATGACTGCTGTCTTTCTTTAAACTACCATTGTGACTACATTTCAAAAATGCGTACTGCGTCTGGGGCCAGGAATTAGGAGAGATCCTGATTTGTTAGAATAAAATAATGTGAGGGTGATACATAATTAATAGCAAACAAATAATAGGCAAGCTGTAAACTCCAATGAGATCAGAAATACACCAACTCAAAAGGACTTTTTGTAACAGCTGCAAATGTTACAATATTGAATTTCTTCTAAAAGGAGATAATGTTCGGGTAAGATGTGTACTATATTAAAATCTTTCAGAAAGTCTGGGTAGCGTAGAAAGGCACAGAAATTGAGTGCGTAAAAGAGTGTAAATATGACTAAGATTGGTATGCATTGGAGGTAGTTTCTCAGATGAAGTTGCCTATGAGAAAAAGTTGAGCATGTGTGGATGTAGTCAATGGAGATTAGAAGATAATGAAAAGTGACTTACTGAAACATCTAAGATTCTGAGGGGGTTGGACAGGGTAGAGATGAGAGAATGTTTACCCTCCTAGGAGAATCTAGAACAACGGGATAAAGATTCAAAATAAAGCGGTCTTCCATTCAAAAAGAATGAGATTGAGGAATTTCTCCTCTCAAAGCATCATTAATCTTTGAAATTTTCTGCACAAGGGAGCAGTGAGAGCTAGGCCACTGAATTATTCAAGACTGAGTTGTGAAGATTTTTGATCTGTGGGAGAGTCGAGGGTAATGGGGACCAGGCAGGAATGTGAAATTAAGGCTGTGATCAGATCAGCCATGATTTTATAGAATGATGGATAAAACTCCAGGGGCCAAATGGCCTCTTCCTGTTTTTATGCTTTTATGTTTTTAAAGGATGATAGAGAAGGCAAATGAAGATTTCATTGCCTCAGTAAATCTTTACATTTTAAATTAACGAGGAAGTTTTATTTCCTTCCTAAACTGCATGTTTTTCCATTGGTTTTATATTGTTAAAATGAGTGCTGTGTCAAATTGACAGAGAATGTAATGTTTTGATTTTGGTTGCGCGATACAAAAATCCAGCTCAAAATCACAAATGTAGCTTTAGCCTTTGTTCTCAGTGTTCAGAACAATAAATGGTTTTCAAGTAGCATTTTTTTTCAAAAATATCATGTAAATGGTTAGACACTGTTTGATAAATGTTGTGCTAATGAATAACTACTGGATGATTGCTAAGTGTTGTCATTTTGTTGACTGGCTGCTCATAAAATGATCATTTCCCACTTGAAATGCTTTGCAATCACAGGCATTGATATCACTGATTGAAAAGGAACCTGAGTCATTCCCTTATCTTCAATCACTGTAAAAACAAAATCAAACTGTTCAAAACCAATGGGCCTGCAAATATGAGGTTTCTGGGGCTAAATTGAATGGTCCCCAAAAACTGATGCAAGCATTACAATGAGAGAATAACCTGTTCAACATAATGCAGGTGACATGCCAACTCTGTACTGCCTGCTCACTTGGATGATTCACTTTGTCAGCATTAATTACGTTGTTCCTTGGCTGCATGCATCAGCATTGAGTTAAAAGCCATAACTTGCTAGCACCAATTAAAGCTAGCCAGCACTGCTTTAATTTGGCCTGCACCTCTGAACAGGAGCTGCATTGTGGTTGGAACAGCTATTGGCAGTTATGCAGGAACTGAACTTCATGTGGGAAACAGTGAAAAATGGCAGAGAATGCATTTCAAGGTTTTTGGTGAAGATAACTTCAAATGCCTCATGCAACTAACTGCACTGTGACCCTCAAATATTGCTCAAATCGCACACTCCATCCATTCATCTAGCAGCAACCTCAGACAACTAAGATTCGAGCATTACATACATACACCATCCTTTCTTACATGGCTATGCTGTAAGCCTCACATGCAAATCTCACAGCTTGTACAAACTGTTCAGTGTGGTGCAGGCAGGTTCCATTTTGATTTTCAAAAAGGAATTGGCGGAGCTTCTGAAGGGACAAGAGTTTCCAGGGACACAGGGAAAGGGAAAAGAAGTCGGACCAGCTAAATTGCTGGTGTAGAAGGCTGGCACAGGTTCAGCAAGTTAAATAGCCTCTGGTTAACCATTCCACAATTCTATAAAGAGCCAGGTGCATTAAAGTTCATTGCCATGGTCACCTTCACAGCAAAGGCAATGTGGCCCCTGTCCTGTTCTGAGGTTATAAACATGGCTGTAGCAGGTAACTATGTTTGGGAAGGCCACCCTTACTAAAGTGCAGAAGTCTGGATAGAATAATTGCTCTGTGTACACCCTGAACAGGTATGGACTCCTACTAATAGCCCTTCTTCCTGTCTACATCCTTTTTCAACAGTTTGTCTTGCACTGCATGGCCTGTTTTCATTCTCCAAGTCAGGCTGTATTCCAAGGCAATGTTTCAGAGTACTGTTTTGTCTGGGAGCAGTTGAAGTCAGAGAAGATCTTGCTGTGTTTGCCACTCGATTCGTCCAGATTTTTGCCATCTAGAATGACTACAGAGAGCACCAAACTTTGGAGAAACATAGCAACAGCAATAATCAACCAGGAACAAACTTGAAAGTAGTTGATGACCCTTTCAAGTAGTTCTGAGATGAGTCTTTTCTGTTCTGTTTATACACGCGTGTGCTTTTTTTTTAACTCTAAAAGCACCTGGTAATCTGCAAGAAATTAAAGCTACTGAGTCCAGTTTCTCATGCTGTGATACCTGATATTGACAGTAGTTATTTTCATAAACATATGGATCTTGACACTGCAGAGGGAGTAGGGTGTTGGATAAGATCAGAATTGAAATAACTGAGTTACTGTGGGAAAGATCCAACTTTTGAAGTCTGTACTCAGTTTGATCTACATTGTATTTCCTTAGGCTTTGTTTTCCGGATGAATATCTGCGGTAAAAATCAAAAGAATAAGTGCAAAGTCATTTCACCAGACCTAGTTTCCATTACAAGCCTTGTATGTATTAAATTATTTTTTGATTGTTTTGAACTGATTAAAAGCTGTCGTTTCAGGGTGTGTCAGTTTGCTTGCTGAAAGAACAACATCTTGTGTGTTGTTCTATTTCACGGCTTGAAGATGGGAATCAGCAGACCTTTTGTTTTTAAATGAATTGACCCTGAATGTTTCTGTCTCTTCTTGGGAGGTGGTGGGTGTGGGGAGTTGGAGGACAGCAAGGTTTTCATAGCTAAAAAAAAATTCTAAGCCTATCATGACCTTAGGCAATCAAAAGCATTTTACAGCAATGAACTATTTTTAAATTGCAGCCCATATTGCAACATAAAAATTAGAAACACACACAGACTATAAGGGAGAGAGAGTTTACGGGGACACTGAGGGTGGGGTGAGGCAGTGTTTGGTGAATGGGATGGTGGAGCATCTGTTAGACCGAGGGAAGTGAAGGTGGTGGTTGGGTCAATACTAGATCAGATGGGAGGTAGTAATTTGTACAAGGGAGCATACGTTAACTTTGTCGTCAATTTGGAGTCATGCATTCTGCCCTTATTGTTCTACATCAATTATAAATCTGTAGATAAATGGAAACTGCCAACATAAATTGGCCGCATAATCCTTTGGGTGATGTTGCAACACCTCCATAGGATAGTATTACAGTTTGACAAGTTTTACTTAAAAATATCTAATTAATGTAAAGTTAGGAATCGATGATGGGATAAGTTGAAAGAAAGTACATGCGTAAAATGTTCCTATTCATGTGATGTTTATGGTGTTAGTTCTGACTCTGTCTTTGAGATAACAGTTATTATGGATTATGAACATGTCATCACCTAAAGCGTATCAAACTGCAACTCACTGCACAGTAACAATGAAGATCACTTCTGTAATTCCTGCCTTTTTACAAGTGTTGATTGTACTTCCAGCCAGTCATTCTATTTAATTTCCCTCTTGTAAGTGAAAGTGACATACACATTAGTCAAATATTTTTGAAAACAGTGTTATGCAGCAGTGCCCCCATGAGAAATGTGGTGATGATGATGATCCAACAGCTCAGATCACAGCCCCATCACTGCTTGATTGAACCAACTTCATCGCTAATGTCAGTTTCTCCCTCAGCTCTAACCAAAACAAATTGATGGAATAGCTCAGCAGGTTTGGCAGCATCTGTACCAAGAAATCAGAGTTAACGTTTCAGGGTCAAGTGACCCTTCCTCAGAACTCCCTCAGTTCTGTTCTCCATGCTTCACTTTATAACTGATGAAAAAAACTACAGTGTGAGTTTATGTGAATTTGCTAACAGACGTTGTTGTACATCCAGAAAGGTGATAAAAACTGAAAGAACTGCGGATGCTGTAAATCAGAAACAAAAACAAAGTTGCTGGAAAAGCTCAGCAAGTCTGACAGCATCTGTGAAGGAGAAAACAGAGTTAACATTTCGGGTCCAGTGACCGTTTCAGTTCTGAGGAAGGTTCACTGGACCCGAAACGTTAACTCTGTTTTTTTCCTTCATAGATGCTGCCAGACCTGCTGAGCTTTTCCAGCAACTTTGTTTTTGATCCAGAAAGGTGATTTTGCTGAAAGAAAATTGGAGAAGTTAGTGGGGCTTAGTGATTCGTGGAAAGTAAGATGTTTGCAAATCTAGCAATTTGACTTGGAATTCTTTTTCTTATAGTCTTGAGCCTGCATCATTTCTATTCTATTTAGAAAACCCTTTTGTGCCATTAGCTAATCATTTTTCTGAACAAAAATGGATCAGAACAAAGAGGAACAATGTACGTATCTTAGATCAGCCATTAATTTAGTGCCTATTCATTGACTGTGTCCGCTCCACCCGTGTCACAGTGGAGTCCTCACATGTACTCGAATATCACTGATTCAGCAGTTACCTAGACTGCACTCCAATTCATTATGGATTTGAAATACATATAACAAATGCATAATTTTAACAGGTTGGCATCTCACGACAGTTATTTTAAATATAAAATCTTTTCAAATTCAGTTATGTATCCTCTAATTCATTTCCTATTACTAAAAAAAATCTGTGCTTACTACTCACTTCTTTCTACACTGATTTTTTAGTTCAACTTGAGAAAATCTATTTGAAATAGATTATTCAGTAGGTTTTCTGTAAATGTGTAAATGGAGAGACATTTGTTTTGTTGTAGCTTATCCCCTGTGTGGCTACATTTAATAATCTTATATTGCATTTTCTGAAAGATTTAATTCAAATGAAACTTCAGCCACTAATTTAGTCCTTTTTTTAAGAAAAAGGAGCATTGGTATGACATTTCAGTGTATTGTATGGTTGTTGCTGAATTAGCTGTACTTTTCAGAATCACAGGTGATTCTTTTTTCCCTTGGCACAAGGATGAATAGTGGCTGTGACTAAATTATTAAAATGCAACAAAAAATGTAAAGCAGTTTTTTTTCTACAAATGCTGGCTATAGCTTTAATCTGTGCTACTCAGTTTGGAGCAGGCTAGGAATAGTCCTAATTCTAATTCCAGCTAGCAAGGTGGCGGCAGCAGAGGAGGCACCATCTAGGTTCTGAACCCGAGGCTCGTCACTCTGTTGTTTTTCTTCTGCTTTCCTCTTTTCTTGATTTATTTTCTTTTTTTAAGTTTCTTCTTTCACTTACCTTCTGGAAAGAGCTTGGTTGTGGAGACCAAAAGCTTCCGGGTACAGAACGCAGCAGCAGCTGGGATCCAGAGTGGGACTGTGCCATTCAGCGGCAAGGTGGCTGGTGAGCCAGACAGAACTGGTGTGGTCGGTGGCATCATCAAGGACTTGAGCCATCGGTGGCTGGGCAGCTGGTGAGCCCGATGGTGGTCAGTGGGGAGTGAGCCTGGACGGAACTCTGGCAGTGGGTGCTGAGACAGCAGTGAGGAGAAGATCGAGCCCAGTGTGCGTGAGGGAACAGCCTCAGTGCGGGTGAAAGGACGGGCCCAGTGCGGGTGAAAGAACGGGCCCAATGATTGTGAAAGAACGGGCCGAGTGATGGTGAAAGAACGGGCCGAGTGATGGTGAAAGAACGGGTCAGTGATGGTGAAAGAACGAGCCCTGTGATGGTGAAAGAACGGGCCCCAGTGATGGTGAAAGAACGGTCCCAGTGATGGTGAAAGAACAGACCCAGTGATGGTGAAAGAACGGGCCCAGTGCGGCTGAAAGAACGGGTCCAGTGATGATGAAAGAACGGGCCCAGTGCGGGTGAAAGAACGGGCCTCAGTGGTGGTGAAAGAACGAGCCCGGTGCGGGTGAAAGAATGGACCCAGTGATGGTGAAAGAACGGGCCAAGTGCAGAGCAGAGATCAGGCCCTCTTGTGGAAAGCCTAGTGTGGAGTGTCAGCAAACCTGTAGCTAAAGAAGGAAAGTATTGCTGAACTTCTAATTTGCTTTCTTTACAGTTGTTCTTAATACTAAGAAGAAAAATAATGTTGAACTTTTAACCTATTTGTTTAGTTTTCTACATTGTACCTAAGATTTTGTACCTAGGTACCTTTGTACCTAAGATCGCACTGGGAATGGCGACATTGTATACTTTTCTCTGTACTCCTGTATCCTGTACTTGAGACAATAAAACCTTATTCTAAGCTTTGTGTGTACAGTGAAAACTTCCTAAATGGCCACTTAAACAGGGCAATTAACTGTGTAGCAGTGATTCATGTACCACTTCAAACATGATCCAGCAGCTAAAATTGATTGTTTGTCGAAGTTTAGTCAAACACCCTTGAATTTATACCAACATATTCCCTAGCCCTGTACACAGGAGTGAGCTTAGGGATGGTCAGGAAGCTGATGAACTGGACACCTAATATATTTTACACACCCTTCCTCCCTGACGGAAATTCATCCAGAGTGTTGTTTGCACCAGTTTATCAATGCCTTGCAACTTGACATCTCTTCGAGTGCAGATTGAGAAAGGTCAAATCACCTTTATGAAGAGTGAAAATTGTGTTTGAGATAAATTTAAAAGTGGGCAATTGTAGTGGAGTGCCATGCCTGCCATGAACAATTCTAGAAGCCTTTGGACAGCTTCAAAAAGCATCTTCATATTTTACAAAGTTTGAAGGAGCAGGGAACAAAAAAGACACATGGTGGAAAATGAATGTAATATTAAATAAAAGGTGCAGATACAAATCTGCATCTAAGTGACAGAGTTAATGCACTATTTAATCACCTTTGATGTGTTGCTAAAGTGTGAGATGTTTCTCGATGTATTCTTTTAGCATTCAATGCCAGTGTTCTTGAACATCAGTGTTGTGAGTTCTCAATCTTTGTGGCATGTCTTTTTTCACATAGTGTGCTGAATGCTTGAAATATCATAATTAATCTGCTTCTTGGGCAGCATTCATTATAAGACCTTGGCTTTTTTCAATATTTAATTGTTTTTGCTCTCCCAATTTCTACTAACATTGATTGTCTGACAAGGGAAGGTATTTCACCACTGTCTGTGGATGTGGGAACCAATAAGTGAACAGTTCAACATCCCCTTTCTCCCATGGTTACAATAAAAACCAATGCCTTTGGGAAAACCTGTTGGAATCAATAATGACAATGAAAATCAGGTGGTTTTTTATAATGAGTGCACAATCTCAAATGCCAATTTTACAGCAAGTTATAAATATACTCAAATGTTGTCAGCATATTGGCAGCTTCTGCTTTGAAGGAGTATAGAAACATGAAAGATATCTTTGGAAAAGTCCCTGTCCATTCATCTACCTTGCCTTCAAGGTAGCAATGTTGCTTTCAAATTGTTGGGATTTGGACTTGCGTCCTGCTCCAGACTGATGGAACTCAGTTCCTTCAGGTAGAAGCAAATAAGTACTCAGATGAATCTGTAAATCAGTACCATATTTGTTCTCGTGTGTAATTATTTTGATAAGAGTAGAAGATTTCTGTTAATATCCTGGCCAACATTTACTCCTCAACCAACACAAGTACTTGCAAATGGCATGTTTCTTTTGCATCAAAATTAGTCTTCTGTGATCCCATGGTCTTCTAATTCCTTTAATTATGCCTGGATTTTCCTTTCTCTATAGCGGTGTAAGACATGGTAGTGTTAAGAATCAGTAGGCATAAAATTGTTAGAGATAACAAGGTGTAGAGCTGAATGAACGCAGCAGGCCAGGCAGTATCAGAGGAGCAGGAAGGCTGACGTTTCGGGTCAGGACCCTTCTTCAGAAATCATTTGAAGAAGGGTCTAGGCCCGAAACGTCAGCCTTCCTGCTCCTCTGACGCTGCTTGGCCTGCTGTGTTCATCTAGCTCTACACCTTGTTATCTCAGATTCTCCAGCATCTGCAGTTCCTACTATCTCTGGCATAAAATTGTTAATCTGGTAGTACAAGTTTTTTTTAAAAATTTCTTTCTGTTTCTCTTCGGGGAAAAAAAACGAAGTAAGTTTCTTAGTAACCAGGGACAGAAATAATAGTGCAGAGCAATGATGCTCTCCAGAAAGCTGTATCAAGGTGAGGTAAGAGTGACAGCCCTTGACTTCAAGCCTACATTCGACCGAGTGTGGCATCACAGAGCCCTAGCAAAACTGGAACTGATGGGTATCAGGGGGCAAACTTTCCAGTGGTTGAAGTCATACCTGACACATAGGAAGATGGTCATGGTTATTGCAAGGCAATCATCTCAGCTCCAGTACCTCTCTGTAGGAGTTCCTCAGGGTAGTATCCTTGGGCGAACCATCTTTAGCTGCTTCATCAATGACCTTCCCTCCACCATAAGGTCAGAAGTGGGAATGTTTGCCAATGATCACATAATGTTCAGCACCATTCTCGATTCCTCAGATACTGAAGCAGTCCATGTTCAAATGCAACAAGATCTGGACAATATCCAGGTTGGGCTGACAAGTGGCAAGTAACATTCAAGCCACAAAAATGCCAGGCAATGGCCATCGTGAATAAGAGACAATCTAACCACTGCCCCTTGGCATTCAACACTGAATCCCCCACTATCAACATCCTAGGGGTTATCATTGACCAGAAACTCAACTGGACTCACCACATAAACACAGTGGCTACAAGAGCAGGCCAGAAGCTAGGAATACTGTGCCGAGTAACTCACCTCCTGACTCCTCAAAGCCTGTTCACCATCTACAAGGCACAAGTCAGGACTGTGATAGAATACTCCCCACTTGCCTGAATGGGTGCAGCCCCAACAACACTCAAGAAGCTTGACACCATCCAGGACAAAGCAGCCCGCTTGATAGGCATGACATCCACAAGCATTCACTCCTTCCACCATCGACGCTCAGTAGCAGCAGTGTGTACCACCTAAAGATGCACTGCAGAAATTCACCAAACATTCTCAGACAGCACCTCCCAAACTAACAACCACTTCCATCTAGAAGGACAAGGGCAGCAAACATATGGGAACACCACCATCTCCAAGTTCCCCTCCAAGTCACTCACCATCCTGACTTGGAAATATATCACCGTTCCTTTACTGTCGCTGGGTCAAAACCCAGGAATTCCCTCTCTAATGGCATTGTGGGTGAACCCACAGCAGGAGGACTGCAGCGGTTCAAGAAGGCAGCTCACCACTGCCTTCTCAAGGGCAACTAGGGATGGGCAAGAAATGCTGGCCAGCCAGCGATACTCACACCCCACAAATGAATTTTAAAAAGTCACTTAAAACCATAGACATTCATAAGGTGGATGTTTTGGATGCTGTTATTTTTTTCAAGTGGCTGGCGGGAGTTAACAAATGGCACCCAGGGTGACATGAGCTAAAAGATGTACTACAAGGCAGAATGTTAGAGAGAGAGATCATTACCTTTGCTGCCTCAGTTACACAAATGGAATCAAACATCTGATTGACATAGGGTAAGTCATTGGCTCTTAAAAATAAGGTGTGCAAATCAAGGCTAAGAAGGGAATTGTTCAACTTTCTTCAGGTGGTGAAAAACCGGGGAAGAGCTTCCTGACGTTTCAGTTCGGTCAAGGAAACATAGCCATTTTACTATCACTATTATTTACAAAGATGAACATACACTGCACCATCTATCGGGATATTCTCCAGGACTGGCAAACTATTCTCACCTGCCACACTTTGTATGTCTTTCTTGTCTATTTAGCTTGCACATCATAGTAAAAATGTGGAGAGAGAAACAGAATTAACATTTCAATTCCATTATGACCGTGCTTCAATTGAAGAGTCATATTGGACTCAAAATATTAACTCTGTCTCTCTCCACAGATGCTGCCTGAGCTGTTGTGTTTCTCCTATATTATCTGTGTTTGTTTCAGTTTTCCAATATCTGTAGTATTATGTCTATATTTAAAATATTGCTGCCTAATAAACAAGTTCAAAATCATTGTGAGCTCAATCTTATTTTTGTGGTAATGAGAGCCTTGGTCTAAAATCCTACAACAGAGGATGCTGATAAGTTTGCCATTATTAAAGGACACATTGGCGCCACAATACCTGCTTATTTGACTTATGCTGAAATTTGGAACTTGCCAAGTGCCTTAGTGGCCACTGGAGGAGCTCAATCTGATGCCCTTGTTGATCCAATACTGTAAGTGGCAAGGACCATTAATTCAAAAATTTTGTTTATTTATCCACAGTCTACACAGATTTTTAGGTCCAAGAGGCTTATAAGTAAAGGTGAAATTCAGCACCGCTATTGAAAAGTAAACATTAGGCAGTAATTAAACCCAAGCTTTATTGCCATAAACATTTATGAATGGCAATATGCCTCACCTGATCTGACTCCTTTTCTGTTTCTTCCTCTATGCTCCTTTTGCCTCTGTTCCTCCAGCTCTGCTGGTTCATTCCAGCAGCTACTTTGATTCCTCAGACCTGCTGATGTTGGAAATAGACTGAAACGACAGACAGTCCAACGGACCAAGGAGTAGGGCGGGGGGGAGACAAGGGCAACGCCGATGGAGGAAGTGAGGGGAGTGTATAAAGGAGCCCGAGGAGTGGGAACTGATGTCAGAGCCAGGAAGAAGCGAAGCAAGGTGGGTTTAGTGATTGGAGCGAGGTCAGCCAGGTGGACCCATAGAATATGGGTTCCTTGACTGGGGTTGTTAACCCAGTCCAATCAATGAGTCCTGGCTGACAGATATAAACAGGAGTGTCAGTGGTTCTGTTCACTCTTGGAGCCAGCTCTGAGCTAGCTGGGTCAGTGTCATGTACAATGCACATGTAAATAAAGGGTGACTTGGTGATGGGATACCAGGTTTCATGGAGTTATTTCATTGGGGTTGATCCCTGAGGGCTAGACTCTGCAGAACAGTAAAAACTTACTAAAATATTGGAAGTATTTATGATTCAAAGTGTCATGAATATTTTTAAAACATTGAAAATTATTTAGAAACCCCTGCTGTCTTTTAAGCTGAAGGTTGACTGCAAGCGGTATGGTTTGCAGCTCATAACATCACTAGGGTTCATGCCGGCACAATGTTGTGCAGGAAGCCTTTGTTGTTTGTCCTGAAGGTTTGCATCAAGAAGAGACAATTCCCCTTAAACCTATAGTCAGCGAAGTTTTGCTCATTTGGTTATACAGTCAACAGCAAATGTCAAGGCTTTACCCCACCAAAAAAAAATTGGTTGTGATGCAGGGAAGTGCTTCATCTTAGCTGTGAGATGATGTTGATTTATTGTTCTGATTTATATGCTGTAGCAACCACTCAATGTGTGGCTGCCTTGTAAGAAACCGTACATAGTCCTAAAATGTCTGAAATCTCAGATACAAATTAGCTTTGTCAGTTTGGAGTAATTCACAGGCCATAAACACCGTAATGCAAGGAAGTGACAGCTGTTTCATGAACTATTGGTCAATCAATTCCTTGTGAATAAAGTATGCTTTGTGTTGGCACATTTTCAGAAAGGCAGAAAATATCAGATGGATGGTTGCCATGGTAAAAAAAAAATCAGAGGTCATTAGCACTCTTGAATAATTGTAGTTAGTTTCTTGTTCCTGCTCTTGTTCATGCTCTGAAACACCTTAAGATTTGGTGAAGTTAGAACTAAATCTGTTGCTTCTCTGATCATTTACTTAACTGTCAGTTAATTCCAAATAAAACTTATAGTCTTACTGGAGCATAGTATTTTGTTACAATTAAATGTTATTTAGTATCTAGCATTAAACTTGGGAATGTATCTCTTACATTATTACGACTTTTCATCTACGATGGTGCTTCCAACTAAATGCCTCCAGACTACTGAAAGGGCATGGTGGAGCAATCACAGCGATGAGATATCACAGTAAGAAATCTTAAAAATTAATTTTGGAGAATTCTATTCCTTCCAGTGGAACATGGTCTGAAATGTGGAAAATGCCTTACGCTATCAAGAGCAGCCTCCAAACCTACCTGTGACAGGCCTGCCTAAATCTCTTCAAAAACTACTTTCTTTTAATTCTATAATCCCCATCTCCTTTGTTTCCAAATGCCTTTGTTCCTCCGTTGTCAGCAAAAATCTCTAACAACCACTGAAATTCTCTCCTTTAAACTGTCTACTACGTTACCTATTTTCTTTTAGAAATGTCATTTTGATGCATTTGAGCACCTGCTATCTATTCCCTGAGAGGACTGGGGCTGTCACTCCATGTCCTATAAAGGCAGTCACATGATTTGGTGCACTGATGCAGCTTTTGTGCAGTGAGGGCTATTGAGTCCTGTACATGTGTCTGCTGCTGCTGCACTGTCCTGTGCAAATGAACAAAGTCCCTTGGCTGGGATTGAGCAGATACCTGGTCTCAAACAGTCCTCCAACTGCCATCTCCTCTGTCACAGAACAGTCACTGTGCAATGATCATCGGCATTCGATCACACACTGTACACTTTTCAACTTCACTAAGTGTCAGTCTGGGTGGGTGCAGGAGACGGCTTTGCTGATTCTTCCTTTGGGTGCTCAACGCTGTCATCCTCAGAGCTCGATGTCAAGTCATCTGGAGGTGATGGGCAGTTCTTTGCAGGTGTACTTGGGAGCCTGGCTGCATCTATAGGACACAAGAGAGCAAAGGTGTCATGGCCAGTCGTTGTTCAATGTTTGACACTGATCATCCGGTTAATGTCAGTGTTTTTTTGGAACAAGTGGTCCTTCCTAGGTTGCCAGGACATATATTTCTCTGTGATCCTGCAGGAGCGTTCTCAGTTCCTCAAGATTCTCTCTCCATAGGGGGTGAGAACACTGATATATGAACGTATGTGTGTATGACTTCTTCTGTAATGACATGGGAATGGTAAATGCATAGGACCCAAGTAAGATGAGGTAAGAAATGGGCAAGAAGGATGCCAGATTGGCAATTATTGTGATGATTCTGGTAAGATATTGTGAGAAAACTATCAGGTCTTGGGGCTCAAAAAAACTCAATGTAATTTGAACTTAGCCAAAAGAAATATAAGATTTGGCCCAAAAACTGGTTAGTTTAACATCTGTCATTGCAGAAGGAAAATTGAACCTAGTTTAAGGCAAGTATTAACAGGAGACATTGAGAATGAAAGTACAATAATGCAGAGTCACTGCTGTTTTATGAAAGGGAAATCCAGTTTACTGAATTTATTAGAGTTCATGAATCATCTAACAAGCGGAGTGGATAAAGTGGAATGAGAATATATAGTATATTTGGATTTCTAAAAGGCATTCAATAACATGTCACAGAAGAAGACTACACATATAAGAGCCACGGAGTTGGAGAAATATTTTGGCATGGAGGATGGGATAACTAACAAGGAACAGAGAGTTAGGGTAGATGGATTATTTTCAGACTGGCAACCTGTAACTAGTGGAGTGCCAGGGAATCAATGCTCAGGCCTCAGTCATTTACAATCTAAATTGATGACTTGGATGAAGGATCTGTGTTCATTGTAACTAAGGTTGCTGACAATGCAAAGACAAGAAAGAAAAGTAATTTGTGAGGAGATCGTAAAAACAGAATTTTCCTGTCAGAGGTGGGGGTCGGAATTAATCCTTCCTTTGTAATCCCACCTCCAATATCATGGTGCTGGCAGTCAGCATTTTCCCATCTTGGTTGGTGGGGCAGCCCAGAGAGGGAGGTGGAAGCAGCCGGGTTACAAGGCCCATCTACACTCATAAAAATACCAGCACAGTTCTTCATTGCCAGCAATGATTTCTCCAAATTAAATAAAACTTGTATATTCATTTAAATCTTCCTTCATAACTGTCAAATCACTTGAATAGGCACATCTAAAGCAGTAAGCTTCTGTTATAACCATCAAAATCCCAAACTCTTCTATTAGAATTCATGAAAGCTTCCGAAGGTAGTTAAAAGCTCACACATCTGTCCAATCTTTCAAACAACCAAAAAGAAGCTTGAGATGGTCTGTAAGGAATAATGAGAGCAATGGGAAAGGTTTTAACATGTTAGGTAACACGAGGCTAAACTTTCAGTATTGTACAATGCAGAATGACACTTTATCCAAACAATATTCTTATACATCTGAAGTCATTTTTACTTTTACAATGATGTTCGTCCACTTCAAAAGTTACCATTTGTGAGAAATAACAGCTAGTCAACTACATAATTTAAAGGCCACTTACATTTTTCAATTGCAGCACTCATCATTCACTTTAGTTAGCATAGAAACTATTCTAGCTTCAAGACTTCATGATGAACTGTAAAGGAGGCAACATTATCTTTATTCAACTCTCATCCTCTAATCTATGACTCATGTCTGTACTCTGCAAGTGTGATTTAGTAGCGCTTACAGACTACTGCCTGATTCAGAAATTCTGAAATGTCTGCTTGTACACTGGTTCCTGCAGCATCTGAATGTATGAGTACATTGAGGTCTTTCCTGTATTGCTGAAAATGACCAGGGATGGAGACAGAAACCAGACTTTAACGTTGAAGTGGTCTTTTTTTCAACAAACAGATGTCTTTCTTCCCATTTCAAGACTGGAAAGTCTTGATGAAAAATTCCACAAAGATATATTGCCAAGATAAGTGAGCAGGTTGAAATTTGGCAAATAGAATATAATGTGAAAAAAGAAGTGGATTTGTAGGTAAACAGCAGAAATAGAATAACTGTAAGTCGCTGCAGGACAAAGGGATATATGTGCCTTTGAAACAATTCCGCAGAGGCCAGCATCCCATCACCAAGTCACTCTTTACTTAGACGTGGATAGTCCTTGACGCTGATCCAGCTCCATCAGAGCCAGCTCGTAGAGCAAAGAGAATGTGTGACACTACTGCTCTTATCTGTCAGCCAGGGTTACCTGATTGGACCAGGTTAACAGCCCGAAACAGGGAGCTCATATTCTGTGAGGTCCACCTGGCTGACCTTGTTACAATCACTACACCTTTGAATGACAAAATGCAAGTACAGTAAGTAATTAGGAAGATGAATAGAACATTGGCCTTTATTACATGGAGGATGGAATACAAACACAGAGAAGTCTTGCTGAAACTTTATAGGGTTTTGGTGAGACCATGCCGAGTACATATCCTTACTTGAGGAAATTTAAAGAAAGCTCAGTTGGTTAAGTTCTGGGATGAAGGGATTGCCTTACAAGGAAGAACTGTGAACATTAGATACACTCATTGGGTTTTAAAAGAATGAGAAGTGATCTTATGAAAATGTGAGATATTCTGAAGGATCTTAGCAGGGTAGTTGCTCTCATGAAAGAATGTAGAACTAGGAGACGTATCTTCCAAACGATGGCTTATCCATTTAAAGCTGAAATAGGGAGAAATTTCTTTTTGCCAAAGTTTGTTAATCTCAGGAAATGTCTATCCCAGCCAGCAGTGGAGGCTGGGTCACTAGATATAGACAGAGTTTGACAAATGTTGGATCTACCAAAACATCAAGGGTAATATTTCAGTGATGCTGACTGGCCTCACTACATTACTCAACAACTCAGTTTCTCCTTCTGTTTATACATTTGCATCGATGACGCAGCTTATTGTAGACGTACACATGGTTCTGTGAGGTGTTTTCTCTTTTTGGCTATTTTAAAAGCATAAATATTTGTTTATTGCTAGATTATGAGAATCAAAACTACTATTTGTATACCTATATAGGTTTGAGGAGATTCAGTGAATGGCCTATTCCTTTCAGATATGCCTATTGCGAAGAATATCCTTAAAGAAGGCCACAGTTTGCAGATATTATCAATAAAGTTCCAGGCAAAAGGATTTATTGTGGCTCTGCCTGACAATTCAGAATTTCTCTGCCAAACAATTCCCACTGAAGCTTTTTTGCACAGTGCCAACACTTTTTTTTTAATCTCTTATGGCCCACCACTTATGGTTAATGTCTGTTGACTGAAAACTAAAATTCACCTGGATTCTTCTTGGTGTCATATAATCTTTTTCTGAACTCATGTCATCTTCCTTTGGCAGTCAGCATTCAGTCGATTGGTTGGAGAACTGACAGCTCTGTTTTCCTGTGTAGGTTTGAGAACTGAGTAACATATCTATATAATGCCGCACTCTAGGCTACGTGCCACCATGCAGTTTGCCACTAATTTTGCAAAGTGCATCTTCTGGTCAATGTTATCTGTCTGGCTGTAGAATTTCTGATCATCAGACCTGAAGTTCACATTTCCTGATTGTTAGTTAACTATGATTTTATTTTTCCAATGCCATACTTGCTCAAAATTGCTTTCTGAATATGATAAAAAGGTAGACAGTTTGGAGCTACTGACCTGAATAAAGATAAATCAAAATGTTGAAAGAGGTGGTGGACAGGCAAAGGATGCTAGACAGGAATTTCATTCTTCTCCCTACTAAGGAAAATTAAATTATTTAGAAAGCTCATTAAGAGCTGTTTCGGGGTGGGGTGGGCTAGCAGTGGAATGTTTGAAAGGACTTGCACATTTCAGAAACTGTTATTTTATCAGGTAAAGAAAAGTGGGTACAGATTGGGGAGCTAATCAAGGCTGCCTGAGGGCATCATTTCAGCTGCATAAGAAGGTAGGGGTGCAAAGGGGCTACTCAGCTTAGGTTTTGCTGCTATCACTAGATTTTCCAGGTGTAGGGCACCAAGAGCTGCACCCATATGGCCATGAAGATACCCAACACCTGCCCATTTAGATTTATCAAGATGAAGAACTGCCATGCCCTCAACATTTGTGACCACATCAAGAACTTCCTGCATGAGTAGGCCTGCTTTCCTGGAGCTGCCATGACTTTGTCAGCATCTGCCAGTCCAGCTTGCTTCAGATCTTCACCACAATTCAAAAAGTGGTTGGACCCTTGGGGAAAATATGTATCCATTGAAGTCATGGCTGCTTACTACTCTCTGGGATCGCCATGACAGAGAGACAGAAGTGATACAACCTTTTCCAGTTGTTCAGCACGACAACCATTGAGCAGGTTATTGGACTTCTGAATGTACAATTCGCGTGCCTGGGCCATATGGCTGATGCAATCCAATACCTTCCCCCAAGAGTTTGCGTCATTTTAGTGATCTCCGTTATAATTTCAGAAAGGTGTGAGTTTCGAGGATTGTGAAGCCCTGGAAAGACTCAGCTCATTCAGGGAGCGTTAGGTACGTGAGAAGGAGAAAATGGAGACAGAGGGAGATGAGAGAGAGTTGTCCCTCCTGCGTGTCAAAGTGGCCTCCAGGAAGATCTCCCCACCTCCCTCAAGGCCTCCAACATTAGGTCCAGGTTGGCATTGATAAAGCATGGGACAGCACTGCTCTAAGTGCCAGGTCTCCGTCTCCCTTGTGGCATCTCACTTTCCTAGCGAGGTGCAGAAGACCGTGATACAATCAACAAAATTTTCCCTTTGAAAGGCCAGTAACCTGCTATGGCATTTCATATGGAATAAGACCCCCCTGCTCTCCCCTCACTTGGTCAAAATGTACAGGATATTAATCTCCATAGCAATTAAAGGGTTTTCACACATGAAGATCTACTCAGTTTCCCACCGGTTCCAGATTTCTGATCCAAAAATAAATCCAGCTCTTATTTCCCTCCTCAATAGTCAAAATTTAGCCTTGAAAGTATCATATCAAAGCTACTTATGTGATGCCTACTTATTTGGGACATATGGAAAGGAAATAAAGGACAGTTAATTTGGGTTTCTTTCAAGGGAACCTAATCATCAGGGTTCAAAGTTCTGAAGGGTTCCTGATAGAATAGACAGGAGGGAGCTGTTACTGCTGGCAGGAGAGTCAATAGCCAAATGTCACAAACTTAAGATGATTGACAAAAGAATCAGAGGGAGATGAGAATAATTTTGTTTAATGCAGAAGGTTGTCTGGAATTCAGTGCCGGAAATGGTGATCAATGGAGCAGGTTGAATCATAACCTGACAAAAGGGTTTTGGATATGTATTTGAAAAGCTATAATTTGCAGGGCCATTGTGACAGAAGTCGGAGTTGGGAATGAATTGGTTAGTTATTTCTTAGTGGTGTCATAGACACAATGGGCTGAGTGACCTTCTTCAATGCTGTACAATTCTATGATTCTTTCATCAGCTGATGCCTTGTGGCTAATTTTTATACCACAGCAAACCTAAGCCTTCTGTTCATAGTTCAATACGGAACAGACCAAAGTAAATATTATTTAGGTGCAGCACTGAAGTGTCTCTGGATTGTCCCACATGCTTCTGATTCAAGATGCAGACAAGGTTGACATTTGGTGTATATGGAATCTATGTGGATGAATGTGAGAGTGGTGGCAAAGTCTCCTTCCCCTACCTGCAGAAGGGGCCTAAGATTAAATGGTACATAGAAGCATTGCTGTGGTATGCAGTGATATATTTAAACTTCTGTATTCCCTTATTTTCCTCTGTCTCTTTTCTCTGCTGCATCCATCACCCCTCACCCTCAAAGCATTGTCTCGATTTGCTGTGCTTGGAGACAGTGCACTGAAGAAGGGCCAAATGGAAATAGCTGACTCTGTACAGGAAGAGTCGTCACCTGGTTATTTACAAACAACATGTTGAATTACTAAAGTAAAATAAATAGTTGGCTATTTTCCATTTCTGCTCAAGTTACATTTAGCGCAATTTTCAGGTTGCTGTTTAATGAATTTGATCTTAAAAAATGATGCAGCTTGTCTTAGGAAATATTTGGGGTAAATGAAGTAAATCCATTTAAAAAATGCTGTAATAAGATTTAAGAAAAAGTATCATCACTGTTTCGTCATGGACAAAAATATAGTCAGCCAAGAAAATGTGTAGTGCCAATTAGCAGCCTCTGCCTCATGTATAGCAGACTGTAATAATTATAGAGAGACGCACTTTGGAAATTAGATATGTAATCGGCATATACCTCAATGATTGCTAATTACTATACCTTGCTATTTCACCTTGACTGCACAGAGTTGAAGCCTCAATTCTGCATTTTCATCATTGATTACTGTAATTCTAACCCCCTCCATCACCATCACCATCAGAAAAATCAGTCTACTAGACTGCAATTAGAATAAGAAGTCTGGGAGTGAAATAATAAATGCACTGAGCAAAATCACCACAAAATATTACCGAGTCATGTTCTAAATTGGCTGGTCTGGATTTAAGATCAAAACCTATTTCTGTGGAACATCTGGGGGAGTTGAACATTGCAAATTAACTGTCACCCAGAAAGATCAATGACAGTAAAGCTAGGAAGAAACTTCTATTAGGGTTTGAGATGAGTGAGGCTTTGACAACATTTTTGTTAGGACAGCATGTCTAGAGCAAAACAGTTTCTTTCACACATTCAGAACATATTCTGATGCCTCAAATATGGTCACCATTTTCTGTGATGTTATGTAACATAACAAGAGGAGTTGATTTAGGTTGATATTCCAGTGTAAGACTAAGGGAGAACTGCACTGCCACAAATGCCATCTTTCCAATGAGACATTAAGCTGAGAACCCATCTGACTTTTTTTTTATTCGTTCGTGGAATGGGGATGTCGCTGACTAGGCCAGCATTTAATGCCCATCCCTAATTGCCCAGAGGGCAGTTAAAATTCAACCACATTGCTGTGGGTCTGGAGTCACGTGTAGGCCAGACCAGGTAAGGATGGCAGTTTCATTGCCTAAAGAACATTAATGAATCAGATGTTTTCTTTTGCTGGCAATTGATTCATGGTCATTGGACTCTTAATTCCAGATTTTTTTAAAATTCAAATACCACCATCTGCCATGGCAGGATTCAAACCTGCATTCCCAGAACATTACCAAGGCCTCTGGATTAACAGTCCAGCAGTAATACCACTAGGCCATTGCCTCCCCATTAAGTGGATGTAAAAGATCAATTAACAATATTTCAAAGTGGAGCAACGGAGTTCTCCCTGGTACCATGAGCAAAATTACTGAATCTGGTAACTTATCTGGTAATTTGCTGAACCTGGGACATGGCTATGTGCAAATTGGCTGCCGTACTTGCTAAAGCAGTGACCACATTTCAAAACATACACTTAATTGCCTGTAAAGCGTAAAGGGATGTCCTAAGATTGTGAAAGGTGTGCATATATAAATTCAAGTTGTTTTTTGACAAGCTTTCCATTAATGCTTGTATCATCTATCATTTAAAAGATCGAGGGAATGTTTATTGGTGAACTTCAGGAGTTGAAATCTTTTATCTTGAAGTATTGCATTGATGCAACATTCTTGTAATGACGCAAAATATCTTTTGATCTCTTTTCCAATATGAAAATTAAATGTAACTTTTGTGTGATATGGTCTGTGCTGGATGCAAAGTCACAGGCCACTATAAAAGACCAAGCAAAATCAAGAAACCAGATAAAATACACTTGAAGGTTGATTTTAATTTTCTGCTCCCCTGATGTTTGCACTTACCTTGACAAATTTCTATTAAATTTCTTCTTTGGTACAAATTTGTAACTGTCTTCACCAGCAACTGTGTTCTAAACATTCCACACAAAGCTCACACAAACTTAAGAGAGACATATCGGACTGCCTAAGAATGACATGCTGCTGTGACTTTAATTAATTAGTTGTTTATTTTATGAGAGTCGACAGAAGTTTGCAAGGTATCATGTTCACAGTGGTAAAATTAGAGATGATGTCCTTAGGAATAAAAAGTAGACTGAGCGGTCTTATTTCTTCCTTAGCTGTGAGAATGCTGCAAGTGATGAAGTACGCCACATCTGCAAGAAGTCAGAAGAGTTTTTATTCATTCACAGGACATGGCTAAATCAGCTTCAATTGCCCAACCATAGGGGTCCCTGAGATTAGCAATAATTTTTGTATCTGATCTAAGGACTTCACCCTGTAATCAACGTACAACTGTCTGTCTGAGAAAACCTGTGATAACTCAGGAGAAAGGCGTTATCAACAGTTCAGACTTGCTTAAGAGTGAAATAGTCATTTGAGCTTTAAGAAGTATTGCTAAGGAATGAGTCAGGATTTCAGATCAGAAGAGTCACCAGTGCAAAGTAACTATACATTTAGACAATCCTTTGTTAATTGCAGTAGACGTTTTCTGCTTTTTGTAGTTTATAGATAAGATGATTAAGAAGGCATATGGGATACATGCTTTTATTAGTAAAAGCATTGAATACAAGAGAAAGGAGGTTATGATGGAACTGTATAAAACGTTAGGCAACAGCAGAAGCACTGTGTGCAGTTCTGGTCACCACACTAGGAAAGATATGATTGCATTAGAGATTCACCAGGATGTTGACTGAACTGAAGTATTTCAGCTATGAAAATAAGCTAGGAATGTTTTCCTTTGAGCACAGAAGGCTGAGGCACGGTCTGATTGTAGTCTACAAAATAATGACAGGCATGAGTAGGGTAGAGAGGAAGAAACCTTTCCCCTTAGTGAGTGGGCCAATAACCTGGGGAAATAGAATTTAGATAAGGGGAGGTTGGTTTAGCGGGGATTTAAGAAAAATATTAATTGCCTGGAGGACAATTGTAATCTGGAAGTCACTGCCTAAAAAGGTGGTAGAGGCAGGAACCATCATAATGTTTAAGAAGTATTTAGATGATCACTTGAAACATTGTAGATTATAATGGTATGGGTCAAGTGCTGGAAAACTGGGACATGATGTGCTGAAGGGACTGCTCTGTGCTATAATACTCTATGGTGAAATTTATAGGGGTCTGAGCGATGTGAAATGTGAGGCAGAATTTGGTGAAAGTGCTTGACACGTCTTTTATGAGTTTCACAAGCAGCATGGTGAGATTTTCACGAGACAATGGCTCACAGCATCCCTTGTGGCATGGTGTCTCAGTGATTAGCGCTGTTGCTTCACAGTACCAGGGACCTGGGTTCGATTCCACCCTTGGGCAACTGTGTGGAGTTCGCACATTCTCCCTTTGTCTGCATGGGTTTCCTCCGGGCACTCTGATTTCATCCCACAATTCAAAAGATGTGCAGGTTAGATGGATTGGCCATAGCGTCCAGGGATATGTAGGCTAGGTGGATTAGCTGTGGGAAATGCAGGGCTTGGGTCTGGGTGGGTTGATGTGGGCTCACTGGACCAAATGGCCTGCTTCCACACTGATTCTATGACACTTGCTTTGACATTTTACACTTTGCCCCTTACCAGGCTGATATTATTGCTGTATTGCTATGCCATTTAGGCCAGACACAAAACCAGTTCTTTCGGTTTTTATTCACAAAACCAGGAAGTTTGTCATAGTTGTCAGCGTGCCTCAGTGAAGTCAAGAAAGATAGCCTTTGCTCCCAGCACAGTAAGTCAAGGGCCTATGATAACAGACATGGTCAGTCAGCCACTGGGCGTGGTCAGAATCAGGATCCTCTCCCAGGGGTGAGGAGTGAAATGACAGGCAGCACTGTACCTTGACATGTCTTGACCCCTTCTGTACTAATGTGAGTTGTTATCCTCTTGGAATGAGAGACAGATAGGTATTATGGGAGATAGAAGAGGGTAGCACAGCTATTACTGTTTAGTGCAGCCAGGTAGTGTCCTGAGCATGTGAGTAATCTGTGCATACAGTTAATGGTGTCAGGAGTTTGGGTGAGTGACAGCGAGTGAGGGAAGATGTTGGATAAATGTTAATTTCATTTTCACTGTCTGTGGTGTAAACCACATTGAAATTTAGACGCTTGTGGTTACGTGATGCCTGTGGCCATTTTAAGGCAGTATTTTTCAGTTCCTTTTTTAAAACCATTTCAATCCATTAAAATATGTTATTAAATCGAATAGTGGAATCTCAAAATCAATAGTCCATATTTTGCATCATTTGACGAATGTCTGTTAGACTACCTTTCTTTCCCTTCTAAACCTCTCTCATTCAATTCCACTCTTGATACCGTTCCAATGACAATCTGTAGCTGAAAGACCAGATGGGAATGAACAGTTCTGATCTCTTGATTGGTGGCTGTGCAGGATTAAGTGGGGGACACTCATCCTTCCTCTACCTTTCTGAAAAAATGCCCAGCCCGTAATAGAATTATTCCAATTTAACTTCAGGGTTTCATTTAATCTGAATTGATGAGATTCAGCAAGTGTTTAGCTAGAGTCAGTCAGCATTTAATCAGTCTAAATGACATATTTCTTCAGATTCCAGCCATACGTCTGGCTGAGGCTTTTTCTTCTTTCTCACTGAGCCTTGCCTGTGGCCATTGAGGGAACTACAAAGGGAGAAAGCACTGAGCACTAATTCAATATCTGTTTGTTGTGGAGACCTGCCGGTCAGAGTGTGTGACCAGATTGCGAATACAATCTGCCATACTGTAGTAACAAATTTTGAATGCAGAATAAATTTGGATTTAAGCTGCTTGTGATCATACAAATGAAGCATGGACTCCAAAATGCAACTTACAGAATTCTGTTATCAGCTGTCTGAAAAAAAATCTCTCCAAGTGTAACTCAGAAAGATTGTTATTCCTTTAAATAAGTAAATTTACAGTATGGTTTAACAGCTACCTGGCAATGCCATACTTAGCTTAACTCTCACAAAATACCACCCTGATGGCCCATTACTTTTGATTGTAGAGCAGGATACTGGGAGATGACATCAAGTTGTTAAACACTTTGAGCCTATGTAGTATAATGGAGAGGTCAGCCGCCAATTGTTGAGTATTTAAGAAGTAATTAAAACATAAATTTAATGCTTTCATTTTAATTTAGATGAAGTAATTATGTCAACAAACAGAAAGAAGTGAAGTTATATAATGTTTATGGAGCGTATTCTTTCATTGTCTCTATGTGTATATAGGCTTGAGTAATGTTTATATTTTTGACCATAAAACAAAATATATGTTACTTGTGTTCCTGCAGTCAACTAATTTATGGTTAAGGCCATGTCTTTAAGTGCTGACATTAACAGTTTAATAAAGAGCCATACGGCGCAGTGTGGCATATTCCTACCACAAATGGTCTCAGTTCAAGTTCCGCCTCAGGATTTGATAGCCATAGAGGTGCATCATAACACATAAGGGTGATTAAAAAAGCAGTTTAATAACACTGATCTGGTAATCGATAATTGTGAAGGAAAGTGATATAAAGATGGACCGATGATTTTCTCAGATTATTATTATTATTATTTGTGTCTATTATTGACACACTCCAGTGATTTACCACTCTGAAGAAAAATGGAACTTT
This sequence comes from Ginglymostoma cirratum, assembly GCA_024137785.1. Taxonomy (NCBI): domain Eukaryota; kingdom Metazoa; phylum Chordata; class Chondrichthyes; order Orectolobiformes; family Ginglymostomatidae; genus Ginglymostoma; species Ginglymostoma cirratum. Next base: position 11,605,152 of record JAHRHZ010000029.1, read on the forward strand.
GCTGGCTTAAATGGAAACAAATTAGAGTGTTAAAACCCTAGGGTGTACCTGGACAAAATAAACAGGATTCATTCCAAATCATTACCAAAATCCAGTTATGTCAGGCAATGTGAACACTCTTAAAATCTATCCAACCCTTAGGCTAACTATCCTTCTCACGACATTTAATCTGATACTTAACTGTTCTAGTTGGCTAGAACTGTGGAACTTTTACAATAGAGTTGTTTTATTCCTCAAGAGAATAATTGTTTACTGAGAAGTATGGATAATTTTACTAAATTATTGCTTTTATTAAATCCTATGGCAGCTTTTCATCTAAATTCTAAATCTACCTTTTTCAGTTTGACCCTCATGACTACGTAAGTGGTTTGAAGTTTAAATACCTAACTTAGGACTTCATTTTATTACTTTTCAACTTCATATAAAATTCTATCATATTGTGATCAATGTTCCCTAATGAATCATATGAGATGAGGTTATTAATGAAACCTGTCTCATTCCATAAAACTACATCTAAACTAGCCTAGATAACAAGGTGTAGAGCTGGATGAACACAGCAGGCCAAGCAGCATCAGCGGAGCAGGAAGGCTGACATTTCGGGCCTAGACCCTTCTTCAGAAAATAGCCTGTTCTCTAGTTAATTCCCTGAAATATTATTCTATGAAGCTGTTTCAAATGCATTGCATAAAACAAACCTGAAAAAGACTACTTTTACACTTTTGTTCTCCCAGTTTATGTAAAGTGGAAATTCCTGGGTTAATGTAGTTCCCTTGCTTTGTGCTCCTGACTTATGCCCATGTCCAATACCCTGGTTAGTATTCAGGAGCCTATAGGTTGCTACCACTATTTTTTTTGTTTTGGTTGGCCCATTGTTATTTTTCAGGCCCATACATACTACTCTTACATTCAGATTTTCTGATCCAAAATCCGATGTGCTTGTGGTCTTCTTTGCATCCTTTATTTTCAGGACTACCCCAACTCATTTTCCATTTTTCTATTATGCTGGAATGTCTGATTCCTTCCCATGTCTCTGTAAAGTACATTGGAATATAAGAAGTAGGTGCAGGAATAAGTCAACTTTGTTCCCAAAGCCTTCTCTGCTGTTCAGTAAGATCATGGCTGATCATCTACCTCAATTCCACACTCCTCTCACTATTTCCAAATGACTTAAATTCCTTCATAACTAAAATCCCTTTCTTCTCTGTCTTGGATATATTCAATGGCTGATCATCTACAGTCATCTGGGTAGAGGATGCCAATCATTTCCAAAAACTGCCCCAGATGTGCCCTCCACAAGACTTGATCAACTGTAGTAAAACTTCTTTCTTCAATGTTTTGTTGTAAAGCTGAGTATTGCATTTGCCTTCCTAATTGTGAACATGTTAACTTTCTGTGATTTATGTATGTGAACTACACCCTTGGAAACATTTCCCAGTCTCTCTCACTCAGAATAAATCTGCTTTTCTGTATATTTTCTATCAAAATGAGCAGTTTCATATTTTTTCCAAATACTTCATCTGTCGTATTTTTGCCACACCTTTGCAGCCTCCTTTCTCCCTTACAGTTTACTTACCTTCTTAGTCTGTACAGTCAGCCATCTAGGACATACTAGATTGCTACCTCATCAAAGTTAATGATATAGATTACAAATAGCTGGAGACCAAGCCCTTCCCCAGTTCCTCTCTTTCTTCCTTATTAATTTGAAACTCATCTACTCTCCCAGATATTTGATTCACAAGGTTCGGGGACCCAGTCCAGTTTGAATGGAGTCCATCTCATTGGAACAGCTCCCTCTTTCCTTAATACTGATACTGATGCCTTATGAATTTAAACCTTTATTATCCATATCATTCTTTCAGTCACAAATTTAAAATTCTCATCCTCTAGTCTTTGTTCCATTTTTGCATGGCTTGGGCAGAAATCCAGAGGTTTTGCCTTTGAGGTTCTGTTCTTTTCAATTTGCATCTTAACTCAGATTCCCACAGCAGAATCTCATTCCTAGTTTGACCAATATTTTTAGTCCTGGTATGGACTACAGCGACTGGATCCTGCTCCTCCATCTCCAAGTTCTCCTTCATACATGGGGAGATGTCCTTAACCCTGGCTCCAGGCAGCCAGCATTAGCTTTAGAACTCCTTGTCAAGACCTCAGAGGACAGGAACGATCCCTCACCACTGGAATATTTCATTTGCCACATTGGAATGGCCTCTTATATCATGGCTGCATGGTACATTTACCCAATTTTCAGTAAGTACCTTGTGTTTGTTAGTCAATGGCAAATGCTGAGACTCCTTCATCACTTGGCCTAATGTCCTTTACTTGCATGAGTTGCAGTGACATCCTTCTGTCCCTGACATGGACCAAATACAAACAATTACCTGAAAGGTATGACTGTCTCCTGGGTAAAGATAAAGTTTTATGGAATCAGAGCTTAAGCACAGAAATCAGTGGTAAATGATAAATGATTATTTTTGGAATGATGGTAGGTAATGGTGTTCCAGTTCAGTGCTAGGACCATTATTTTAGGTTTCCTATATGTAAATAACTTGGACCTTGGGGTACAATTTAGAATTTCAAAACTTGCTGATAATACCTGGCAAATATTGAGGATGATACAAATCATCAGCAATATGATTTTACAGGCTAAAAGAACAAGTAGACAAGTGACAGATGGAATTTTAAATTAAGCTGTACACAGTCTTGTATTTTGACAGAGAGAGCCAATATTGACTTACAGCATTGTTCTAAACAGTGTGCAGGGTTGGAGGGCTTAGCTATCCACGTGCATCATTCTTGAAAGTGGTAGGACATATGGGATCTTGGGCTCCAGTCATTGAAGCATTGAGCACAAAAGCAGAAAGTTTTGCTGATTTTTTTAAATAAAGTTTTGTTTATAAAGCTGTGGTTAGGACCATCGTGGGCATTGTTTCCAGTTCTAATCACCACGCGATAACAAAGTCCTCGAGAGTATGCAGCCAAAATTTATCAGAATGGTTGCGATGATAATAACTGTTAGTTTGGAAAATCTAGGATGGCTGTGCAAGAAGCAAAGGTGATTGAGGTGAAATGTGATACAGGCGGACAAGATTTTCATAAGTTTAGATAAGATAGACATAGCAAATTCTTATTAGCTAATAGTATAAAGATGATGGAATGCATGTTTAAGGTTTTAGTGAAGGGATGTAGAGAGAATGTGTGCCAGAATTTTAAGTAGTGGTTGGTAATGACCTGAAACTGACTCCCCAAGGGTCAAGTGGAAGTGATGAGTGATTTCAAAATGAAATTGAATAGGCATTTGCGCATAATTAACCTGTGGGCCGTTGGGTGTAGAACAATGGAATGGTACTGACTGGATTGTTCTGTGGAGAAACAGTGTGTACTTGATGTGCACAATGACCGCATTCCATGCAGAATATAAACCTATTGGCTGAGAACATAGAACATAGAACAGAGTTGGATTCTGCCCCTCAGTGGGAGAAAGTTTTGCTCTGAAGAACTACCAGCTAATCAATTTGGCTCTAGGTCCAACAGTAGCACAAGAACTCAGTTATGGGCACTCCTGACACCACAGGCAGATCTACGCAGAACTTTGAGTGAATCCCAGGGCTGGGGAGGAATCAGGTAGCCCAGGGATGTGAAAAGAAGTGGGAGAATAGGTTTTGAAGGTTGGCAGGGAGGAACAAAGTGAGAGAAAGAACATCTTAGTAGGATGCTGCTGATGGGAATAACACCCCCCCCCCATTAATGATACCCCATTCTTTCATTGACATCATTTCACCATTTGTTTTTAAAAATAAACAGCCTGCCGCTCCTGCCTCTTTTTCTAATTCACAGTTGGTGTCACTGGCTGGGCCAGCATATGTTGGTTGCCCCTAGTTGCCCTTGAGAGGGTGGTAAGCTACCTCTTGAACCACTACAGGCCAACTGTAATATGTGATGGACAGAGTTATGCTGAATCATAGAATCCCTAGTGTGTAAACAGGCCCTTCGGCCCAACAAGTCCATACCGACTGTGATAGCATCCCCCCCAGACCCATACACCTATAACCCACCTAATCTACACATCCCTGAACACCACAGGGCAATTTAGCCTGGCCAATCCACCCAGCCTGCACATCTTTGGATTGTGGGAAGAAACCAGAGCACACAGAGGACACCCACGCAGACATGGGGAGAATGTGCAAACTCCACACAGTCACCTGAGGGTGGAATCGAACCCAGGTCCCTGGCGCTGTGAGGCAGCAGTGCAAACTACTGAGCTACCATGCTGCCCAGTCAGTTGCCTTGCTAACAATACTTGTGGCCACCCACCTACTGTTATGGAGACAACTCAGGTAGGTGGGCTTGGCACCCCTCATATTTTATTTGTCTCCCTGCTGTACAAAATAAAGCCATGGGGGAATGGCATAAAATATACTCCTGTAATTCTAAGACAATCTATCCCAGACGCAGTGCATTTCTGAATCTTGAACTCCAGCTCAACCATTTTGAGCTAAGGTTCATTGAGCTGCAGACACTTGCTGCAGATGTGGTTGCTTGGGTCCACTCTACTGTCTTCAAACTGCCACATGCTGTGCTGCCAACTCTATCTAACTGTGCAATATAGTTTAATCTTTAAAGTCAAATACAATTTACTTGTGTAAATCTTAATTATTTTGGTGGATTCTGAGTTTCTTTGAGTTTTCTGGAGGATTGCTCACAATGAGGCCCAGCAGGTTTTCTTGCTGTATGTTACCAAACTCACCCTCCTAAGCACCTGCCCCACCCCTATAACATCCCTCACATCTGATTCCACCCCTGTTTTACCACGTACCGCTCTTGAAACAACTCCCCATTTAACAGGTATCTTGGAATTCACCAACATCCCTTGCACCAACCCCATCTTTAAAAGCATGTCGTGCACCCGATCAAGCTTTGTCAGTCCAAAGCTGCCTTGCACGGTTCCTGAGACGTGCCTCAGCCTTGGCAGGCAGAGAGAAGTCAGAGCCCTGCTTTGTTCCTGCTGGTTGAATGGTGCAGAGGTAGAACTTCCCCATTCTGTGGGATCAGCAGATCAAGCTGGACCTGGTACAAGGTTGCCACCCATATCAGTGCAGTCTCAGCCCTCTGGAGGAACGTCCACCACCGTAGAAAGAAGGTCAATGATCTTCTTCACTGCACCAGCACAAGTGCCATTGTCTTCTTTCTGATAGTTTACAATCATGTTATTGCTGTTACTGTACCTATCTTACACCAATGCTCTCTTTTGCATGCAACATCTTCCCCCACTCGTTTTCACCCCTCAACCCCCAACAGCACTAACCTTGCAAGTCCTCTGTGTTGCCTACTCATGCGCTCAGGACTCCTCTCCACCAGCAGCGAAAGTAATAGCTGCCCAGTGAGAGACATACCACACCGCTTGTCAAAAGCATCGAATGACACAAGGTGCTCCCAATGTTGAGATTGGCCTTGCCACACTTCTCAACTAAATATCCCACAAATCTTGGCATAGTCCACATCATTCAGAGTCTATGAGATTCTGTCCTTGGATTGATTTTACAACTAACAATATACTAACTAATTTGAAATAGTTAAATTACATAACTTAGTCATTTTCAATCCTGAGTTTTAAATACCTACTGTCTCAGGCTTATACCAACTCTTTAAAATGTTAAAATACAAACAAAGAACCTTATATCCTTACTAGATTGAACTCCTACTCTCATCAAACTGTCACCTTTTCCTTCTGTTTATGAGGCACTCCATTCACGTTGCAGTATGTGGGTTCACTCCTTGCTTCAGATCAGATGTTCTCATAGGATCGTAAGATGGTCTACCAGCTGATCCATGAGTGGTTGACATAAATTTATTTATGTCAATACCCAGGTAGAGCTCGGGCTGTACCAACGTATGAAAGTAATAGATGTAATAAAGTCTGTCCACAGAGGCTTACGACCTTATGTATAATGGTATAACTGTTCTTGGGAGAGATTAAATGGCTCTGAATAAATGAAGCTCTAGATGAGACGTTCTAGTAAAAGTCTAGTACTCTTCATATTGTTCATTGAGTACCTTTAAGTGAAAATGGCAGTTGGAATAAAAAAAAAACAAAAGAAACTGCTGGAAAACTGATACAAAAACCGAAATTACTTTAAAGCCTCAGCAGGTCTGGCAGCAGAGAAATCAGAGTTAAAGTTTCAGGTCCAGTGATTCTTCTTCAGACCAATTCATGGCACTTTATAGTGCCTCCCCCCCCCCCCCCCCAACTATTGAATAAGTGCTACCCCCTCCACACTTCATGTCAGGTCTGATGAAGAGTCACCTCGACTCAAAACATTAGCTTGCTCTCTCTCCATGGATGCTACGCGACCTGCTATGACCTCCAGCATTTGTTGTTTTCAGTAAAGAGTCCAGCTTCTGTAGCAATTTGCTCCTACCTGGAATGTTCACATGCTTTGTTTAATGATAGAATGGTTTTTTATGGAGGCCTGTTCTGCAAGTCTTCTTTATGTGAATGTCTCCAGTTTCACTTAAGACCTAATAACTTTGCACTTGTATCATCTATTTTGTGATCACAGTTTGAAATTAGGTAGTTTGCCTGCACTACCATTGGGTGTGATTCTTTACCTGCTTTCCACACCATATATTGACACTTTACATTGATTATATACTTAAGTGAAGGATCAACCATAACCCTGATTCCTTTCCCTTTTCCACCTCTGCCATTCTCATTTCTGTGTGGGTTACACTGCTTTATGGTTTCAAGTATCTTCATTGATCAATCACCAAATAGCTAGTTGGAAATGTTAACATGTTATCGGAAACCATTTCCTCTGTATTAATACCAAATAGAATAAACAGCAAGAGAGCTAATACAACACAATGGAACTGCACTGTTCATTTTGCCAAGACTAGGTCTATTCCATGTGTTGTTACTTTGAACTCCTAAGCCAATCTACAATTCAGTTCACTAATATGCTATTCATTCTGTGAGCTTTGATCTTCTTTCAAAAAAATCCTATATGGGAAATTTATTAAATAATTTTCCAAAAATCAAAGAAAATTACTGGCCCCACAACAATTTTCTATTGAATTAGAGGCTGTCTCAAATAATTCTATCGAATTTGTAAAGCTATCAATGTTGATCGTTGATCATGGCCTCAACACCTTTTAAATTAATTTCACAGACACCGATTTATCTGTAATTTTTTAATTGTTCACTTTTTTTTTCAAATTCCAACAGGTCCCCAATTTTTGTGGCCCATTGCAAGTTAAACATTGAGGCGATCTTCTGTAAGGATTAGCATTGTATCATGGCTAATTCTGCTCCTAAAGTGGAGTTCTGCCTCTTTAAAGACACAAAAGCTAATTATTTGCAAAGATGCTCAGGTAAAATATTACTTGTAGTTTGAGGCATAAACGGGGTCACGGCTCATTATAAAATGTTTTTAAGTTCATGCTCCAGGTTAACTTCTGAATGCAACTTCTTTTCAAACTCGTATTTTGCATTTTGACACAAAATGGAGTGTGAAATAAAATGGTGAATAAAACGCATACTGGGCAGACAAATACTGATTTGCTTTATCTTTGCTAGATGGAAATAGGCCGTGAGGGATTAGATGCATTGTAGAAATGTTTGGCTAAACTGGTGCCCAGTTAAGCTGTGATGCTGCTGTAATCTGCCAATCACAGTGGTGCCCTGTTTGCAGGGTCCCACTGAATTTTGTCCAGGTTCTGACAGACACAGTGATACCATAAACTGAAGCATTTGCAAGCATCTTCAGCCTGGAGTGCAGAGTGGATAATCCATCATGGCCATATCCTGAGATCTCCAGTGTCACAGAGCCCAGCTTTTAACCAATTCAATTCACACCAGTTGATAGCAAGAAATGGCTGAAGGTCTTAATACTGCAAAAGCCACAGATCATAACAAGGTTTTGGCAACAGGCCTGAGACATGCTCCAGAACTAGCCATCACCCTAACCAAGCTGTTCCAGTACAGTCACAACACTAACATTTACCTGACAACGCAGAAGATTGCCTAAGAGTGTCCGATCCGCAAAAAGCAGGACAAATCCAACCCAGCCACTTACTGCTGCATCCGTCTACTCTCATTTATCATGAAAGTGATGAAAGGTGTTGTCAACAGTACTAACAAGCAGCACTTACTTATGAGGAGCAGCACCTTATATTCCCCTACAACCCAATGGTCTCAATGTGGACTTTACCAGTTTCAAAATCTCCCCACCCCCAGCCCATCCCAAGACCAACCCTCCTTCTCATCCCCACCTCCTTGACCTGTCCATTTTCTCTCCCATCTATCCGCTCCTCCCACCTACTGCTGGCATTTCCTCCACCCTCATCCAACTTCAAGTCAAAGCTCCCTATTTAGCTCTTCAGAGCAGCCACCTGATTTCCTGCCTCACCCTTCCCACCCTCTTACCTTATCCATCCAATGCAAACCACTAAATGGCCTGCAGTTGTTGATTTAGTCCTTGCTCTCATCCTGCAGTTGAGGCCCAATCATAATTCTACTCAACTCTCGTGGTGTAGAGATCATATGAATAGTCCAATAGAACCATCATCATTACAGAATGAAACCCTGCCCCACTGTACGCTTTCTGTGTGCATTATTCAATGGTCTGTGCCATTGCTTGCAGTTATTTGGTCTTATTTTGTTGTGTTTGGTAAATGGAAACATGTGAGGAAGAGGATGATAACTCAGGAGTGGTGCAGGTCACCTTCAGTGGAATGGAGCTGGTGAAATGGTAATGCAAAAGGTCGAGCTAGGATGAGTGCAAATCAAACAATAGTCTGTTTTTTATAAATAAGTCATAGAGTTACACAGCACGGAAACAGACTCTTCGTTCCAACCTGTCTATGCCGAGCAATTGTCCAAAACTGATCTAGTCTCATTTGCCAACATTTGGCCCACATCCCTGTTCATGTAGCATAAAACGTAGAACTGTACAGCACAGGAATGGGCCCTTTGGCCCACAATGTTTTGCCGAACATGATGCCGGATTAAACTAATCCCTTCTGCCTGCCCTTGGTCCATAACCATCCATTCCTTGCGTACTCACGTGCTTATATAAAAGTCTCTTAAACACCTTTATCGTACCTGCCTCTACCACCAGATACATAGAACATAGAACTGCACAGCACAGGAAAGGGCCCATCGGCCCACAGTGTTGTGCCGAACATGACACGATATGAAACTAATCCCTTCTGTATGCCATTGGTCCATATCCCTCCAATCTTTGTGTAATTCATGTGTTTATCTGAAAGTCCCTTAAATGCCCCTATGTCATCTGCCTTCACCACTGCCCCTGGCAGTGCATTCCAGATTCCTGCCACTCTCTGTGTAAAAAAACTTGCCCTCATGTCCCCTTTGAACTTTCCCTCCTCACCCTAAATGCATGCCCCCTCGTGTTAGACACCAGTACAAAGCACTCATTTAGGATCTCACCCACATTCTCTGCCTCCAAACATGAGTTCCCTTCTTTATCTTTGAGTGGTCCTACCTTCTCCCTAGTTATCCTCTTGTATTTAATGTATCTATAGAATGCCTTGGGATTCTCTTTATCCCTACTTACCAAGGTCATTTCATGACCCCTTCTTGTTCTCTTAATTCCTTGCTCGAGTACCTCCCTGCTTTCCTTATATTCCTCACGGTCCCTGTCCAATTTTATCTTCCTAAACCTTACATATACTTCTTTATTTCCTTTTGAATAATTCACAACTTCCCTCGCTATCCAAGGGTCCCTTACCTTGCCACCTTTACCCTTCCTCCTTAAACTGTCCCTGGCAGGTCTTTAAACAGTTCCCACATGTCAAATGGAGGCTTGCCTGATAACAGCTCCTCCCAATTAACACCCGCTAGTTCCTGCCTAATACTGACATAATCTGCCCTCCCCCAGTTTAGTACCTTTGTGTTCATTTAAGTGTCCCTGCCTGTTCTTTCTTTCTGATTTACTGGTCCTAACACCCACATTCTCCTCAATCCCTGCTGACCTGCTGTTCTAGACCCCTGCCTATCTAGTTTAAATCCTTCCCAGTAGCACTAGTGAACCTCCCTGCGAGGATATTGGTTCCCCCCCAGTTTAGGTGCAACCTATCCCTCTTGTACAGATCACCCCTGCCCCAGAAGAGGTCCCAGTGATTTGAGACCCTGAAACTCTGCCCCCTGTACCAGCTCCTTAGCCATGTATTCATCTGTCCTATCTTTCCATTCCTTGCCTCGCTAGCACACGGCACTGGGAGTAATCCAGAAATTACTACCCTCAAGGTCCTGCTTTTCAGCCTCATTACCAACTCCCTGTACTCAATCCATAGGATCTCATCCTTGTTTCTACCTATGTCATTGTTACCAGTGTGCACCATAACCTCTGGCTGTTCACCCTCCCCCTTAAGAATTTCATGCACCTACTCAGAGATGTATTTGACCCTGACACCAGGGATTTAACACACCATCCTGGAGTCTTGGACACGGCCACAGAAATGCCAGGATGTGCGCCTAACTAACGAGTCTCCTACCACTATCGCTGGCTTGGATCTTGCCCGACCCTGCTCCACAGCAGAGCCAATTGCGGTGCCACAGGCTGGCTGCTGCTTTTGTACTCCTCTGAGAGGGTATTCCCCCCCAACAGCAGTATCCAAAATGCTATACCCATTAGAGAGGAGAATAGCCAGAGGAGACTCCTCCACTACCTGCCTGTCTCACCTGGCAGTCACCCATCTACTTGACTGTGGTATGATCACTTCCCTGTAACTAGTGTCTTTCTCACACACTGTCCCCGTATGCTCCTTAGTGTGTCTGACTGCCACCCCAAATGAACAACACAATCTGTGACGAGCTGCAGCCAGTCACATTTCCTGCAGACACTAGACTTACCATTCCTTGACACGGAGTTCTTCCTCACTCTGCTGATCATTTGTGGTGACTGTGCCGACTTCTCCCAGAATGCTGAGCGAAGTCTCTTAGCATCCTCTATTGGATGCGATAGGGGCGTTTAAGAGACTTTTAGATATTCATGTACCCATCCAGATGCCTTTTATATGTTGTAATTGTACCAGCCTCCACCTCCTCTGGCAGCATATTCCATACACGCACCACTCTCTGCATGAAAAAGTTACCCCTCAGATCCTTTTTAAATCTTGCCCCCTCACCTTAAACCTATGATGTCTAGTTTTGGACTTCCCTACCCTGGAAAATAAGACCTTGTCTATTCACCCTATCCATGCCCCTTGTGATTTTATAAACCTCGATAAGGTCACCCCCCCCAGCCTTCGACACTCCAGGGAAAAAAAGCCCCAGCCTATTCAACCTCTCCCTACAGCTAAAACCCTCCAATCCTGGCACCATCCTTGTGCATCTTTTCTGAACTCTATCAAGTTTAACAACATCTTTCCTATAGCAAGGAGACCAAAATTGAACGCAGTGTTCTAAAAGTGACCTCACCAATGTCCTGTACACCTGCAACATGACGCCCCAACTCCAATACCCAATGCACTGACCATTGAAGGTCAGCATGCCAAATGCCTTATTCACCACCCTGTCTACCTGCAACTCCACTTTCAAGGAATTATGCATTGCGCCCCTAGGTCTCTTTGTTCGACAGCATTCCCCAGGGCCTTACCAATTAAAGTATAAGTCCTGCCCTGCAACACCTCACATTTATCTAAATTAAAATCCATCTGTTCCTCCTCAGCCCACTGGCCACTCTGATCTATGTTCACATCCAAATCACTCACATAAATGATGAAAGTGTGTGTAAATTTGAAGACATTTTATAAATCATATCTATAGTATATATCATACATAATCAGAAAAGGACATGGACCAAGTGCAGACAGGTGGGACCAGTTTGGTTTGGGATTGTGGTTGGCATGGACTGGTTCGACCAAAGGGTCTTTTTTCATGCTGTATAACTCTATGACTCTATGAAAACAAGAGATTCGAACCTCATTTCTATTTGAAGGGCAAAGATATGAAAATAATGTAGGAATGAGATTGTCAGTGAGTCTAAGGTAGCAGCTTAGTCAGCAGCCTGTGGAACGCTTGGAGCTAAGCATTCAAATGATCTCTTGAAAAAAAATGACAATTGTCTCCACCTTCAAGGATACTGGGAGCCAACACTTAAGCAAAAATCAAAGCTGAAGCACTTGCAACCATCTCAGCCTGCTCCTAAATTCCCTAGCATCACAGATGCCAGTCTTCAACTGGATCGATTCATTTCATGTGACATAAAGAAATAACTAAAGATATGGTAAAGGCTTTTGGTCCTTACAGTACTCTCAGCAGTAGTACTGAAGACATGTGCTTCAGAACAAGCCTTGCCGTAACTGAGCTGAAGCTGGTGGGAAGAAGAGCATGACTGAGATTTAAGCCGGAATCTCTGGACTCAGATTTAGGTTAGAGTCTCTGGCTGAGACAGAGGACACAGAGCAGGAATGTGAAAAGGTCTCCGGAATGTGCTGTATCATGTTTGAAAATGTATGAAGGGGAGCATTGGCTTCAGGAAAAATTGTTACCTAGCTTTAAAATAAGTGCACCAGAGAGTAGTAAGGAGATGATGATAGAGGTTGAAAAGTTTCTGTAGAAACATTCAGAAAGGCACCAATAGTCAAAGAAAGAATGTCACAGGTATGTTTTTTCATGCCATTTGCAAAAATGGAATTAAATGACAACCTTTAGGTTGAGCCCTCTCGGAAGATACTGAGGTGGCAAATCGTGGACAAAACATTTCTAAAATGTATCATGAATGAGTTCATTAGTTGCTTTTTCTTTTTCAAGAATTTGTAACATGTTGAGTCATAACTTATATGTGGATCAATCAAGTGCTAAAAAGTTGCGCCAAATCTGAATGTGATCAATCAATGATCTTGTAATGTAGAAACATGCAAATGATGGGCTTAACTTCTGTGTATGATGCCACAAGGACAGCGAGCTGAACCAAATCAATCTTTTTACTTCTGAATTCGCAACACAGTAAAATTAAATCATTTAATACCCCCAATCGTTACTGCAGTGGTCTCTAACCAGATTCACATATGAGCAATCCCAGTCTTTGTGAATAATTAATTCCAGACACTGGTTTTGTATCCCAAACGATTTATTAAACACACAATAACTTTAACACAGAAAATATTAAACAACAGGTATCTGATTAATGTCTATACTTTAAACCTGAAGCATTTTTTTCTGTCCTTATTCACACATAAGACAGACAGACAAACACATTTGAGATAAAAGAAAGAAATAAACAAAACTGACCAGATTACTTAAATGGCTTTCACAGTGCATTGTTTCACAGGCAGGATGTGGACTCCTTGGTTGTTTATCTGGAACTGCCAATCAGGGTCACCGCCTCAGTTCACTCAGGTAAAGGTAATAATACTTCACAGTCAGCTTTCTACTCTGTTGACATCCAAGAGTTAGTGTGGTAGATGAGGCAGAGATCTTTCAAATCATCTTGCTTTGTCAGCAGTCAAATTCATCTCCTCCAGAAAATACAGTTCAAACACAACTCCAACTCTGGTTCTGCTCTGTTCTTTTCCCAAGGTGTCAATCACAATTTAACACCTGTCATCTGCTTAAAAAAAGGGTCTCATTCAGACTTGCCTGAACCAATTCTCAGGCCCTAAACTTGTTAATAGCCAATTTTTGCTATCTGTTTAGACACAATTCCCCTCCCAGGGCTGGTCTTTCTATTGGAATATTTTTGATCAAGACTCAACCTGCAATTAACTTCCAGCCTGGCCATACAAACAAATGAAAGTTAGTTTGTTCTGTTCTTTTCCTTCAGCCACAAGCTATTTCAAAGTTCACAAATCATCTTCAGCTTTAAGCCAAAATTAATAAAAGAATAAAAGAACTAAATAATGAAAAATTAGCAAGGGTTTTAACAGATGTGAGAGGGAAGTATTTACTAGATGCATCAAGCCTGAAATTTTGATAAGGCGTCAGACATAGGTGCACTGATCATGGTACAGATACATGTTCATTCTTAACCCTTAACCCTTAAAGCTAATTCAGAGACTGCATGGAGGACTGGGAGTTAACAGATAAATTTTGTCTGATTCCCACATTAAAGGGCCACATTGAAACACTCCCTAGTAGCAGATTACAGTAGGTCTCCACAGCTCCTCACCATTGAAAGCTGATTTGAATTATTCTAGGGCTCCAGAGAAGGCTACAGAATCCTTGCAGCCAAAGCCAATTGATCCAAGATAAAGTATCTGTAATATTTGTACTAAAGACAACAAAACTAAATTTCAAAACCAGAAGAACTGTGGATGCTGTAAATCAGGAACAAAAACAAAGTTGCTGGAAAAGCTCAGCAGGTCTGGCAGCATCTGTGGAGGAGAAAACAGAGTTAACGTTTTGGGTCCAGTGACCCTTCCTCAGATCAGGACTAAATTTCACTTGGAGACTTTCCTGGGCCTCTTGTCTTCATTGAAGTACCACATCACATCAGTGATTTTTGTTTACAGCGTATTTGGGTTGTGTTCCTGTGACTGCTCATTGCATCTGCCCTTAGGAAGGCAAATAGTTTTGTCCCAATAACTTGCAGTCTGGGCCTCATCATTTCTATATTGGAGATGGATAGTGGTGGCAGGGAAATAGAAACAGCTTTGAAACCTTTCATGTGAAGGGAAGTGCTAGACAAAACAAGTAGTATTTATAGAGTGCAATCATATATTCCATTTCCATTGATGATTAAGAGACTCACAAAAACATTTTGATTCTCTGCTGAGTTGGATGCAGTAGTAATCAAATCTTGAATAGTCAATCATGAGCACTTTTTGCGGACAAATTATGTCCAAAATTAACCACCTGACTTCTTTTTCCACATATTTCTCAAGTGAAACTAATAATAGCGTGAGCTAGGTTTCTTGACTAATGGCTACAAAACTAAACTGTGTATTCCTGTGATATTTTCTAAAATCATCTAACTCATTGAAATTATACCTAGCCCTGAGACAGCAAAGTCATGTGATCACAGGGAACGTGCCAAAAATATAAACCAGGTTACATTTTGTCTTACAATTTTTTAAAAGCTTTTTAAAGAAATATTGCAGAAAGAAAGAAAAGACAATTGAAAGAGCAATTCTGAGGCAATAGTATGATGTGCATTTACCCATAAAGACAGCACAACAGACTGGATCTTTACCAAAAGCAGATATTTCTGTATTTGCTTCTTTGGAAGATTGTGTGTTGTTAATGGAAAGTGGGAACAATCAAGAAGCCCATAAATCATCTTATAGAAGGAAATTCCAACTGCACAAAGTGCACTCCTTTAGGTGTTATCTTATGAAAGACACAATAAGTTCTCAAAAATGCAATAATAGCTGGAAGGCTGCAAAACCTACCTGCTCACCAGCCAAGTAAAGACTTTGTTGAATTTCTTGTGGTACCATTGTCTGCTCGCAGAAATGTTACTTTTGCCCAGGAGTATAGTTGTCAATACATTTGCCCAAAGCTCTTGAATTAGATGAAAGTTCCTTGCCCTTGGAGCCAACATACATCTTTCTCAGACAGGGGATTTATTGCCTGACTCTTTTGGAGAGTAGTATACAATTGCCTCATTCAATTGCATGTCTGGAATGAAATAGAATCTCTTTGGGGGATTTCACTGACTTAAACCATGCTTCAAAAGAACATGTGGGACTGTAGAAGAAAAACAGTCTATTTTCTCACCAATGTTCTTTTTGCACTTTCAGCCACTTCTGTTGGTGAGTGAAAACTGCTGTCCCGTAAATATGCATCTCATGCAGTTACACCTACGATCTAGGCTCTACATAAGAACATAAGAACTAGGAGCAGGAGTAGGCCTTCCAGCCCTTTGAGCCTGCTCCGCCATTCAATAAAATCATGGCTGATCTTTTTGTGGACTCAGATCCACTTACCCGCGCTCTCACCGTATCCCTTAATTCCTTTATAGTTCAAAAAAAACTACCTTAGCTTTAAAAACGTTTACTGAAGTAGCGTCAACTACTTCACTGGGCAAGGAATTCCATAGATTAACAAGCCTCTGGGTGAAAAAGTTGCTCCTCAATTCAGTCCTAAATCTGCTCCCTCTAATCTTGAGGCTATGCCCTCTTGTCCTAGCTTCACCTGCCAGTGGGAACATCCTCTCTACTTCTATCTTATCTATTCCCATCATAATTTTATATATTTCTATAAGATCCCCCCTCAATCTTCTGAAAATATTAGCTACCCAGCAGTTTTCACCAACTGCTTCAGTAATGTTCATTTATGTCCATTTTCACCATTTGATGTTTCACTTGATTAGTGTTGCTGGACTGCCTGGATGAGTGAAACTATTTGGACATTTTAGTTTTTCCTATGGTAACTAACAAAGTTCTAGATGGTCCCCTTCAAAAGAGTCTGCAAAATGTAGAAGTAAAACTGAAGCAAGATTCAGTAACTCTTCATGCACTCTTTACCCCACAAGCTGGAAAATTAAGTGTATAAAGTATAAAGGAGTTCAATTTATACGCTCCGATGCTATTGCTGTACCACTTCTTTATATTGTTCTACATAACATTCAATTCATATAATAAATCCCAAAATGTTAGAGAATAGCATGTTGCATTATTCCTAAGAAAGTAATTTTTTAAAAAAAGTTAACCACTCAGGAGTTTCATTTCACCAGTGAGGTGTAGGGGTTTGGGGTGAGTAACAGCAAGGGAGGGAAGATGTTGTAGGTAATAGAGTGGTAGAGCTTGAAGCTTGGTGGGAGCTGGGTACAGTGACAGAGTAATTGTGGGATATTGGCAAAAGGATAGTGACACTTACACTGGCAGAGTGGAGAAGGTCGTTGACCTGTGCTGTGCATCCCTCCAGGTGGCTGACAGTGGCATAGTGTGTCTGACATGTCCTGATGTTGTGTCCTCCACTGCTGGTGCTCGGGAAGAGGAAAATCCACCTCTGCAGTACTCTGTCCAGTGTGACCTCTAGGCCCTTGCCCACAAAGCACAGCTCCAGTTTCCTCTTTCCTGCCATGCCCCGGGCAAGTGTGAAGTATACAGGGCAGCTCTGGACAGATGGTGCCTGCTTGAGTGCATAGTAGGCTTTAAAGATGGTGGAGGCACAAGGAATGCCAGTAAATTTCAGGATAGCCACTGAGTGTCAAGTTGTTACAGGAATGGTATGTGCTAAGATAGAATTGAATGTGAGGGATACCATAGGAGCATTTTATGTAGTTAATCAGGCAAGTTTGGTAAGATACGGTGGGAAGACTTGCTCAGCTTTGCAGCAGATTCAAGATGGCTGCAAACTTGAGCTCCTGACCTTGGGGTTCATCTACTCTGTCTACTTTTTGTCTTTTTTTCTTTCTTCGTTGTTTTTGCTTTTCTACCTTTTTACTTAACTTTTATTTTACTTACCGTGAAGAGTTTGGACGGCATTGGCGGTGAGTTATCCCAGTGCAGACTCATGATGGGACAGCGAAGCTAGCATGAGGGAGAGCAAGCCCAGCATGGGGGAGAGCGAGGCCAGTGCAGGGGAAAGCAAGCCCTGAGGTGATGTCGGCGAGGTAGGCCCAGCACCGAAAGATGGCACCCGAGGTTTGGTGACTTCGTCGTTAGTTGGGTCTGGCAAGGTGGAGGTTGCTTTGCGCAGAGATGGACTTCTCTTTGTAAAGCTTTCTTATCATTTTTCTGTTATTCTTACACTATCAAAATGGTGCCATATTGTGGCGACAAATGAATGTTTTTCTCTGTATTTTATTGTATTTCTCACACTAAAATACACACAATAATAAAATCATTCATTCAGCAGAAATCATTAAAAATCCAATGCAACTCAGACTGAACCGAGAAACAGTAAGATTCAGCCCAGATTGTCTGGTCTCGAAATCCAAGGTGCTGCAGTGAAGAAAGCACTTGTTTCAACGGAGCAGCTATCTTCCAGGATGGACATCCGTAAGTTTAAGTGCTCACTAGGATGATGTTATAGAGTAACTACCCGAGTTAGCAGTGAAGAGTTCTTTTGTGAAGGAAGTTCGGATTTAAACCACTCTGGAAAAAGAAATGGACCAACACCAAGCTCTGCAAGGAGCAACATCCACTGCGAAGGATATCCAAGAGATAAAGTATACTTCGGTGGAGAAATGATCCATTGATCAGAACAAAAGTCACCAGTTCTCAAGCAGAAGGCTTGGTGATCTGCTGAGTCCAAAGAAAGTCACATTCTGAAAAAAATTGTCAAAAACCACTTGCATTTGTGAATTCAGAGACTTGGGAGTCAGATGCTTAGTGGTAAAGGTAATGTAGTTACATATATGAGTGTATAATGGAGCAACGATGGAGGAATAAGCTTGGGGGTGGTGGTGGCAGATGTTGTATAAGAGTGTATTTTTAAGAGTTAATGCTGAAGTTGCATTATTTCCACCCAATCTGATGTTGCCATACCCAGTCTTTGGGTGGAGACACAGAAATCTACACCACTTTCAGAGGGAGCAAATGTGTTTTGTACATCTCCTGAGAGTCCTTGACTAGTAACGTAGTTATATATATTTCTATCATGGACGAAACCGTCTTGTTAACTGAGGCAAGTGTCTCTTCCAGTAAGGCTATTGTTATGCCTCACTGGGGTAACACACGGGAAATCAAGCCACACTGTTCTCAAAGTCATCAGAAAAATTAAAGATTTTTTAAAGGTATGGAGAATTCCACAAACCTAGGTCAAAAGAAAGTATAGGTTCTGTGCTAAACAAGAATTGCCATTTTTTTAAAGTAAATTGACTCATTTCACTCTCCTAATTAGAATTCTGTTTCCTTCACATCTCCCCATTATGCACACACACAGAAATGAAAAGAAGTACATGGGTGTTTTGGGCAGAGGGAGAGGCTAGAAATGCAGTTCAGTTGCGGTCATTCTTGTGCTGATCAGAAAGCTACTTCTCTGTCTTCCTTCTGCAGATACTTTGGTTGGCAGGAGGCACAGTGTGACTGATTCACACATAAAAAAAAATCTCCCATTTATTAATTAAAAGTCACAGCTTGCAGCAACTGCCGAAGGGAAAACAAATTGATTCTCTCTGTTGTCGAAGTGACATTTGCAGCAGAAAACAGAGAGAGCTCCTGAGCCTACGGAGATCTGATATGTTATTTGAGATCTGATAACCTGCCTTCTTCACAGCCCAAGGTGTTCAGCTATCTGACAACCAATCACATGCAGGCGAAGAAAAGGCCCTTGGTATCGACAACTGGCCACTAGTGCATAGACCAATTAGCCACCTTGTTGCCAACTGAATCTCCATTTGCGCACATCCTTGTCTCCAGCTTGTTTGCACATTTTTCTATTACAGTTTTGAACAGCAGCTGTGTGAACAGTGCCTAAAATGAGAATCAAGTTACTTGCTTTCAAATGCGGTAATCCTTCAGCAATCTGTGGGTTAAGATAGTTCTTCCCCTATTTAGCCCGCAATCAAAAGATACAGAAAAAATAAAAAGACATGATCTTTATACTTTGCAGTGGTGTATCCTCCACCACTGATCAATAGATAGGCCCTAAACACAATATAGGCAATGGAGGAGTGAACTACCTCAAGAAACCTTTGCTCTGTGTAACATCCTACCACAAGCTGCCAGCAGTTGAAATAAGGGTAACAGTATAGCTCCCAATACATTTATAGAATGTTTTGGTCTCTAGAAAGAGCGCAATCTGTTAACCACAGTAGATTTTTGGCCCTTTTACATTTCTAGTTATGCAATTGACTCTACATACCATATCTCTTTCTTAAGCATAATTTCTTGGAATATTAAAAGTGGCATGTAGATTTTGTGCCATGTGTGCTTCATTTAATATTGTTATTTAACTGATGATTTAATGATTGCACAATACCCATGAAGAACAGGTTTTATAGAGAGAAAATGGGAGGGACGGGGAGAGGAGTGACCATAGAGATCACTGACTTCAAATGAAAGGATGTGCCATTACTGATAGTCTACTTTAACTCAGGGTGAAACTGGACTTTGCACAATAATGCAAAACAGCTCATAGTAAACTGGCAGACTATTTTACACACCAACCAATTTTCTTTTCAGCTGATTTCCACTGAGGTGTAAAGCAGTCTATTGATTCACAGTTGTCATTTTGTAAAATTCAACACATCAGTTTAATTCCTGGAAAATTTTCTTTTGGAAAGCTGTTTTGAAGTGGTTACTATTGTGCTCCTAAAATAGTAGGCCTGCATTTGTTTGTTTTTTTTTGAAAGGCGTGTGCATTTGTATGTTACTTTACAATACCACTGGACGACCCAAAGGACTTTAATGATGTGCATGTGAAGTGTAGTCATTGTTGCAATGTAGGGAACATGACAGCAAACTTGTAGTCAGGAAGCCTCCATCAAAAGCAATGGAATAATGACCAAACAATCTGTTTTTGTGATGTTTATTGAGTGATGAATATCGGCCAGGACACTGAGGTAATTCCCCCACTCTTCTTTGAAACAATGCTGTGGGATCTTCACCATTCACCTCAACAGACAGATCGGGCCTCAGTTTAATGCCCCATCTAAAAGATGGCACCTCTTGGTATGGCGCTGAGTAACAGCATAGATTTTTCTGTTTAAATCTTGGAGTGAAACTAGAACCTTGTTACTCTTGAGTGCTACCAACTGAGCCAATACTCGATTGATCAGAATTAAAGGCCAGGCAGGTTCTGCTCTGTGCTTGGTTGTTGCACATTGCCAACATACTAGAAAATTTCCTCTGTCTTGAAGTCAATATATCGTTTCCCAGATGAAAATGTTGGTATTTGTCCTATACCCAAACCAATGTCAACCTCAGTGTTCAGACTGCTGCAAAGAGAACCTTGGGAATGTCTTCTATGACTTATCTTCACAACTTTCTCTTCCTTTCTGTAACAGAGGAACTGGACTTATTTAGCAGAATAGCCATTAAATCCAAGATTAAAGTCTAGGCATTGCTGTCTGAAGAATGTTGGCGATTACTGAGTATTTTGTGCTGTGCTATTCAATGGAACATCTAATATGTAGGTATAGAATGTATTGGAAAGTTGTTCTCCCCTACAATACATGCATAGCACTTCCTGTAAAGTTCCTTAAAACTTTCACCACAATACTCTCCAGTAGAACAGCTGCAGCCACAATCTACCTCTTATTGTATTCTTTGCCAAATTCTAAAGTCATTAGGATCCATTTAGGGGTAATAGGAAATATATTTTGAAACTTGGCACTTCCAGACCACTTGGTTGTTGCAGAGTATCCCACGCCTGCTATTTGCTCACTTCTGCACTGAACACGCTACAGTTTTGTTAATAATGGCATTAAGATACAGCCTTCAGTTTCCTAGGGTCGCTTTCCCACATCGTTAGGGTGGGCACTAAAGGCAAAGAAAATTATTCCAGTGCAAGGTTTTTGGATAGCTACCAAAGCATCTAGACTTAGTTGATTCCATACAAGAGGAGCAGAACTAAAAGTATGCCAGAGAGATCAGCAGGCGTCAGAGGCAAGCTGCCCATACTTGATGTCATTACTAGTAATCATATCTGCAGGACCAGGCACAGCTGCTGAAGGGAACTGGCTCCACAGGCTCTGGTTCAACAGAGAAGCAATTACACAATAGAGCCATCTTCTGCAATGAGCTGTTTTTCCAAAGTCACTGCCAAGCCTAAGTTCATTGCTCCCTAACTCATTTTTTGCCTCCAGACCCTTAAAAATTAGCATAGGATTATCTTCAGTTTTCCCCTATTTGCTTCCTATTGATAGTCCAAAATGATACATTATTTTGCAATTCAATTCAATCATGAAAGGTTCACCAAATTTCATCTCAGTGCTGCACTTAGCAAAGAACTGCTTCTTCCTGACACCTAATAGCATATGTGGAAGATAAATCACATGCATATGTCTATTTCCACAGATACTTTTCCTGAACCATGTTATTAGTCTTTTGTTGGAGGTTATATCTTGAGGGTCACTATGCTGCATGCAGACTGGCTGACCAAGAGACTCTCCCCTTCGTACCACCTGGCCTGGCCATGTTTGAAGGGTTTATACGTTGATAATCAACCGGGTTGACCACATTATGACTGCACTTTTTTATGGCTTTCAGAGTTAGAAATTCTGGCTCACAGACAGGGACGCAACAACAACTTTCCACTTCAAAGAACAGTTGCTTATTAACAAACACTTTCTCCCATTCACCTATAAATGCCTACCTGAATGTCATCTTTTGAAGTTCACTGTCTACATCCTTTACGGTTTCCAGAACTGTGGTAATGATTTTTGGTACATTGGAGAAACTCTGGCTTCAGGTTCGCTGCCTTTGAAAATAGGATGTTTCTGCATAACCTACCAAAATAGAAAAGGGACATGTGTTTGAATATTGGCTCCAAGAGATGCTTTCAACAAAGCATTGGATGTTGAGGTTTTTGCTGATGTTTCTGTGTGTTTGTTAGAAAGTAGCAGAGCACAAGTGGGATGCTACTACTCCGAACATGGGTGAACCTTCCAGATTTGAAACCATTTCACTTAAGTGTGGCATGGAGCAAATTAGCTACCAGCTGCTGTACAAATGATTGATCAAAATATGGCCTCTGTACACGCCAAATATAAGGCAATATTGTATCAATAGAAGCTTCGCTTGTTGCATTAGATAGTCATGCATGGCACAGGAATGATCAATATCATCAAAAACTACAGTCATCGTCATGTAGGTCACCTATATAAATGAAAAACCTGACAGCTGTGCCCTGTTTGGAACTCACTTGGAACTCTCTATCCTGTGGAGAGATACCTGTGGACATCTAGGTCCTTTGGTATAAAGTCACTCCTGTCTTCTCTAAAATTTGGAAGGTTAAGGATTGATCTGGTTGAAGTCCTCATGATATGAACAGAAAAAGACAGGGTAGATAAAGATAAACTATTTCCACTGCTTGGGGATTCTAGAACTAGGGGGAGCAGTCTTAGAATTAGTGCTACACAGTTCAGGAGATATGTTAGGAAGCATTTCTGTGCACAAAGGTTGGTAGACGTTTGATTCTCCAAAATCAGCAATTGATGCTAGATCAGTTGTTAGTTTTAAATCTAAGATAGATAAATTTTTGACAAGCAGAGGTATTAAGGGATAAGGGCCAAAGGCAGGAAAATGGAATTAGGCTGCAGATCAACCATGATCTCACTAAATGGCTTGAGGACTGAATGGCAATTCCTTTCCTATGACCTATATTCCTATGTAAATGCAGTGACAACAGATGAGGAAGTAGTGCATTGACTTGTTGCATTTGTGAACTGTTTAGCAAAACTCTTGTCTAATTTGTCACCAGAATATGAACTTCTACACAAGCTCATTGCTAAGGGTGTGCAGTGGTACTGGGGCACAGAACACGAAGCAGCTTTCACTGAAATTAACAATACCAGTGTTGATCTTTAGCAATGGTGTAAGTCTTCAAAATTTAAGCCCTCTGAACAGTTTTAAATATAAAACATCTTTATAGCAGTAGCAGTAACAAAACCTGGAAAAGTGAGTGTATGCCACAGATGTAAAAGATCTCAATATATCTTTAAAGAGATCTTGCTAGTGTCACTAGTGAAGTCACCTTGCAGTGCAATGCCAGTAAGGCGGGACTTTGAACAACCCTTGTGCAGCAAGGACAATCACTTGCAGTTGCACCCAAGACACTAACACAAACTAAACAATGTTATGCTCAGATAGATTGCCTTTCTTTGTGGGCTTTTTAAATGATTCCATTTTGAGAACAAAGTGAACAAGTCACCTCAAAACATCTTTCTCAATCTGCTTTCCAGAGATATAATCTGGTTGTATCACACATGCAATGAAACTACATGTATATTGTGTATAGCGATAACAAGGTGTGGTGCTGGATGAACACAGCAGGCCAAGCAGCATCAGAGGAGCAGGAAGGTTGACGTTTCGGGCCTAGACCCTTCTTCAGAAATATTGTGTATATGTTGTCACAAGCAACACTCTTGAAGAAGGAAGTTGATTGTGCTACATGTGGAATCTTCTAGGGTTAATGAGAAGCAATGGCTAAGCATACACTGGAAGACACCACCTCAACATAAACATTGAATCTGAGAAACAAGTCCCTTGCTAAAGTCAAGTAATCTATGTAACAAGATATAACTTTCCAAGTGATGCAGTGTGCAGTGATGAAAGGATGGCCAGAATGCATTCAGGACACAGATGTTGCTCTGAGAAGTATTAGACATGGAGAGATGAAGTGATTGCCAGACATGGCGTCTTGTACGAAAGAAATAGAAACTAAGCAGTAGTTTCTTATATTACCCTCTTCAAGAAGGATAATACCTGAAACGTTGACTGCTCCTTTCCTCTAGATGCTGCCTGGCCTCCTGTTTATCAACCTTAGATTCCAGCATATGCAGTTTTTCTGTCTCTAAATAGTTTCTTATGCCCAGGGAGATGAGAAGAGATACTGATATGTATTCATGCATGCCATTAAGGAATTGGGTGTGGTCTGAGGAAGGCAAGAAAAATGCTTTACAGGCCAAACATAAGCATTGAGATTAAGGGCCACATTAGCTAGTGATGACATCCGAGAGAGGTTGTGGATGAATCTTGAAGTAGACATCTTTGCTGTTACAGGAAGTGATTCATGACAGTTCTGAACATTGAGAGTTAGACCAACCAACCTCAACATTTACCAGTTAGATTGTTAAATGATTGGAAACATACATAAGCTGTTATGGCATTCCAGGCATTGTGATGAGTGACACTAGTCCTCAATTTGCAAGTGAAGAATTCAACCACTTAATAAAGGATTAGGAAATTAATCACCATACGTCATCTCTACATTATTCCCAGACAAATGGAAAGGTTGAGGTGGCAGTGAAAATCACAAAGGAATCATAAAGAAATCAAGCAAACCCAGCACAGACTGTACAAGTCTTTCAATGGAGAAACACAGCTACTAATAACATGTAAAGTAGTGCACTTGAATGAAACACCATTATACCCTAATTATAAAAAAAAGGCTGCTGAAGCTAAAAATAATACCAGGGGTGGATGAGACAGAAAGCAAAATTTCACCCAGATAAAACTACAAAATAATTGCCAGAGCTGAGGATTGGACAGCAAGTTACAATGGAAATGTTCAACACTGTCGACAAGAGTCAGCCCATATGGCAACTTTTGCGACCTGGCTTGAGTACTTGTCACCTTGATTATATGCAGTGAACATGAAAGACTAGATATATTGTCACAACCTTAGAGATCTATGTACAACTAAAGAAATTATGCTGCAGGCAGCTGACCAGGAAGATGTGATCTGACCATCTGTACAGAGTGACCATCAGTCCTCTATTCTCCAGCAACAGAGATGGATCAGCAACAACAGTGAGCAAGACAGCAGCAATCACCATGAGAACAGCACACAGAGAAGGAACATTACCCCAAGAATGAACAGCCAGCAATCATGCACACGTGTACCATTGGGTGACCTGTACTATTTCAAATCATGTAAGCAGTTTTGTCAATGAATGATAATTTTATCTGTGACCATGTATATTGGGTAACTTGTGTCTCTTGTAACTTCAGTTGGAGGTGTATGCAATTTTATTTCATGCAAAGGGGATATTTGGACAAATGCAATTGTAGTTTGCGCCCTGACTACTTGCCATACCATAGCCTTACAACCTCTAACTCTGCTCTATGTGCCTTCTTGTGTAGTACATGACTACTATTCTGCACATCATTTGAAATTACTTGTGAAAATGCAACTAATCCAAGATAGTTTTTTTTAATTCTATGAATAACAATTCTAGTTTTTGTCTTCAAACAAAAACAGAAATTGCTGCAGAAACTCAGCAGTTCTGACAGTATCTATGGTGAGAAAGCAGAGTCAACATTTTAGGTCCAGTGACCCTTCATCACTAGACCCAAAACATTGACTCTGCTTTCTCTCCACAAATGCTGCTGGATCTGTTAAGTTTCTTCATCTATTTCTGCTTTTTGTTTCAGATTTCCAGCATCTGCTGTTCTTGCTTTTACCCTGGCTTTTGTCCTCCTCACTTCTCCCACCCTTTCTAAGACAAATCCACAATAAATCAAAAACATTAAGTCAACTCCCCCTCCCACTTCCTGGACAATATGTCCATCCTGGGCCTCTTCCAGTGTCACAACGACGCCACCCGGAAACTGGAGGAGCAGCACCTCATATTCTGTCCTAGGAGCCTACAGCCCAATGGTCTCAATGTACACTTCACCTATCACCATCCCACCTACCTTCCCCAGCCCCACCCCTCCTCTCTCTGTTTATTTCAGAGCTCCCTTCCCCCTCCTCCATTTCTGAAGAAGGGTCCCAACGCGAAACGTCAGCTTTCCTGCCCCTCTGATGCTCCCTGGCTTGCTGTGTTCCTCCAGCTCCACACTGTGTTATCTCTGACTCCAGCATTGGCAGTTCTTACTGTCTCCACGTAACTATTTAGTGCTATTTTGATACTTCTAATGGTATTTCGTTCAGTGGACAATTTTTAC
Organism: Ginglymostoma cirratum; assembly: GCA_024137785.1. Taxonomy (NCBI): domain Eukaryota; kingdom Metazoa; phylum Chordata; class Chondrichthyes; order Orectolobiformes; family Ginglymostomatidae; genus Ginglymostoma; species Ginglymostoma cirratum. The sequence continues at coordinate 11,631,621 of JAHRHZ010000029.1, forward strand.
ATGAATTTTAAAGGAAATAGTTACAAATAGACCTGATAATTTAACTTTTGAATAAGAATGTGAGAAACGAGTAATGGTTGGATTAGTTCAAATAAGCAGAACCTAAAATTCTTTTGCCTGATAGGATAATTTGAATTTAGCACATGAACATGTTGCATAATGTATTATTCTACTATACTTCCTTGGAAACTAATCTCCTGATTGTTAATTTTACATCTCAATTTAAAATGTGTGGAGGTGAAGCTAACTGAATGTGAACAAATCTTTGCAAAGACCTTTTCCTGCGGCTGTTCACCCTTATTGTAGTGTTAAGGAATTATCTCAGGTGGATGTGAACTGACTGCCAGGCAACCAATCAGACAAGTTGTTAGATAGTAGGATCCCCTAATTCCTGGATCTGAGATGTTTCTGTCATTCTTTAGACTGTTGAGTCTCAACTTGGCAAAGGACAAGTTTCTAGATCTCTAGTTTTTCAAGCAGTTAAATAATAATTTCCGGGAAACTGCGTGATGTGTTCCGAAAGGCACAGTTAAACATAAGGAAAATTGTTTAAAAAATACTATCCTTGAAATTACTCCCATGATAGTTAGTTATCAACTACTTAATACAGTCTTCTTTAAATTTATTTTCTGCTATTTAGAGGATGAGTTAAGCCTGTTAATTTTTTTCTATTTTGGACAGAGAGCGTAGGCTTTTGCCTAGTAATATTTGGAAGAGAAATTTTAGACGAATGGGAATGGATTCACAATATAATTTCAGGCTTATTATTCAAATCAAGATAATGGGGGAAGTTTGAGGAAACAAATAACATTTAAAGTTTGAGCAAAAAATATTTCGTAGAAGGATCAGGAGAGAAAAAGATGCTAG
>JAHRHZ010000029.1:11632887-11645570 GCA_024137785.1 Ginglymostoma cirratum
ATGCTGCTTGGCCTGCTGTGTTCATCCAGCCCCACACCTTGTTATCTTGGCCAGGTGCATCTTATTGATTGGGTTTGTTAACATGGGGCCAAACAGGGAGTCTTGGCTGCCAGGTATAAACAGGAGTCTGAGGAATTCTCCTCACTCTAGGGACTGGCTCTGAGCTAGCTGGTTAGAGTCTGTGGCATGCGTGCGTGCAAAGGGTGACTTGGTAATGGGATACCAGCCTCCGTGGAGTTATTTTGAGTAAATAACTAAGTGACTGTGTGGCTAAATATGATATGAATTTAGAAATTAGGCCTTTTCTATGCATCAGAATAAGTTGTCAGTTGTTATCGGCAGTGTTATCTGGAAAGCTAGAGTTATAATTCTTGAAAGATTAAGGATATGGTTGTGATGTGAAGTTGATCATCAACACTTAAAGATAAGCTGACAGAGTCCAGGAGGAAGCAGTCTTCATTAGCCTGAGTTAGCCAGGAATACAGAAGATATGGTGAATCAGAGAAGAATAAAGCAGTAGAAAAGAAGCCAGCACTGATATTTTGCAATCATGGAACCAGCCAGTTGTAGACTGCCAGACACTGCATATAGATTCCAGAGAATTTGGAGGGCATCAACTATTGATTGTGACAGACAGCCACACTTAGAATGGTTTGAAGGCTTTCCAATTAATTGAACAGCATCTCTCAAAACTCTAGACATATTGCCCAGTTTGTTTGTAGTTTGTGTTCACAGAAGAAATTTTGTCTGTCCAAGGATGTTAGTTTTGTTTGAGGAGTTTTCAAATTTCATAAGAATAAATGGGGTAAAACCACACCGTACTGCTTCAAATGAAGCACAGGAGTGTGTCGGATAAATTGTTAAGCTTACTGTCGTTAAAGAAACACTAGATACAAATTGGAAGAAACATCGAATGTCCTTGAATGATAGACAAGTGTATGCTTTGTTTATTTATTAAAAGATACTTCAGTCTGCTAATGACAGAGCACCGAGTTAATTCATTCTTAGAAAACCAACTTAGAATGATTTTTCTCAATGGTAGCTATATTTAGCAAATAAGAGTCATAGTTAAGGTAGTGTGAGAAAAACAAGTCAGCAGTTGAACTAGAAGGTTAAAAGGAAAGACCATTATTAGAAGTGACTAAAGCAGATACTAGATAGAGTTACAAACATATGTCGGCATCACACATATTTGGCTAACATGTTTTCTAGTGACAGGGTTGGTCTATACATATAGATCAAGTTTTACCTTTTAAGAGGTTTACAAGAAGGAAGAATTTGGGATGAATCAAATGAATCCAACGAATTGGAGAGTTGGGAGGGAAAAGTGCTGGGTACAAAAATTACCCCAACACAAGCTCTGCTTGAAACCAGTTCAGATTGTAGTCAGTGTTCGACAGATTTGTTTGAAGTGGAAAATTCAAACGATAAAAGGCAAAATCAAGCACTGTTTGGGAGGAAAAAGTCTTCTTCTCAGACTCAAGCCAAAATGAGTCAGGGTCCTTTCCATATTCATAAAGTTTGACAAGGAAATATTTATCCTCTTAGGAATAGGAAACCAGTGGTCAGGTTGGGTTTGTAAACAAGTGAAAAGCAACAATATATTTATGTTCTAGGTAACAAGGAAGTGGTAGATGCAGGTACAGTGACAACATTTAAAAGACATTTAAATAGGTTCCTGAATTGGAAGGATTTAGAGGGATTCAGGCCAAATGCAAGCAAAAAGGATTAGTTTAGTTTGGAGAAACTCGATGGACAAGTTGGACCGAAGGTCTCTTTGCATGCTGTATTACAATGTAACTGAACTTCTGTGTAACCCTTCATGAAGCGGGGTGTGTGGTAGCTCTCTCTTGTGGCCGTTTGTAGACATATGTCCGTTAGTAAAGTGGAATAAACTAGTTTGGCTCAATATGAATTCCAGGTGTGCACTCCAGTGTTTCTGACCTGCAAAGATATCCTCATTGCAAATCTTCTGAAAAATATACTGTATGTACATAGTGGTATCATAAAATCGTCAATGAACCAGCACAAACAGGCAACGTTTCTGAAAATAAATTCTGAAAAGTTGTTTTTGTAAAATGTGCTTGAAATATTGTAGACCAAAGGTGGTGCAGTTTTATTAATAGAGCTGAAAATGGATTCTACATATAAAGAGAATTTAATCAGACTTCATAGTTCACCACACATGGGTAAACTAATTATTAATGAGAATTTTTGGAATCAAAAAGATTTATGGCATTGTGCTGTACTCGGTTTCTTTGTAAATGAAGAAAGTCATTATATATTTAAAGCCTTGTGAAGTTACGCCTATTGGTGCCATTAATCTTTCAAAAAATGCTTAATTTTAAGAAAATACCATGAGGACTCATATACATAGGCAGGTCAAATCGACAGTTAACAGAAAGCCACAATGCTGATGATTTGTTCTGAAGATATTAGAATCAAGAATCATAGAATTCCTACAATGTGGAAACAGGCCCTTTGGCCCAACAAGTCCACAATGACCCTTGGAGCATCCCACCTAGACCCATCTCCCTATAACCCACCTAATCTGCACATCCCTGAACACTAGGGACAATTTACCGTGGCCAATCCACCTAGCCTGCACAACTTTGGACTGTGGGAGGAAACTGGAGCACCCAGAGGAAACCCAAGCAGACACGGGGAGAACGTGCAAGCTCCACACAGACGATCACCCGAGGCTGGGATCAAACCTGGGTCCCTAGTGCTGTGAGGCAGCAGTGCTAACCACTGAGCCATGCCATATTGCCAGCCTTATAGGAGAAACTGGCTCAAGTGAGATTTTATTAAGTCAGTGCAAAATATTGTGCAAGCTCAAATTGCAGTGGATATAATTTGTACTAAAAATGTATTGGTTTGGCCAATTTTTGTTTGAATTGTGCTGGAACTAAAAGCTCCTACTTTTTTCATTTAACAACAAAATAGATCTGATATTTCAAGAGGATATTCAGTCCTCAACTGTGTTAAATCATCTGGATGTTCAAATATGCTGGGTTTTTAAACAAAATTAGTTTAGATAAATCCAACAATGTACATTCACAATGTGGTTGCAAAATACTTTATCAGAAAATACAGACTTTTCAAACCATGGAGTCATGTTATTGTATTCAGTGGACTCTCAATTAATAATTGTTCAACCTGTTTCATAATTCCTTTTGACAAAGATAGACCCATCATTGTTGAAAAAAATCCAGTTAACAACAATTGGATGTCTGTAATATAGTATTCAGCACAAAGCCTACACGATTCACTACAATGTAAGATCTGGTTTTACCTACATGAATACATATACCCATCAGACAGTTGTTTATTTTACTCGTCATTTGCCCATCAGGTTACTGACTAGACGTGACATTCCTGATCCAGAGAGCTATGCTATTCCATACTATATGCTATTCTTTAGGCAAACATTAAGAGGTGCAAAGAATGATTTTCTTGCAGTGTCTCCCTGGACTAATTTGGCTAATTATAAATTTCACATCCAGGCAATTTTGAAAGCAGTGAGAAGTGACATGCATTCAGTTAAGTTTGTTTTTGTAAATTTAATTTAATGCAATGTTGCAAAAAGATTTCCTGTAATTTTTCAATCCCGTCATTGTACTTCCTTTTATAATGCACAATGGTTAGGAAGCAAAGCATTAAGTAGTACCCTTTGTACAGACTAAAAGCGTTCTTTTTATAAGAGAAATCCACATCAATATTATGGAAAATGCTTAAAAATAAACAAACTGCATATGGCGATGGGCATTTGAAAGAAAAACCTGTAGTTGTAATATATTACTTTATTTTTTTCTGCATTAGGATTTTATCCATTCTGCTCTTGCCTGTAACCTTAATCATCTTCTTCATATATTCTTTCCTCAGCCGGAAGAGCATGTGAATGGCCAAAGACACCTTTGCTGATTTTGCCACCAGTCCTACCCCATGGCTTTGCCAACATCAGGAGGTAATCTTACAGTGTGAGATGAGTAGATTTCTGGTTCAATCATGCTTTAAAAGCACTAGTACGAAAAGAAGAAAAACATTTTTTAAATTCTTTGAACTTTATGCACGAATTGCAATTGCTGCTGGTTAAGATTCTGAATTATTTCTCTAACAGAGATTCTAATGTTCGGAGGTGAGAAATCCGTATCTAGATTGTGGAACTACACAGGTGCCCCTATATAACCTAATAAACCTTTTCTGTGACAAGGTCAGCCAGACCTATGGTCAGATTTGTACTACGATAACTGTAGTTTTTGTTTTACATCAATGTTGTAGTGTAAGTCATGTACAATCCTTTACTGCACTACAAAATAGAGTCATAGAGTCATACAGCACTGAAATAGACCCTTCGGTCCAACACCTCCATTCCGACCAGGTTTCCCAAACTAACCTAGTCCCACTTGCCTGCATTTGGCCCATATCCCTGTGAGCCCTAGATAACAAGGTATCCCTGTAAGCCCTTTCTGTTTGTGTACAAATGTCTTTTTAAATGATCTAACTTTACCTGCATCAACCACTTCCTCTGGCAATTCATTTTGCATATGAACCATCCCTCTGTGACAGAGATACCCTTCAGGTCCCTTTTAAACCTTTCTCCTCTCTCCTTAAAATTATGCTGTCTAGTTTTCAAATCCCCCACTTTTGATGAGAATATTTCCTGTTCAGACCTCATTATATTGTATGATGTGATTGTTCCACTTGGACTTTGCATATTTGCAATGCTCATCAAAAACCATAATGGTTTTCTTTAGCAAATGGTGACAGAACTCTAATATCCCAAGTAAGGCAGTACAGCATTCTTTAATCTTAATAAGAAGCCACATTAAAATTTTACTGAAAAGTGAATAATTTCATGAGATATATTGCTTAAATATTGGGTTTAGTTACTATTCAATGGGCGGCATAACCACAATCCTTCAATCTCATGGCAATAATGTACTGAAATATCTTTACACAGGTGCTGTCTACTCCATTTTCAAGTTTCCTGTCTGAAGCATGATACTCTAATCAGATCCTTTTAGCCATGTCTCTGGTACAACTATTAAATATTGCTGCAGGTTGATTTGGTAGAAGTTATGCTTAGGTAGTTTCAATTTACTTTATAGATATTTCCAAATCTCTGTCCAAGATGGTTGTTCAACTAAATTGCACTCAGTTTAATGTTTCATCTAAAACAGTCATAGGTGACCTTAATCATCATGTAGATTGGAAAAATCAGGTTGGAAGAGATAGCCACGAGGAAGAATTCATAGAATATATTTGGATTAGATTTCTGGAACAGTGTTTTGTGGATCCACCCAGGGATCAAGACAGTTTTAATAAACGATCTCAGAGTAAAAACTTCATAAAGTTATTCCAGTTTTTTAAGGAGATTACTAGCCATTTAGATAGAGGGGCACCAGTACATACAATATTTTTAGATGTCCAAAAAGATCTCTTTAAGATTAAAAAAAGGTGGTAGTCCATGGGGTTAGTATATTGGCATGGATAGAGGATTAGCTAGCTAATAAAAGACAGCATTGGGATAAAGGGGTCATTTTCAGTAAAGCAACCCATAACTCAGTGTGACAGATCAATGCTGGTGCCACAATTACAGATAAAATGTATCAATAATTTGGATGACAGAAGTGAATGCACTGTATTGCCAAGTTTGCAAATAACATGAAAATAGGTGGGAATGCAAATAGTGAGGATGGCATAAAGAGTTTTGAGGGATACACACAGGTTAAGTGAGCTGGCAAAAACTTTTCAGATGAAATACAATGTGGGAAAATGTGAGGTTCTGCACTTTGGTGGGAAGAGTAGCAAAGTTGAATATTATGTAAGTAAGGAAAGACTATGGAAAGCCACAGTTCAGAGCAATATGTAACATATAAGATTTTTTAAGGGGTTTGACAGGGTAGGTGTGAAAAGATTGTTTCCCCTCGTGGGAGAATCTAGGACCAGAAGGCATAATTTCAGTGAGGGATCTTTCATTTAAGGCAGAAATGAGGAGGAATTTTCCTCTTTATAGTTGATTCTATGGAATTTGTTATCATAGAAGGTAATTGAGGCTGGGTCATTTAAGTATGTTCAAAGCTGCTATAACTAGGCTTCTAATTATTATGAAAGGAATGAAGGGCATGTGGATAAAGCAGGAAAGTGAGGTGAGGATTGTCAGGTTAGCCATGATCTCATTGAGTGGCATAGCAGGCACCATGTGCCAAATGACCACCTTCTGCTCCTTTGTCCAATGGTTTAGTGGTCTTATGCTACCTTCAGCAACGCAGCATTTCCTCAGTAATGCAGCAGAATGTCACTCTAGATTTTCTGCTGAAGTATCTAGAGTGGTACTGGAATCCACAACATTTTAAATCAGAAATACAAATGGCTGTAGTCATGGCTGATGCCTGAGATATTGAAGGTTTTCCTGTTTATATTATGCCAGCATACATTGAATGTTTGATCCAAGCTCTGTTTGCTCACAGAACAATCATCTCAGCTAATTTAGTGATGGTTTGGCAGCTACTGGTCACTGTGTATTGTGAAAATGACAGGAACTCTACCAGTCCAACTCATCTATCATCTGTACTTCTTTCCTGATACTAGTTCCTGGTTTAAAAATATCACTGCTATAAAATTCTCAACATTGATTTTATAACGCTTAATGGTATTGCCCTCATCTTTATAACCTTCAGCTCTACAACCTTCTGAGATTTCTGGACCATTTGAATTTTGATGTCTTACACATCCCCACTCTTCATTGTTCCAACACGAGCGACCACACTTCTGGTATGCCCTCCCTGACCTACTTCTGATCCGTACATGTATATGTTCATATGTATATTTCTATGTAGCATCATTTCTGTTCCTCCTTCTAGGGCATTGTTTAAAACCCAAAAATTGTGATCAATACTGCCATTCTAATATTTCTATATGTAGTGCAGTGTCAAATATTTTTCTGGTAACACTTCTGTGAATTTTCTGAGGAGTTTTAATTGTGTCAAAGGTGATGTGTAAATGAAAGTTGTTTTTGAACAATTGCAATTAAGAATGTTTTGGTTGTGAAACATGCTCATTCTTTGCTATTGCCATTTCTATGTGAGATGCATTAAAAATAGACTGGCAGATAAATGAGAATCTTGCATTATCTTTCATTTTGCTAATTTATAACCCAGTTTAAAAAATCATCCGAAAGTCGCATTCTTATTTTCAATAAAATGTTTTGAAATATCATCACTTAAGCTGTTCTCCAGAACGGTACTTTTTCTGAAATTCATTTGTGGGATGTGGACATTACCAATCCCTCATTGTCCTTGAAGATGGTGGTGAGGTATCTTCTGGAACCGCTACAGTTTATTTGTTGCAGGTACACCCACAATGCTGTTCGGGAATGTGTTTCAGGCTTTTGACCTAGCGGTACTAAATGATATATTTCCAATCCAGGATTTTGAGTGGCTTGGAGGGGATTTTGCAGATAGTGATATTCCCATGTATTTGCCTCCATTGTTCTACTAGATGGTAGTATTTGTGGGTTTGGAAGCTGCTGTCTAAGGAAACTTGGTGAATATTGTACGCATATAGCAAAGATTCCAGATATTTATTTATTTATTTGATATCTGCAATTATTTACTAACTATTGGTGTGACACCTAATCTCTTTTAACTGTGCACAACTGTTCCTCGCCCCTTGGGATTAACAAATTAATGCAAGTAATTAGGTTTTAGTTTGGTGTCCTTGTGGATTTATGTCAGAGGTTAATTTTTTTAAAAGGTTGTCCCTGTTCACTCTGAGATGCTAAAATTTATTGCCATTGAATCGATGGTTCTAAGGCATCCTAATGAACTGCTCTAGTCTGTGATCAAAGTATTCCCACAGTACTATCAATGAGGAAATTACAGGATTTGGATTATAAAGGTATGTTGACTATATGGCCGAGTCAGAATTGTGTGTTACTTGAAAGAAAACCGGGGAGGACTATGATTGCATTAAGAAGATGAGAAATATGAACAAGGCCAGGTGTTATGACCCCAGAGCCCCTCTGACATATAATAAGGTTGTGGAATATTCATCCCAGCTCTGCTTTCCTGACTGATCTCCACATCTTCTGATTTCCATAGCTTCTAAGCATCTATAATCGCAGTCCTGAATATGCTCAGTGATAGAATATCCACAACCCTTTTGTGGTCGAACATTCCAAAGATTCAAAATTCTGTCTGACATGATGATCCTTTATCCCCAGATTTTGTTTGCCCGTTCCAGTTTCTAGACAGGAGAAATGATCTCTCAGCATCTATTTTGTAAGCCCTCACAATAAATGAGGCCATCTCTTGTTCTCCTGAGCTCCAAAACTATAAATCTGTTTTACTCGCTGACTCATCATTGAATAACTTCCTGTCCATTCGAATGAACCTTTGTTGTCCTTCGTCCAATGAAAATATGTCCTACTGTGGCCAAAGCACTGCACGGTATGCTTGTTCTAGTATCACGAAGGATTTTGCAATTGCATCTATAGTTCCTTACTCTTGTACCCCAATGATTTACAATATTGGTCAGATTATAATTTGATTTATTTGCTTGCTGTACTCACCTGTGTTTTATGTAGGAGGCATCCAGATCTCTGACTATCAATATGACCAAGGCTTTCAGTTTTTTTAAGAAATATACTTTTCTTCTATTCTTACTACCAAAGTAAATAACTCCTCATTCTATTCAATTTCACCTTCTTTCTAAATCCCTTACTTGTCTATATACTTCTGCAGATTGTGTCCTCTTACAACTTACCTTCTCACCTAGCTTTGTAAGATGAGCATACATGGATAAATTACACTTGTTCCTTCATCAAAGCCATTAAATCACATTATAAACTGTTAAAACCACTGCACTGTTCTAGTAATTGCCTGCCATCCAGAAAATTGCCTGTCTTTTAGTACTTTATGGCTTCTATCCTTTAATTCTACATCTTTGCTGATAAATTATATCCAAACCCATGAACCCTTATCTTGTGTTTCAGCCTCTCATTAAACATCTTATTGAATATTTATTGAAAGACAAATTTGTTACATCCACTGTTTCTCTTTTATCTGCTGTGCTAGTCATTTCGTCAAACTCCAACTCGTAAACACAATTTCCTTGCATAAACCACATTAAGTTTAACTAATTGCCCTTTAATTCTCTGTTACCATTTTCATAATGATAGATCTGAGCATTTTCGCCACAACTAATGTTAAGCATGTGGATCAATACTTACCTGATTTTCTTTTCTTAAGCCTACTTTAGATAGTTACATTACAATCACGACGTTCCCATCCAGAGCCTAGAAACTATTCGAGGATCAGAACCAAAGCATCCACTTTTGAAAGCCTTGGATGCTGGCCATCAGGTTCCAGAGATTTGTTGATTTCTAGTTCCGTATTTTCTCTAGTAAATCTTCTTTACTAGTTCAAATTACATTCTATGTTACAATCCCAGACAAGACTGCAAAGTTTGTTACAATCCGGTTAGGGATTTGTAACTTTTTTATTTAAAATAGATAAAGTTTGAGATCCCAGGTAGTTACTAAGAGAATAAAGCCACAAGCTTCCATTTGAACAAGAACTATTTCAAATTAATGCTTGGTAGTGCCAAACTTAAACATTGCTAAATAGAGACTAGAAGTTGAGGCTTTTTGGTTTTGTACTCTTCAAAACAAGGATGGAAAACACAGACTTGAAAAATGAGCACTATTTTATAAAGAGTGATCCATCCTCACTATTGTGCTCTTGTATTCCTTTATAATCCGAGATGCTCCAACTCCCCACATACACATTTCTACCTCTTTTTCATTATTCCTGCTTTTTTTTCAAAATGTCATTCACCCTGGCATATTTTCCTGCAAACAAATCTCTGCAATGGATGAGGACATAACAGACCACCACAAGATTGGAGATATGCACCAGTGAGTACAAAAGAGTTCCTGAGTAGTCCAAGCAGTAGAATCATTATTTTAACACAATCATGGTTTTCTTCAGGACTTTCCGGACTAACCAGTGGCCTGCATTATAAGTGTACAGTCTTGCATAATGGGGTGGTTGAGAGGAGTCACTTGTCAAATATTGAGGAAGTGTTCCTGTCACCCCACGACCAGCTCTGACTTTGACTAGTGGACCAAGAAAACATGACGTTGACTGATTCAAGATGAATATGTCACGAGTACTAGCAGGAAAAAGGGCATTCATCAGAAAGATCTTAAGGGCATAGTGGCATACTAACAGGAGTGATAGCCATTGTGATTATAAGATGTACCCTTGCGAGCATGTAAAGCTCACAGAACCAATCACACTTGGTTGGTGATATTCTGCATCATTGAGAAACCTGAGCCTGGTCAAATCACATCCTCCATCTTCTCCTTGATCAGTGGAGAAAACAGTGAAGACTTTTCTCCCTCTATACAGGACTTCTGTGACCTTCTTGATGCAACAATGGATAGCTAACTACAATAATTTGCTAATAGTTCTTGTCCCCACTGCTGTAGAGATTCAGTATTATAAGTGACCTTGGCAGCTACTGGCCTTCAGGCACTGCAGGTAGAGTTATTAAAAAGTGGTAGAGTCAGTGGCCACCTCTTAGTGAAAGTCATGTACCTCACACACTACTCCTGGCTGAGGTGGAGTTAAAGTAATACTCCCTGGAAGTTCTTGGTGGATAGGACCTCCTACTGGGAGCCACCACCTCTTTCTATGGATTGTTTCCCATCTTGTTGCCTGTGTTTAATTTCTAAGTTACGCTGCAGCCCAAGAGGCTCTGCTACTTTAGCCCACATTACTGAAGCACAGTTTCTCCCGACAAGCCAACCAACTCCCCTGATCTCCAGTGGTGGTCGTTTGAAAATCCAAACTGGTTATAAGACTTCTCCACGAGTTCAGAATTCAGTGCTCCCATTAATGTTGCACCAGTAACAGCATGTTGAAAACAATTGGAATGGTTAGCTTTAAAAAAAATGCAGATGGAGGAGTTCTATGTGCAGCTGAAGTATGCTTATTTGATAGTGACTCAGTCTGGTAACTGGACCTCTTTGGTCCAAAATGAAATAGACCAATGTTACAGCTGCCTGATATCATTATCTGCCTGTTCTGTTGTGACCAGATGTGACCAGAGGGATGTTCTACAACTTCTTGACTTCAAAGCTTCAGGAACAGAAGCAACTGAAGCAATATGGAGCTGAATTTTGCAACCTTTCTCCTTTCCTATCACCCACCTTTTCTTTACACAGATCACTGTTATTCTGTGGCTTTGACTTTCTTATTAGATCTATATTTCTTCTCTCATCTGAACACCACACGTTTTTCTGCTTAAAGCACCACCTACAGCTCTCATTATTCCATTTCCCGGGACACTGATTCCAGCCAATTGATGTGAAGCCTATATCAGTAGAACAACTTCCTGTTTCCCCGTGCTGGTATCAGTGCCACTTGACTCTCAGCCTCTATCTCTCAGACAACTGTCTGAACCATGCATTCAACGCTGCTCTGTTTGATCCTACACTAACTTGGATGTAGCTTTGGTAGTACCAATGAGGTTCTAATTTTTTAATTTGAACCTTAGTCCTCAAACTTTCTCAGTAGAACCTTGTTCTCTGCAGCTTTGCGAATGTAAGACAACTGGATCTTCTATTTCCACATCCATATGCTCTAGTCCCATATCGTTAACCCTGCTGCCCTTGCATTTCTAGTTGGTCAAGAGCTTGTGTTGGAAGGCACAGTTGTATAAGTGTTAATGAAGCATGTAGCTTTTGTACGCTTACCAAAACTGGTTTCGTTTCAATTTGTATTTGTTTTACTCACTTTAACAATCAACTTGTTTTAAAATGAGATCAAACATAAATTTAGCAATTAAAGAATGGAAGTGTCTGAGGGAGATCTAAGCCAATGCCTCGGGTCTAAAAGAAGCTGCGCATAATTAGAAGCTTCAGCATGTGACTTGCTCAACACTATTTTAGCCACAGCAGAATGGTTGTCTCTGAAGCAGCAAGAGTTTAATTAGCAACCAGCTGGAGGCAAAAGAATGGCATTAATTTGATATTACCTTATTTGGAGTCTTCAGAAAGACTGATGTCTGTCTGCTTGTTATTAATGTTTCTTTCCAAACTTGGAGCTAACTGTACATAAGGCCCTGATGGATATTTCAAACTCTCCATTTTGTTATTAATCCAGGCTTCAACCACCAATGCAGTTCAAAGATTGTGTATTAACCTTCACAACTCAGCATTTGAATGACAGATTTCTGACTTGATTGTATTTCAGTGTTTCTGTTTCACCAGCATGTATGAGAGTCTAATATGTTACAGCTGGTGGCAAGCAAAACATGAGTTGGTCTTGTAATGTTGCTGTGTGTTTGAATCTTTACTTTTGCCCTAATTACTTTCCTTGCTTTCATAATATTTGACTTTAGTGATGAAATAGAGGACTCATTACCAGTCAAGAAATGCTGGCTATTACCTTTGACAAAAATATTTTATGATTGATCTCTACAGAAGCAGTGAAAATTTTGCTTCTACCAGAAGGGCAATCCAATGGTAATTTTGTGGATGCTAAATTATGACTTTATCGCTCTTCAGACAAACTGCAGATTTAATGAGATTTCAAGGTGTGGAGCTGGATGAACACCGCAGGCCAGGCAGCATCAGAGGAGCAGGAAAGCTGACGTTCGGGTCTGGACCC
>JAHRHZ010000029.1:11645970-11671725 GCA_024137785.1 Ginglymostoma cirratum
GTGTTCATCCAGCTCCACACCTTGTTATCTTAGACTCCAGCGTTAGCAGTTCCTACTATCTTTGCAGATTTAATGAAGTGAGTTTGTCAGGGTAGCACAAGAAAAGTTGTTAGGGCTCACAGCAACATATTCTCCAAAAAACCTAATCTTTGGAAAGATTGCGGCAGCACTGGGAAGAGGAAAAGGCCTCAATGATTATTAATCCATGCACCCAGAATTTTCTGGGGCCCCAGGTTCAAATCCCGTCAGGGCAGATGGTGGAATTTAAATTCAATATAAAAAATGTGAGTCTAATGATGACTATGAAACCGTTGTCGATTGTCAAGAAAAACCCATCTAGTTCACTAATGTCATTTAGAGAAGGAAATCTGCCATCCTTACCTGGCATGGCTTACATATGAACGCCAGACCCACAGACTGTCAACTGCCCTCTGGGCAATGAGGGATGGCCAATAAATGCCAGCCATGCTACCGATATACTTATCCCATCAACGAACAATAAAATCTGTCAGAAAGCAAAGCTGCATCTGTAACAAGTAGAGTGAATGTGTAAACAATTGACAAAAGTGGATAATTAACTATGTACATACCTTTCATGGTGACCAGAAGGTAATTGAAAAGCAATCCTGGCAGAAATAATTTTTGAGCAATTGTTGATACCTATGACTGTAAAGACCTATTTCAAGTATACTTGATGTAAAAGATCCATTTTATACAAAAAACATTATTATCAATTTTTATTCCATTTCGGTGGAAGTGTGGAAATACAATAGAATATAACAAATAGAAAGCTTTTACTTTAAAATTACTGTGTCCCATATACGGATATATTTTATTTACTCAGTCTAATTGTAAAGTGCACATTTTACTTTAAAGTCAAGCTAGTCACACTTTTTCCAAGCTAATCATGCAGTGATTGTTGATTCAGCATAAAGATTTTGTGACTTATGGTAACCTAAATTGCACAATACAACTTCCAAAACTGATCTTTAGAGGGTGAGTGGGCAAGATTGAAGCCACTGAGATTTGTCAATGCAATGGGCGTACAAAATAAAAGCTCTGTTATAGCTGGAAATTGTATGTCACTTTTAAGGGTCCAGACTGCAGATGACGATGGTTACTCCAGAGAGATTCTGATGTTAACTTGCAGCTGCCAGCCCTGGTTCAATAGTAACGCTCTTGTCTTAACTGGAAGGTCATGGCTACAAATACCACTCCATAGGTAAAACCCGTATTGTAGTCCAGTTGAGAGTCATAGTCACAGATGTACAGCATAGAAGTAGATCCTTCTGTCCAACTTGTCCATGCTGACCAGATATCCTAAAGAAATCTAGTCCAATTTGCCAGCATTTGGCCCATATCCTTCTAATCCTTGCTAATCATTTACCCATCCAGATGCCTTTTCAATGTTGTAATCGTATCAGCCTTGATCACTTCTTCTGGCAGCTTATTCCATACACCACCCTCTCTGTTAAAAAAAAATTGCCCTTTAGGTCCTTTTTTTAAATCTTTCCCCCCTCTCTCTCCTTAAACCTATGCCCTCTAGTTTTGGACTGCCCACCCTGAGGAAAAGACCTTATCTATTCACCTTATCCATGCCCCTCATGACTTTATAAACCTCCAAGGTCACCCTTCAGCCTCCGATACTCCAGAGAAAATAGTCCCAGCCTATTCAGCCCCTCTCTCGAGCGCAACCCCTCCAACCCTGGCAACATCTTTGTAAGTCTTTTCTACAACCTTTCAAGTTTCACAACATCTCTCCTATAGCAGGGAGACCAGAACTGCATACAGTATTCCAAAAGTGGCCTAACCAATGTCCTGTACAGTCGCAACATGACCTCCCAACTCCTATGGTCAATGCACTGACCGATAAAGGCAAGCATACCGAATACCATCTTCAATATCCTATCTGTGACTCTCCTTTCACGGAATGATGAACCTGCACTCCATGGTGTCTTTCAGCAACACTCTCCAGAACCTTACCACTCAGTGTACAAGTCCTGCCCTGATTTCCCTTTCCAAAATGCAGCACCTCTACATTTAACTAAATTAAAGTTGATCTGCCAATCCTTGGCTCATTGGCCCATCTGATCAAGATCCTGTTGTATTATGAGGTAATATTTTTCACTGTCCACTACACCATCAATTTTGGTGTCATCTGCAAACTTACTAACCATACCTCCTATGTTCACATCCAAATCATTTATATAAATAACAAAAAGCAGTGGACCCAGGACTAATCCTTGTGGCTCACCACTGGTCACAGGTTTCCTGTCTGAAAAACAACCGTCCACCACCACCCTCTGCCTTCTACCATTTGGACCAGTACTGAAGATATTCTGTAGTACTCAACATCCCATCTTCTTGATCATCCATTAATCCAAGGCTCCATTTTGTATTTTGATCAGAGAATAAAGATCTTATGTCTATATTTGAAAAGGAGCAACAGTATTCTCTCCAGTGACCTCGTTAATATTTATCCTTAAAGAATGCAATTAAAGCAAGTTATGTGGTCATTTCTCTCATGGCTCTTTTATGAAATCTTGTGTGCAAATTGTCTTTTATGACATTCTCCATTGGCTGTGAAGTGTTTTACATGTCCTGTGGACATATAAGGCGCTATAATAATTCCACATTTTTCTTTAGGTAAGCATATGTTTATACCTACAGGAATAGACAGGGAAAAATAGAGTCCTGTAATTTGAGTCTCAAATTAATTTTGACACTCATTTTTTGAGGTTTCCTTTAATGTTCATGGTTCTTCCTTTAATTTGAGGATGTGATCCTTTTTGGCAAGACTTTATTGCAGAATAATTGTACCACCAAAGGTTTTGATCAAATATCAGGTACATGATCTATTGGTTGCCAAAATGAAGCCTTTGTGCCCTCAAATTTGCAGTTACTCAGAACATTTGTAGCTCTCTCTTTCACATTGTAACATTTGACAAATTTATTTTAATATCACAGTAACATACAGTGTGTTTTGTTGTAAAAGTAATATATTTATTCACTAGGAAAAAAGAAATGGAATGATACCCAGTGTAGAGTGGAAATATAGTTGCCTTTTCATAAGAACGTAAGAGAAGGTGGCATGGTGACTCAGTGGTTAGCACTGCTGCCTTACAACGCTCGGGACCCAGGTTCCCTTCCAGCCTTGGGCGACTGTCTATGTGGAGTTTGCACATTCTCCCCATGTCTGCATGGGTTTCCTCCGAGTGCTCTGGTTTCCTCCCACAGTCCAAAGATGTGCAGGGTAGGTGGATTGGCCATGCTAAATTGTCCATAGTGCCCAGGGATGTTTAGGTTAGGTGTGTTATATTTGGGAAATGCAATTGTAGGGGAATGGGTCTGGGTGAGATGCTCCTCGGAGGGGGAGTTTGGACCTGTTGGGCCGAATGGCCTGTTTCCACACTGTACAGATGCTATGGAAAAACAGATTTTAGAGGTGTGTTATTGGCTTCAAGATATGGTCAGTCTTTGGGACTGGTGCATTTAATAATGAGCCTTCACATTTGAGTAGTAATGTTTTATTTAATTTAAGTTGTCATGAAGGCAGATCTGATAACTATATCCTCAGGAGGTTCTAGTTTCATCATGCAGTGCTACTGCAGTAATTCACGGTTCTGTTGTTACAACTGTTGAAGTCAGATTAACATTGGCTAATAAAAAGAAGACTCTGCATTGTCTTTATTCTATAACCAGCAGCATTCTCATGGCATTGCTCATGTTGAGACAGACATTCTATTCACGTTGTACAGATGGAGATGGTAAAATGCAATGATGGAAGTGACTAAGGATTTCAAATCTTCACTGAGGAGACTCTGAGTTCTGTAATAGAAGTCCACAGACATAATGGAGTAGTTTTGTAAGGGAAATTGACAACCACATAGGAATGTGGGTTGGCCATCCAGCTACTCGTGCATGTTTCATCATTCAATTACATCATGGTTGATTCATATCTTAATTCCATTTGTTGCCTTTACCACTTGTGGATAGCTAAGTACCACTCTGCTTTTGAGCACTCTAAAGCATCTGGTGTTCCATACAGTTGATACGACTGTCTTCTTCTTTTAGTCTTCACCTTTTTAACCTGTGTGCTTATTAGACAGAGGAATCAGTTAAATTAATGATTTGACTTTAACTGCAGAGGTGTTTTCATCAAGCCCATCCCATCATTATCTGCTACATTATCAAATCAGGAAAAAGTGTATAAGAAAGAAAGGAAAAGGAGCTTTTAGTTTTTGGATAGATTGAAGGAGTTGGGCTGCTTCCTCGGAGAAGGTTAAGAAAATGTTGATTGAGGTGCTTAAGATCATAAGGCACCTGAACAGAATGAATAGGGAAAACGTTCCCTCTGGGACAAAGATCAAGGACCAGGGAGATTGGCTTAAAAATAAGTGGCAAAAGGAAATGCTTCATTAACCAGTGAGGAATTAGTTATGTACAATGCGCTTCCTGAGAGTGGGAGGCAGATTACGTGATAGAGAAATGGATAATCACATTAGACAATGAAAGTTTATCAGTAAAAGTCTTGTGTAGAACGGACTTGCTCCAGCAGACATCCAGCAAACTAATAATGGGCTTAAATGCTGGCGACCACCACACTACGATGATATATAATCTCATTCTCATCCAATAGCCTGTCATGCAGAACATGAATCATAACTTCCTTGACAATTTTTAATGCTGTCCAAATAGATCTGCCTTAATGCACACCACCACCTTCTTACTAATAATCTGACATTTTATCTCAAGTGTTAGAATGATTCAGTGTTACTACAGCCATATCACTTTACATCATCCATTAGAATGCCGGTCCTGACATTGTGAATCAGACCAAATCCTGACATCTACCCCTGTTATCACAACTATATGACACTCCTTGATAATTGTTAATGCTTCTAGTTCTCCAGTTTTGATTGACTATAATGTACATTCACTGTAAAGAAGGTCTGCAAATGTGTAACATTTCCTATTTAGGGGTTATCTAAATCAGACTTATAATCTTATGAGCTTTGAGGATGCAACGATATTTTGAAGCTCTGACAGCCATCTTTAGGGCTGTTTGCAGGAACAACTTGTATGGATGCTGAAAATTTAATCATTGAGGTTTTCTCCAATGATGATTGCAGCCATATCTAAAGATGCATTTGATGAAGTGGCCCGCTCAGACTTTGGAATCTCAGAAAGAAGTCTCATCATTATGTGCTGCAATTCTGTGCTGTGCTTGATCCAAGTTCTAGTTTGTAGCGACCCTCTTAATGAGACAGCCCAAACAGCATGTGAAACATTCACTTTGCTTAATCGTCCCCATTAAGTAAACACAATTTAAAATATGTATGATGATCTTAATTAGAAGCAATGTTTTTGTAAGTGCCCAACAGCTAAAATCATTAACCTGCCTGGCACTAACTGCAGGTATTAAATAGATGATAAGTAGGTGTAAGACTGGTCTGTTTAACTCTTCCCTCAAGCTTATGACATGACGTCAAATTGTACATGGGTGTGTGAAACCATCTCATTCATGCAGCTGTAACTTGTGTTTCTGAAGAAACTAATTTGCATTTGTTGCAAAAGCTCTGTCAATAGCAATGATTTACTTCTGTTTATAACCACTAATCCAATTGTAAAGTTCAAACCAGACTATAATGTACCTATTCATTTTTAATACAGTTAACCCATTAGGTTATGTAAAAACACTTCATTTTTAAGGTGAGAGGAGAGATTTTAAAGATATGAGGTGCAAATTTTTTTAGAGGGTGCTTCTTGTGTGGTATGAACTTCCTGAGGAAGTGGTAGATGTGGGTACACGATAAGAACATGAATAGGAACGGTTTGGAGGGATAGGGGCCAGGAGCAAGCAGATGGGACCAGCTTAGTTTGGGATTATCTTTGGCATGGATTAGTTAGACCAAAGGATCTGTTTCCATGCTGTATAGACTTATGACTCTAAAATACAAAGTGCTAGAAGATGCTTGGCGTGTCAGGTGATATCTTTGGATCGGGATATGGAGTTAATGGCCCAGGTTTGGGGTGGGGAAAAATAGAGACACTTCCAAAATAGTGGAGGGGCCTAGATCCAAAAGTCCCACCCCACCCCATTCCAATTTTCAATGGAAGCAGGGAAATGTTTAGGACATGCATCCAACAGATAGGAATGCTGAGCCCAGCAGGGCCATTTGAACTCAATGCTGAGATTAGGTATACATAATTTTCACAGGAGCACAGGTTTTATATGCAGTGTGAGAGCTACGAATCTTAAGAGAAACCGTAAATGCAGTTGCAGAGTGGATAAGATCTGCAGACTTTCAATTACTGTGTCTGTCCATTGATTTTAAATTTTTGACAGTCCATTTCCTGTGTGTTGTGAAAATTGATGAAACTGAAGTTGGTAGGTTAGTTGCATTGCTAACCCTTTAAAAATTACAAAGAAAGCCCTGCCTGCGTCTGAGAGAGTTGAAACAATGTATTGACATTCAAAAGATATGTGTTGACATGACCCTAAGTTCTATTGTTATGAATGGTTGCTTTCCAAAAGCTGTCATTATCACAGTGCAGTGATGGCTTTATTGACAGCTAAAATAGGTTCTTAAAGGAATAGCTGCCTTTCATGTTGAGTTATGGACAAAATTGTTTGCATTTATGGTGAATTAAGTATTTGAGGGCATTTAACTGTTTTGAATAGGCTTTCATGACAGCAGCACTTTTTTATGTAATGAGCTCTATTACAAGTATTTAAAATTTTGTTTTATCTCAAGCTGACTCCTAAGGTTCACCTATGGGTGAGTAGTATAGACAGTGGTATGTGGGTATATGTGTTGGCAAAAGTTGGCACACTGTTATAAGTGTCATGGTGTGGGTGCGGTTAAAAGAATTGCACAAGTTGGCTTAATGGCCATTGGAATGAATGAATGGCTTGGGTTGGTATGAAGGTTCTGGGCAATTAGTCTTACCAGGAGCACGGTTTTCATGTATCATAGGAATGAGTGTGTATTTAGGGGTGATTAATGGTGGTGTGGACATGAATTGGCATGAAAGGACAAGGGAAATAAGTGGGGAGGAGGATGACATGAATGTGAGCGATGAGGGTTACAGGGCCTAGCTTTTAAGACAAGAACTGGGATAACACCCCAGGGAATCAAGATAGGCTTTTAGAACAGCCTGCCTCAACAGCAACTGCACTGAGAAGCCGAATCCCCCAACACCCCAATTTTCTTGATGCAGAGATCTTTCAACTCCAGAACAAAAATCCAGGCCAATGTATCGAGTCTATGGACCTTCATCAAAACTGGATATGTATGAATTCTTGTGTAACACTATATACTATTATACGGATGTGCATTTCTGGGTATAGCGGAATTTGCAGTACTATACAACATTTTGATATGGGTTCTGTATTCTAAAATATTTATCCAGTAATGTTATTGTGCTTATTCTGCAAGTTTATTTTTAAAATAGAACCTCTTTCTCATACTTAAGTATGGCAGTATTAGCTTGCACTATAAGTGTCTGCAATTATTAAGGGTCTATTTCCCTCTGTTTCACCATATAAGTACCTAAATGGCTGAAGTTGAAGTTTTCAAAAACCTAGACATACATCCTAAATTCTTCAAATAAATCAACTGTGAATATCAACACCGTTAGTTTCAGTTTGGCGAGTTAATTGCTGAAATCTCATTTGAAAGCTTGATTTACGGAAACAAAGGATGTTTTATGTTGAGGCATATCCAAAATTAATTGAACAGGTCTGTGACAGTTTGTCTGAAACTGTAGAAGGTTTTAAAACACTTTCATTGTGAATTAGGCTAGCTAGGTATATTGCAATGGATAACACTTAAGTGATTTGTTGCAAACAAATATGGTCTGTGATAACGACAGTTGGAAAGAAAGAGCTGAAACACAAAATATCAGATCAAGGTGTTACTAGTTCCCAAGGGCAAGGGTTTAGTTAGTCCCTTTTTTATGTAGATATAAATCAGACTAAAATGCCTTTGGTGCACTGTCTTAGCAATGGTGGTAAAGTAATCTTTGTCTGAATGGATGTTTTGTTTAATTGAGCATTCAGGGTTTGACAAGAGTTTGTTTAATTGCCCAAGTAAGTGATAGATGAGCAATATTTATATGATCCTGTAGTCCATAAACTTTATATCTGGCCATTTCTTTCACAGTTGAAAACATACAAAGGCCCAAGTTCTTGTTCTTTTCTTAAAGGCTGAGGAAGTCGTCATCAAATTTTTCAGGCATTGATGAATAATGCACAAACTAGTTTGGCATGTAGCTTATAGTAATCGCAAACTGATGCTATCCTGTCACTTGATTAGTTAACATGGCTTTCGATAATAAAGTTATTGAAGTAGTGTTAAGTTTTAACATATCCCATAATTCTCTTAGTTGAACAACAGTGGAATTGAACTGTGATTGTTCTTGAAATGTAAACCATCAGTAAACTTTCAATAAGATTGAAAGGGAAAAGATTATCTTTATGCTAGATTTCATGCCCAACCCATATCCCATTTTATGGAGCAGAGCACTGGAGGCATCCTTCACTTCATACTTGGACCTATTAAGCCCCTAAGTGCCTCATTCCATTCACACGTGACTTTACCCTCAAGAGATAGACCACAGCAAGCCCAGCAACGAAGGGGTAACCTCCTACAGGGGTCCCCCTGTGCCAATTAGAAATAACCAATCCCCAAGACCATACCCTCCCATTAACCTTGCTCCCAGCTTCTGATGCATGCTTCCCCCACCCCTCCTCGCTGTGGTTCACCTTCAGATTGATTCTGACTATTTCCTATTCATCAGCTTCTGGCCCTAATTGCAGCAGTGGGCCTAATCAAAAAACTGATACAAATGGGGCTACAGAGCTACTGGCCAATGTACAGCAGGATAACCCCCAGGTCGGAACCGCAGTCTCACCTTGAGTCAAGTAGTGTCTCATTACATGTAAAATGGCAACAAGAAAGCTGGCTTTTTTAAATTGGTGGAGTTAGAACGTGGGGTTAGAGCATTGGGGAAATGGAGTGCCCTTTTAAAATTTAGCCCTGTGTCACATTAACATACTCAAGCATTTACTTTAGTTTGATAAAACCAAGCCAGAGAAACTGCTGAATGTTCAATTTGCTATTATTCCCAAAATGAAAAGACATCTGCCATGCTTCATCTACTGCATAATATTCTCAAATCTATAATTGAATGTTCCATGACAATATATATTTGTTTATTTCTGACAAAAAAATGGGATTAAGTTAAACTAAAATGCTTCTAACAAAAGGCCCTAACAAGATAAATGCAGCTTTTCAAAGTTATGACACTGAAAGAGCTTTCGTCAACCTTCACTGTTTCTACTGTTGTTATGATTGATTTATCTTGTTGGTGAGAACGGAGGGGGGCGGGTGGTGTGGAGCATCAAGAGAAGATATTACAGTAATTTTGAGACTAGTAGGTGACTGAAATTTTCACTGTGCTTCTTGCTTACACAGAACATTCCCATTTTTGAAGAATTATGTTTTTATTTGTGCAGTTCATGGAACTGCATGATGTAGCTTACAGAATATTTTAACTCCTAAGTCTCCCTCAAGGGGTACATAAAGGGCGAGCAATGTTTTTCTTAGAAATGCTTACAATATTGTTATACTTTAGGAGGTCGTATGAGAGGATGAATTGTGAATATTATAAGGGCATAATTTCCACGGGGACAAAATTCGAGACAATCTTTATGGAGGTCCAACCTAAACACTATACTAGTCTCACTGTTGCTATTGTCACTCAATCATGTCACCCAGTCTTTCCCTGCTGTCAAATTAGCTGCTCCCCTCACAGTGAGGAACCAGTGGGGTGGTAAGAGGGTCCACAGACTCGTGGGTGGTTCTGGTGTGTGGTGATTGATTTTCATGAATATACACCAATCCAAGAATAAGCCCAGACTTAGACCAGAATGTAATAGGATTTGTGCTGACAAATGTGAAATAATCATAACTATAGGGAAATAGGTTTTTTATTGCTAGTGGGAAATGAGATTTTACCTTATGTTCAAATGTGTCACACAGGTAATTTTTAGTCTTGTCTTGATCAGCTTAAAGGCCCATATATGCTATGGCACATCTGCTGCAGCAAACATGTAAGGCAACTCTGATTTAACTAGGTGTCCCAATGACATTGGTGGTCAGAGGCTACATGCTTTTTAGAGACACAAAACCAGTTCCACCTTTCAAAGCAGAAGGCATTTCAAGCAACATGAAAGTATTTTCTTTCACTGCAGCTGCTGTGCTTTAATGGTTTGGCACCCTTGACACAACAGTTATTGTTGTCTTCTGTAACATCTTACTGCCAATCCAATTCTTGCTAACACAGAACTACTTAAAAATCAGTTACAATTCTTTTCACAAATATTGGACAAAGGAAGTCATACACAGCATATGTGAAATCTTCTACTTCTGACATTTCTTCTTGTGTCCTTATCCTGAACTGCAATCTATAAACCAGATGCAGAAACATTTTCTCAGTGGAAAGATAAAATATTTCAGTAAATTGTTTGAGGATTTACCTCTCAGCCCAGGTAATTCACTTGCTATGACATATGAAGAGGTGACCTGTTTCCAGGCCTGTAGCAGTTCCAGTCCAAAGTGGACACTGAGGCAAAACATGCTATTGAATTGAAGAGGCTCTTTCCCCCAGTTTTCCTTGGCTTTGATTTTGAACGCATAATACGCACCATTTGGAAGTGTGCCTATGGCAGTCTTGATGTTGGTAGATTGTTGTATCTGATGTACAGTTGCAAGGATTAACATCAGCTTTTCCATCATAATGGATCTTCTCAGTGTTATGCCATCAGACTGCTTACTCATTCTCCAAGATTGTTGCATGACAAAAATGTTTCTCCATCCACATTGCAGTTTGAAACCAGTGCATCAACAATAAATATTTAAACTTTGCTGCCATGTACTTTTATTTTCTGTTCCTGTCTGTTTTGAGGAAAGCAGCTCCAAAGCACTTTCCTGCTAATTAAGTACTTTTTAAAGGATACACTTGAGTCAGATGCACATAGCAAGGTTCCACAAATCTGTTAATGACCTAATAAGCTTTTGTGGTTCAATTTTTTTATGTAGTTGAGACATGCAATAGCTGCGTGCACGCGCATACACACACACGCCCTTTTGGAACTAATCACGTTGTACAATCATACAGCATGGAAACAAGCTGACCATAACCCCAAACTAAGCTAGTCACACCTGCCTTCACTTCAAAATAGGGCCTGTGATCTTTGACATTCCCTTTTTGAATTAGGAGTAAGATCAAAAGCGGTTGTTTAAACAAAGGGTTAGGGATTGTTGAAATTCTGTATCCAGAGAGTTGTTAATTGTTGTGTTGGTGACAATTTTGTCACGTTTACTCAGTGCATTAAGGGATAATGAAATAGTGCAGGAAGATTTGGTGAGGTACATGATCAATTATGGTCTTATTGAGTAGCATAGAGACTGCAATTTTTTTTATTTTTCTGCATTTTTCATTGTGCACTAAAATGGGAAAAAGTCCTTTTCAAAATCAAAGATGGTTGGAGATTTGCTAGTTTTTTTTTAGAAAGCAGAGTAACCTGACTCAAATTGTAAGTGCTGTTTACACAGCTGTAGGTTCAAGCATTGAGAAAGCCGAATCACACAAGCTAAATCCAGGGGGGGCTGAATATAGATGGAGTCTTTGCTTTCAACAAGTAGTTTATTGATATGTAGACTAGTAACTAGTTGATCTTCTGCCTGTCAGCAACCATATGACTGGCTCCGAAGGACTTGAACAGTGTGCGTGTCTGAATGTTTGAGTAAGAAGCCACTGGGGCTCTGGAAGGGAAGGATCTATTTTTGTGCTGCAGTAAAAAAAAATTTCAAGTCTGAAGATGGCCAGTTTATTGCCCCTCATCAGTTGTTGTGAGCTGTGACTTTGAATTAATAAGCCAAAGACCTTTATAATTATCAACAGGTACCTCCTGCAAACGAGTGAAAGTACCCGGGGAAAGAGTGAGAAGCAACATTCTGATCAGCAAACCTTGTGGATAGAGACCACTGAGCTGCCTTCCCAGTCTTTCCCTCCATCCATTTTATTTCTGTCCATGTCTATCTGTATGTGTGTGTGGAGGGTGAGTTTATTAGTGGATGAGAGTTCTAACTAGGAGAACATATATTGACGGTACATAATTGTCTATCATGCGAATCTATTAAATTGAGAAATAGTCATTACTGTTAATTACAGAAACCTGGTTCATGCTTTCTGTCAGCTTGGGCCTAAAAGATACATAAATTGGGAAGTTCTGCATATTCATAAGATCTCTAACTTCTATGGTGACTCTGTGAATATTGGGACTTGAGGCATAACAATAGGCCCAAATGATTAAATGGTCTGCTCACATTGCACTTAATTTCTTATGAATTTCAATACAATAAGATAAAGTCTGGTGTTTCATTAACCTCTTTGTAATTGTGCATTAGCATTGAGTGCATTGTGCACAGAGACAGTTAGCTCACCTCTTTCCTTTTCACTGTTGCCATCTCACTAAGAAAATATTCTAATTTGTCACTTTCAAAGTGACTCCGATTGAACTCTATCTGACTGTCAACCAGTACAGTATGAACATACATCATGCGATTAAATATCTGGAACAAAGACTTGCATTTATACGGTACTTAACATGATCAGCAGTTGTCTCAACACGCTTTACAATCACTTTTAAAGTATAGTCACTGTTGTACAGTACAAGCTCGTTAACAGGCAATAAAAGCTCACGGTTGGCAATATGATAATAATCAGAATCTGTTTTTTGCTGTGTTGATTTAGGGATAAATAGTTGCAAGGATGGTGGGGATACATTCTCTGTGTGCTTTTCAAAATCATGCCATGGGTTTTTGGTCCAAAAGCAAAGGTAGACAGGGACTTCGCTTAATCTTTGTCTGCCCTCAAACTTGGATTTATATTTTTGAAAATTACAATTTTCAAGTCACAAAGACACTAACTCCAGCAGCAAAAATGTTGAACCTGGCTAGAAAATGAGCTGCTTGACTGGAGTCACGAAGTCTACAGTACTTTCTGAGAGAAGGCACAAAAAAGACTCAGATAACAAGGTGTAGAGCTGGATGAACACAGCAGGCCAGGCAGCATCAGAGGAGCAGGAAGGCTGACATTTCGGGTCTGGACCCTTCTTCAGAAATGGGGGAGGAGAAGGGGGCTCTGAAATAAATAGAGAGGGGTGGAGGCGACGATGGAAGATGGATAGTGGAGCAGATCGGTGGAGCGAAGGCGGACAGGCCAAGGAGGCGGGGATGAGGCTAGTAGAGCTGAGGTGAGTATAGGTAGGAAGTGGGGGTGAGGGTTGGTCAGTGAGGTGGGAGGAGCGGATAGGTGGGAGAAAAAACGGACAGGTCAAGGAGGTGGGGACAAGAGGGGGTGATGGTCTTGGAATGAGGTCGGGGGTGGGGAGATTTTGAAGCTTGTAAAGTCCAGTTTGAGACCATTGGGTTGTAGAGTTCCCAGGCGGAATATGAGGTGCTGTTCCTCCAGTTTTCGAGTGGCATCGTTGTGACACTGGAGAAGGCCCAGGATGGACATGTCGTCCAAGAAGTGGGAGGGGGAGTTGAAGTGGTTCATGACTGGGAGGTGTTGTCGTTTGTCACGAACCGAGCGTAGGTGCTCCACAAAGCGGTATCCAAGCCTCAGGAACAGCATCTCATATTCCGCCTGGGAACCCTACAACCCATGATCTCAATGTGCACTTTACAAGCTTCAAAATCTCCCTACCCCCCTACCAAGACCAGTGCCCCCTCTCAACCCTACCTCCTTGACCTGTCAGTCTTTTCTCCCACGTATCTGCTCCTCCCACCTCACTGACCAACCCCCACCTCCACTTTCTATCTACACTTCCCTCGCCTCTACTAGCCTCATCCCCGCCGCCTTGACCTGTCTGTCTTCCCTCCCACCTACCCGCCCCTCCCTCCTCACTGACCAACTCCCATCCCAACTCCCTACCAACACGCACCTTTGACTGACTTCATCCCCACCTCCTTGACCTGTTCATCTTCGCTCCACCTATCTGCTCCACTATGCACCTTCCATCATCGCCTCCACCCCTCTCTATTTATTTCAGAGCCCCCTTTCCCTCCCCCATTTCTGAAGAAGGGCCCAGACCCGAAACATCAGCTTTTCTGCTCCTCTGATGCTGCCTGGTCTGCTGTGTTCATCAGCTCTACACCTTGTAATCTCAGACTCCAGCATTGGCAATTCCTACTATCACAAAGAAGATTCAGTTTGTGTTTGTAAAATGTATTAGTTTAGAATATGACCATCAGAATATGCCATTGTGGAAATAGCCTTTTCCCTCTCTCTTTCTCTGTAAACCCTCCTATCCATGGTAATTAGACGAAAAACCACTGGATACCTCACTCTCACAAGTGGAGATTTATTAAGGTAGAAATCTGAATCTATAACATTGTCTCCAGGAAAAAAGGAAATTAAAGCACCCACCACTGATCAAGAAAGACATTCTCTAATAACTTACATGGAAATTTAAAATTTAACTGTTGCTTGGCCAATATACTTTAAGGTAACACTGCAGAGCTTTATACATTATTTCTCAGGCTTAGAGAAAGCTGCATGTGCATCTTACTTTTTAGGATGGGTAGTTGGATAGACTTGCATATTTCAAACCTCTTGTTCAGACTTTTTTTTGCTTTTACAAATGAAGATCTTGCTCTTGGAATCAACTTAGTTTGTTAATTTAAGGAACCTGACTGACTTGTTTAGGATACTGTTTTCCATCCAGTCTAATATATTTATACATATATATAAAATTGGTAACATCACTTATCTTTTTTAAACTCAACCTTTGTTGTGGCTACTAGAAGAGTGGGGCAAGAAAGACAATCAAAGATAAGGTCTCAATATAGAGCAACTCATAGCGCATCAGTTGCCACATTTTACACATTGGAGAACATTCCCCCTATTTCTACTCTGTCTCATGCTTTCCAACCAATAACCAATTCATGCCATACGTGAGCTTACCTCCATTTCCAACTTTGCTTACAATTTTTTTAAGGGAACTATTAAATGTCGTCATCTAAACATTTATATAGATAACGCTGGACAATTCTTGTGACCTCCTCAAAAGATTTAACTGAGTTAGGTGTATCTGCCATCCCCTTCACACTGATTCTCCAAATGGGTCATATGTAAGTATATGGGAGCCAGGAGCAAGAGTAGGCAATTCAGTCCCTCAAGTCTCCTCTGCCATTAAATACAATAATGGCTGATCTCATCTTGCCCTTATCTCCACTTTCCTGCCTGCTGTACATAACTCTAACATTTGAAGAATTAAAAATTAGTCTATCTCAAAGTTACTCAGTGTCCTGGCATCCACCACACACTGGGGTAGTGAATTACACAGATTCATAACCCTTTCACAGACACCGTCATAGAGTCATCAAGGTCTACAATACATAGAAAGGCTGTTTAGACCATATCTGTGCCAGCTAAAAACAACTACTGAACTATTCTAATCCAATTTTTCAGCACTTGGCCCATAGCCTCATATCCCTTGTCATCACAACTACACAACTAAATACTACTTAAATGATATGGAGTCTCTGCCTCTATCATCCTTTTGTGCAGTGGGTTCTGGATTCCCACACTTTATAGGTGAAGAGATTTTTCCTGACATCCCCTCAACTTCCTATCCTCAACTTATCTCTATGCTCCCTGGTCATTGATCCCGCCGCCAAGGGGAAATGTCTGTTCCTGTTAACCCTATCTGTGCCCCTCATAATTTTGTACATCTCGGTTATGTCTTCCTCAGTCTTCTCCGCCCTAATGAAAAACAACTATAGTCTAATTTCTCTTCTTAACAAAAACTCATCAACCCAGACAACAGCCTGGTAAATCTCCTCTTTACTCTCACCACTGCAATCACATTGTCTCCTATAATGTGATTTAGAGAATTACATGCAATACCCTAGTTGTGGCCTCATCAACATTTTGCACAGTTCCAGCATGATCTCCCTTTTCTTACACTCTAGGCCTTGGCTAATAAAGTTCGGTATTCCATATGCCACTTTAACCACTTTATCTACCCATCCCCTGCTTTCAGGTACAGGTGGACATGTACAACAAGGTCCATCTGAGACTCAGTGCTCTGCATGGTCCTCCTGTTCACGTATTCCCTTGTCTTGTTTGTCCTGCCAAAGTGCATGATGTCCCATTTATCCTGATCATTCCATCTGACCAGCCCATCTATATCCTTTGTAATCTTAGGCTCGTATCTGTTTACCACCACACCGAATTTCATACCCTCCAAGCTCACTGCTAAACTAAGCTACGTTCTGACGTAAATCATATATACGCACACAGCATGAATAGGAAGGGCCCCAACACTGAACACTGCAGGACCCCACTAGACACAGACTTCCAGTCACAAAAACACTCTTTGACCATCACCCTCTGCTTCTTGCCATTCAGCCTATTCTGAATCCAGTTAGCCAAGTTCCTTGGATCACATGGGCTCTTACTTTAGCTATCAGTCTCCCATGTGGGACCTTATCAAAAGCCTTACTGAAGTCCAAGTAGACCATGTCAAATGCATTACCATCATCTACACACCTGGTCACCTCTTCAAAAAAATTCGATCACGTTGGTCAGACATGACCTGCCCTTAACAAAACCATGCTAACGCTTCTGATTAATCCCTGCTTCTACACATGCAAATTAATTTTGTCCCTCAAAATTGCTTCCTGTAGTTTCCCCACAACTGAGGTTAGAATGACTGGCCTGTAGTTTTCTAGTTAATCTCTTCCTCCTTAGAATGACAGTACTACACTGGCTGTCCATCAGTCCTCTGGCACCTCTTTTTCTGGCCAGAGAGGAATTGGAAATTATTGCCAGTGCTCTTGCTGTTTTCTCCCCTGCCTGACTTCAACAGCATGGGATGCATTTCATCCAGTTAAGGTGATTTAGCTATTTTTAAGCCTGCCAGACCACTTAGAACCTTCTGTCTGTCTATACTAATTTCATTCATTATTTCATAGTCCTTCGCCCTGATTTATATATCCAGATTGTCCCTCTCATAGTGAGCACTGACACAAAGTATCCATTTAGGAGCCTACCTACATCCTGTGGCTCCATGCACAAAATACCACTGTGATCCTTAATAGGCCCTGCCCTTTGCCTAGTTATCCCTTTACCCTAAAAGGAAAAACCAAAGTTATTTTGAGTACATTTTTACCTGCCACGCGTCCTTCTTGCTCTCCTAATTTCCATTTTAATTTCTCTTTCTATACATTTGGAGAGCTTCTGCAGTTTTGAGGCTCAGCATCTGACATAAGCCTCTCTTGTTTTCTCTCTATCCAATCCTGTATACTGTGCTCAACATCCAGAGTCCACTGGATTCATTGGTTCCACCCTTAATCTTTACTGGAACATGTTGGCCCTGTATTCTTTCTGTTTCCTTTTTGAATGTGTCCCACTATTCTGATTTACCAGAGTGTCTGCTCCCAGTCCAGTATGGCCAGAGAAATAATTCCTCCTCACTTCTTTTAAATCTGTCACCACTGAGCCTAAAACTATGACCTCTTGTTCTAAATTGGTCCACAGCAGAAAGATTCACTTTGTTTACTTCATTAATCTCTTGTCACATCTTAGACAGGAAATTGGGTATAAAGAAGGGTAAAGGAAGAGTAAAACTTCACGAAGTATTATGGCCAATGGGAAACAAAGCAGAAGGTTAGCATCTGTGAGGGTAGATTCAACTGCATGGAACAATATGAGAAGAAAGGAGAACTCAGGAGAGGTTATTAAAGTCTGCACAACACAAATTCGGACAAGTATTTGGAAAGGGTCAGGAATCTACCTTCAAGCAAGTTGGCTAAAGGGATGATAAATACAGGACTGACGGTGTTGTACCTGAATGCATGCAGTAAATAGATTAAGGGAAAGAGCTTGTGATGTGAATTTGGCAGGTATGATGTGGGCATCATGGGGACGTGGCTGCAAGGGAATCAGGACTGGGAGCTAAATATCCAATGATATATGTCTTATTGAAAAGACAGGCAGGTGGGCAGAGAGGGTGGGGTTGCCTTAATAGTAAGAAATGAAATTAAATCAATAGCAAGAAACAATGTAGGATCAGATGATGTAGAATTTGTGGATAGAGTTGAGGAACCGCAAAGGTGAAAAACCATAATGGGAGTTATGCATGGACCTCCAAACAATAGTCAGAATGTGGGACACAAGATATAGCAGGAGTTAGAAAAGGCCTGTAAGAGAGGCAAGCTTACAGTGAACTTGGGGATTTTAATATGCACATGGATTGGTAAAATCAGGTTGGTAGTGGATCACAAGAAAAGGGATTTGTGGAATGTCTGAGATGCGTTCTTGGTGCAGCCTGTGGTGGAGCCCACCAGGAACAGACAATTCTAGATTTAGGGATCTGCCATGAGGCAGACTTGATGAAGGAGCTTAAAGTGAAGGAACCCTTAGGATGTAGTGACCATAATATACAATTTACTCTGCAATTTGAGGGAGAAGATGGAATCAGATATAAGTGTCACAGTTGAATAAAGGCAACTACACAGGCACGAGGAAGGAGCTGGCCAGAATTGACTAGGAGAGGAGCCAAGCAGGAAAGACGGTGGAACAGCAATGGCAGAAGTTTCTGGGAGTAATTCGAGAGACGCAGCAAAAACTTTTTTCTAGGAAAAAGGAGCATAGTAAATGGATGATGAGGAACCATGGTTGACAAGGGAAGTCAGGGATAGCATAAAAGCAAAAGGGAAAGCATCTAATGTGGGGAAGGGCAGCAGGAAGCCAGGGGATGGGAAGACTACAAAGAACTACAAGAAAAGAAATGGAGGGAGAAGATTAAATATGTAAGCTAGTCAGTAGTATAAA
This sequence comes from Ginglymostoma cirratum, assembly GCA_024137785.1. Taxonomy (NCBI): domain Eukaryota; kingdom Metazoa; phylum Chordata; class Chondrichthyes; order Orectolobiformes; family Ginglymostomatidae; genus Ginglymostoma; species Ginglymostoma cirratum. Next base: position 11,664,889 of record JAHRHZ010000029.1, read on the forward strand.
AGATTGCAAGAGTTTCTTTTATATAACTAAAGGGCAAAAGTGGACATCAGGCTGCTGGAAAATGAGGCTGGAGAAGTAGTAATGGGGAACAAAGAAATGGCGGAGGAACTGAACAAGTACTTTGTATTAGCCATCATGGTGGAAGACATGAGTGACATTCTAAAAATTCAAGAGTCAGTGGGAGGCAGTGGTGAGTATATGGCTATGACCAAAGAAAGGTGTTAGAAAGACTGAAAGGTCTGAAGGTGGATAAATTACCTGGACCAGATGGACTACACCCCAGAGTTCTGAAGGAAATTGCTGAAGAGATAGTGGAGGCATTAGTGGTGCTCTTTCAGGAATCACTGGAATTGGGAGGGTCCTAGAAGACTGGAAAATGTCTAATGTAACAACACCCCCACCGCCCCCACCCCCAGTTCAAGAAGGGAGTAAGGCAAAAGACTGGAAACTACAGATCAATTAGCCTGACCTCCATCATTGGTAAGATGTTGGAGTCCATTGTGAAGGATGAGATTGCTGAATGCTTGAAAGTACATGTTAAAATAGAGCAAAGTCAGCATGGTTTCCTCAAGGCGAGGTCATGCCTGACAAGGCTGTTAGAATTCTTTGAGGAGCTAGTGAACAGGTTAGATAAAGGAGAACCAATGGATGTTATCTACTTGGATTTCCAGAAGGCTTTTGACAAGGTGAGTAAGATAAAAAGCCCATGGTGTTAGAGGCAAGGTACTAGCATGGATAGAAGATTGGCAGTTTGGTAGAAAGCAGAATGTCGGGATAAAAGCGTCCTTTTCAAGATGGCAGCTGGTGACTAGTGTTCCATTACAGCCAGTGTTGTTACCACAACTTTTCGCCTTATACATGAATGATCTGCATGGAGCAACTTGAGGACATTCTGGTTAAGTTTGCAGATGATACGAAGATAGATTGAGGAAGTGGCCTATGAAATACAGTGTGGGGAAAGTGAGGCCATGCACTTTGTTAGGAAGAATAGAGGCAGAGACTATTTTCTAAATGGGGAGAAAATTCAAAAATCTGAAGTGCAAAGGGACATGGGAGTCCTAGTCCAGAATTCACTTAAGGTTAACTTGTAGGTTGAGTCAGTAATTAGGAAGGCAAATATAATGTTGGCATTTTTTTGAGACCACTAGAATATGAAAGCAAGGATGTACTTCTGAGACTTTATAAGGTCTGGTCAGACCACATGTAAAATTGTGGCAATTTTGAGCCCCATATCTCATGAAGGATATACTGGGCCTGGAGCAGGTTCAGAGGAGGTTCACGAGAATGGTCCCAGGAACGAAAGGCTTAACATATCAGGAATGTTTGACTCTGGGTCAATACTCTATGGAGTTTAGAAAGACGAAGGTGTCTAATTGAAACTTACAGAATACTGAAAGGCTGGATAGAGTGGACATTGGAAAGATGTTTCCATTAATAGGAGAAACTAGGACCCAAGGTAACAGCCTTAGGGTAAAAGGAAGACCCTTCTAGAACAGATGAGGACAAACGTCTTCAGCCAGAATCCATGAAATCCATCGCCACAGAAGGCTATGGAGGCCAGGTCATTGAGCATATTTGAGAGATCATGATTGATAAGGGGATCAAAGATTACAGGGAGAAGGCAGGTGAATGAGGTTGAGAAACTAATCAGTCATGATTGCCTGGTGGAACAGACTCAATGGGCCAAATGGCCTAACTTCTGCTCCTGTGTCTTCTGGTCTTGTGTATCAAGTCTAGGTATAAACTGTAATCTCTCCTCAAAGGACAAGCCTTTCTCTGGAACTAGTCAAGTGAACATTCTTTGAACTGCCTCCATGCAATTACATTATTCCTTAAATAAGGCTACCAGCTCTGCGTGCAGTACTCCAGATGTGGTCTCACCAATGCCTTGAACAACTGCAATAAAACTTCCCAACTTCTTTACACCATTCCTTATGAATAAATGCCAAAATTCCAATTGCTTTCCTTATTACCTGCAATACATGTATATGATCTTTCTGCAATTCAGGCACAAGGATGCCCAGAGCCCTCAGCACTGAAGTATTTTGAAATTTCTCTCCATTCAGATATGAAGTTGGCCTTTTATTCTTCAACCAAAATGGATAACTGCACGCTTCTCTATGTTAATTTCCAACTGCTGTACTTTCGCCCATTCATCTGTCCGACCTATGTTTGTAAATTCGTTATTTCTTCACTGTAACTTACCTTTGCATCTATTTTAATGTCATCTGCAAACTTGAATATGGTACCTTCTTCTTAATACTGAGTTTTGAGGAAGAGTCATTGAACCTGAAACGTTAACTCTAATTTCACTCCACAGATGCTGCCGGACCAACTGAGCTTTTACAGCAATTTGTTTTGGTATATTACCTTCTATTGTTAATATAGATTGTAAACAATTGGGGTGTAAGGGCTTTTCAAGTGCCCATCACTGTCATTGATAAATTCCAGAAATTTCTCCACAACTGATGTCAAACCCATTTGTGGCAGTAGTTGGCTGATTTTTTTTTTCCATTCACTCCTTAAATTAAAAGGAAATGTTCTGAAACCTAGTGGGCTAGAGTAAATTATGATAAATCACCTGCAATTTCCTTCCCTTGATATTTTAATAACCTGGGCTGAAAGCCATCAAATCCTGGAGATGCATGTATCTTAAGTCCTGTTGTTTTCTGCGTAACTGTTTTTACACTTAAATTCACTAAGGGCCTTGCTTGCCATAATTTTAGGTTCCTTGAAAGTTTGTTCTCTTGCAGTCATGAAGTATTCATTTAAATCTGCCATTCTACAAAGTCTTGTCTGTATCTGTCTTGCATTTGTTATCATTAAGTGCTGTTCATAATCCTCATTGGCATCCCTCATTACACTGTTGCATCACTTGATTACTTTTTATAGTTGTGCCAGTCTGTTAGATTACAATGATTCCTTGCTACTGTGTAAGTGGTTTCTTTTTACCTGAATATTATCTTACCTTGTGTCTCATTTGTTGACCATGGTTGCTTAACAACAGGTGGAACATTTATCTTTCACGTTTATGTACCAGTTTCTTATGGGGAGGTGATGGCATAGTGTTGTTGTTGCTGGACCAGTAAGCCACAAACCCACAGGGAATGCTCTGGAAGAATTGTCTCTCAAAGCAAGCATCTGACACATTCATACTGACAGATACATACCGACCTTAATGTCCCAGACAACAACATCATCATCACCCCTAGGTGTTACCTGTCCTACTGGCAGGACAGATCCAGCAGAAGTTGCAACACAGTGCTATACAGTTTGGGAAGAGGTTGCCCTACGAATCCTCAAAACTGAAGCTGAACCTCATGACTTCTCATGGCATCAGAGCAAGGAAACCTCATGCACCCTCAATCACTCACCTGGCTAATGAATCAGTGCTATTTCATGTTGATCACCACTTGAAGGAAAAACTGAGGGTGGCAAGGATACAGGATGCACTCTGAGTGAGAGACTTCAATGTCCATCACCAAGAGTGGCTTTGGAGCATTGCTACTGACTGAGCTTGTTGAGTCCTCAAGGACATTGCTGCTAGACTTCTGTGCAGCAGGTGGTGAGGGAACATCAAGAGGCAAAACCTTCTGACTCATTCATCACCAACCTGCCTGCCACAGGTGCATCTTCTATGACAGCATTGACAGGAGTGACAGCTGCACAAAGTCCCGTCTTCACATTGAGGATACGTTCCATTGCGTTGTGTGGCACTCTGTGCTAAATGGGACAGCCTTCAAACAGATCTACCAACTCAAGACTGACAATGCACAAGGTCCTCTTCAGCAGCAGAATTGTATTCAATCACAATCTGCAGCCTCTGGCCAGGCATATCCCCCATTCTACTATTACCATCAAGCCAGGTGGACAAAAAGAGCTGAATTCCAAAAGTAAAATGAAAGTGACAGCTCTTGACATCCAGGACACATTTGACCAAAAAGTGGTATCAAGGAGCACTAGCAAAACTAGACTCAATGGGAATCAGAGGAAAACTCTACACTGGTTGGAGTCATAGTTAGCACAAAGGAGGTGGTTTTCAACGTTGGAGGTCAATCATCTCAACTCCAGAAGATCCCTGCCGGCATTCCTCTGTGTAGTGTCCTAGACGTAATCATCCTCAACTACTTCAATGACCTTCCTTAGTTATAAGGACAAAAGGAGGAATGATGGCTTGCTATTGCATAATGAATAGCACCATTCTTGACTTCTCAAACTGTCCAAGTACAGCAAGCCCTGCACTTAATCCAGGTTTATGTTGATGAGTGAAAAATATAAATGGGGCCACACAAGTGCCAAACAATGGCCATCTACAATAAGAGAATCTAGCCATCGTCTATTGACATTCAATGGCATTACCATCACTAAATCCCACACTATCAACGTACTGTGGGTTACCACTGACCAGAAACTGAACTGGACTAATCATATATATACCATGGCTATGAAGAGCAGGTCAGAAGCTATGAATAACTTGCCTCCTGGGTTTTCCTAAACCCACAGACGACAAGGGACAAGTCAGGAATGTGACAATACTCCCCACTTGCTTGGATGAGTGCAGTTCCAAATATGTTGAAGTAGCTTGATAGGACAAAGCAGCTCACTTTGGCACCACATCCACAAACATTCAGTTCCTCTACAACCAATGCTCAGCAGCAGTGTGTACCATTTACAAGTGCTGCAGAAATTCACCAATGGTCCTTAGATAGCACAGCACAAACCCACAACCACTCTTATCTAGAAGGATAGGGGCACAGGTAGATGGGAACACCACCACATGCAAATCCCCCTCCAGGCCAGACACTAACCTATCTTAGAAATATATCACTGTTCCTTCACCGTTGCTGGGCCAAATTCCTGCAAATCCTTCCCAAACAGCAATGTATCTACCTATAGCCCATTGACTGCAGTAGTTCAAGAAGGTAGCTCACCACCTCCTTTAAAAGCAATAAATGCTGGCCCAACCAGCACGCCCACATCCCATAAATGAAGTTTCAGACATCATCTTTCAATATATTCCACTGTTTTTAGATTTATCCGTAAACCTATTAACCCAATTTATTGCAGTCAGTTTATTCCTTTTTATCCTTTTGACATTGCCAGACTTCAGCACAAAACCATTATTGTTGGGTCAAACTGCTAGGAAAGTAACTGTGTAACATGCAATTAAAATGCCAATCATCCAACAAGCTCAAAGACTGAAGAGATAGCTATACGTTGTACATCTTGAACTTGCTTTGCCATTTGCTCCACAAATGCTCTCTTGCTTTGGCTCCCCATTATGTTAAACAAGTTGCTTGATCCATTGAAATTCATCGCAGAATTTTAAAGAGTTAAGTTCTCTTTAGAATTTATACATGTTCCTGTTACATCAGTCCCCTTAGTGGGACTCTGGGTTATTCCTGCAGCAATGTTGTGTCCATCCTTGAATTTTCAATCTACCTGCATTGTTTCCACTGCCCCATCTTCTTACTATAAGCACCTTCCAAGCAACTTTCAAAGAGAACAGATGGGGGCATCAAGAGTTTTTTTTTCTGCGAGGAGTCTACATAGTTACTCTAAGATAGCAACTCCCAGATCGGAGAGGAGAAGCTGGAGCCTTTGATGATTTAATTTGGTACATCTTTTAGGTTGTTCAGAGATGGAAGGAAATGAGAGGAAAATGATCATTCAACAGCCCAGTGTCTCCTTCCTGCATACAAGTCAATCAAGGGCCAAGATATTCTTCAGCATTGGGGATGAGACATCTCCAAGGTAGTGTGAGGTAGCAGAGATACAGGCACATCAAAAAGTATAGGCTAGTGATTCTCTCAAACTCTCTCATTATCTATGCCTGGTTAAAGTATAATGCTGAATTTTATGAATTTGCTCTCTGTGCTCAGAATTTCATAAGCATGAATCCATTGTTGGAAAAACCCACCTGGTTCACTAATGTCCTTTAGGGAGGGAAGCTGCTATCCTTACCTGGTCTGGCCTATATGTGATTCCAGACCCACAAGAATGGGGTTGACGCTGAACAGCCCTCTGGGCAAATAGAGATGGGCAATAAATGCTGCCTAGCCAGCGATGTCCTCATCCTGTTAATGAATAAAGGGAAAAAAACAAAATGTTCAGTTTAAAATCTCCCTTGATTTCTTGGCCTGCATCAGCTATCCGTTAACCTTTTTTGAGTATCATCAATCTCAATACCTGGCTACGTAGGACAACATTGTTGTAACTTTTTCGGTATGGGGAGAAATGCTGTCCTTCAAATAGTATTTGAACAGTGTGAATAGCAGGGAACCAAGAATAGATAGTGACATTAATCATTCATTCCCAGTTAGATTTTTCTAATTATTTCTCCTTCTGTTGTCTGATGCAAAGCTAGTTTTCAACTAATTACTTAATTTACCATTAATTCAAAGGCCCTTAATGATCTAAGTTTCACAGAATGTTATCAGATACTTTCTGAAATTCTATGTAGCCACAGTATATGCTTATTAACTAATTGTTAACTCCATACTTCTTAAACAATTTTCATTGCACCTGGGAGGCACAACCTGCTGTTTCTAAATTCGTATTAAGTATTCATTGTAGCCCTTATGCTCTTTACATGATCATTAGTTGCAGTTTGATACTCCCATTACTGATTTTACTGTGTCAGAGATAATAGGAACTGCAGATGCTGGAGAATCCGAGATAACAAAGTGTAGAGCCGGGTGAACACAGCAGGCTGAGCAGCATCATAGGAGCAGGAAATCTTGACGTTTCGGGCCTAGACTCTTCATCAGAAAATCATTTCTGATGAAGGGTCTAGGCCCGAAACGTCAAGATTTCCTGCTCCTATGATGCTGCTCA
>JAHRHZ010000029.1:11672125-11687560 GCA_024137785.1 Ginglymostoma cirratum
AAAAAAAAAACAAATGAGTACAGAAGAACAAGATAAATGTAGTTTTAATATTTTATTAGGCTTTTACTGAGTCCAAAATAAAAATCAGATGCACTAATAAACAGGCTAGAACTCTACAACTCTTCACTCTGTAATGGGAAAGAGTTGTTGTTATCAGAAAGTATTGTTGTACAGGTTTTTTTTAGCATTAGAAATCCACGAACAATTCATTTGCTTTAAGCCTCTAAATTCTGCAGGGAAACTATTCTCAGTTTTCAATAATTATTTTGAACTCATCTTCATGTCATTCTGCATGAGAAATATTCAGCATGTTAAGATGTCCATCTAGGTTACCTAAAATATCCTAACAAATGAATTAATATATTCAATTAAACAAGGCGTGGGGCTGGATGAACACAGCAGGCCAAGCAGCATCACAGGAGCAGGAAAACTTGACGTTTCGGGCCTAGACCCTTCATCAGAAATGATTTTCTGATGAAGAGTCTAGGCCCGAAACGTCAAGATTTCCTGCTCCTATGATGCTGCTCAGCCTGCTGTGTTCATCCAGCTCCACACCTTGTTATCACTGATTTTACTGTAATTGCATTCTGATTTTTATCTCTCTTGTTTCTTAGGCTTTTACTTATTGGAAAACTGGAATTACAGATGTAGTAATGCTCTTCTGCTTGAGCATCTTATACAGTATGAAACAAATTCAGTAATTTTCTCATTTATATTCTGAAGGATTAATGTTGTTTGTTATTGATCAGTTGTCTTTGCATGCATTTAATTCCTCAAATATCATATTTGTTCTTCTCAAGGGCAACTGGGGAGAGACAACAAATGCTGGCCAGCCAGCAACTTCCACATCCCACAAAAACTAATGATATTTATTGATCCAATTCCTAAGCAAAGGTGTTGAATCAGAAATATGTGAACAAATCTTTTTATTGTAGGAGTGTAATTAATTAATTTTCTGACTTTATTGTATTGTATTGTATTTCTACCTCGCTTGACATTCTGTAGCCTGAATCTGCCCCCTCAAATATTGTAGCGCAGGCCAGGAAATTTCTAAACTCTCCATACTCACTTTGGGAGAAACTCCCTCAAGTATTGTACTTTTTGACCTGGGCTGAATGTGGGGATGTTGGATGGTATTGAGTGCTCCACACCGGAATACAGATTGGAGATGAACACAGGTGCTACTGAGTGCAAATGTGAGATGTTTTAAAGCTTCAGTTCATCCCCATTATTTGTTCATATTTTAGGTTGTCTAGCCCTCATGGCTCAAACCTCTCACACTCCCCCTCTCGCTTCTCATGCCCCATCTATGCCTAATTTTTGTTTCCCCTGCCCCCACCCTCAATAGCCATTTATATCTTCCATGTCAAATCATGCACCCACTTAATCCCCATGGGCCTTAAATTATTCCATGACCCCAATGGTATCTTGTAAGCCTAATGCCCCCTTAATGTAACCTCATGTAAAACTACTCATTGACTTCTGCTTTTAAAATGCTAACTCATTCAACATCCACAATTAGCAGGCCTCTGGAGACAGTTTTGAGATGAAATTCGAAAAAGTTCTAAGTATCAATTACAACCTACACTATATTAAAAAACTATCCCTGTCCATGAATGCCTGCTCAAATATTTAAATCCCCATATGCCATAGTCATAGAGTCATACACCATGGAAACAGACACTTTGGGACAACTTGTCCATACTGACCAGGTTTCCCAAACTGAACTAGTCTCATTTGCCTGTTCGGTCAATGTCCCTGTAAACCTTTCCTATACATGTACCTGTCCAAATGTCTTTCAAATGTTGTAATTGTACCTGGATCTACCACTTCCTCTGGGAATTCCATACCTGCACCATCTTCTGTGTGGAAAAATTTGTCCCTCGGGTCTGTTTTAAAATCTTTCCACTCTCTCCTTCAACCTATGCCCCCTAGTTTTGGACACCCCTATCCTGGGGAAAAGACCTTGGCTATTCACCTTGTCTATGCTCCTCATAATTTTGTAGACCTCTTTAAGGTCACCCCTCATATGCTCAAGGGAAAGAAGTCCCAGCCTATCCAGCCTCTCCTTATAAAGTAACATCATTGTAGATCTTTTTTGCACCCTTTCTAGTTTAATAACACCCTTCCTGTAACAGGGAAACCAGAAGGTTATGCAGTAATCCAAATGTGGCCTTATCAAAGTCTTGCATAGCTATAACATGATGTCCTAACTACTGTACTGAATGCTCGGACCAATGAGAGCAAGTGTGTCAAATGCCTTCACCACCCTGTCTACCAGTAATACCACTTTCAAGGAACTATGTACCTGAAACCCCAGGACTCTCTCTATTCAACAATATTCCCCAGGGCCCTACCATTAACTGTGCAAGTTCTGCCCAGCCTTATCAAAATGCAACACTTCGCATTTAACTGAATTAGACGCCATCTGACATTCCTCTGCACTCCAGCCCAGTCGATTTGGATCCTGTTGTACTCTTAGATAAGCTTCTTCTTTCTTTGCTATATCACAAATTTTGGTGTCAACTATAAGCTTACTAACCATGCCTCCTATATTATTATCCAAATCCTTTATATAAATGATAAACAACTAGTGGACCTAACACTGATCCTTGTGGCAAACTGCTGGTCACAGGCTTCCGGTCTGAACAACAAACCCCTACTACTACCCTTTGTCTCCAACTGTTAAGCCAATTTTGTAACCAATTGGCTAGCTCTCCCTGGATCCCATGTGATCTAACCTTCCTAATCAATCTACCATGCAGAAACCTGTTGAAGGCTTTGCAGAAGTCAATGTGGACAATGTTTACTGCTCTGCCCTCATCAATCTTCTTAATCACCTCTTCAAAATACTCAGTCAAATTTGTGAGATACAATTTCCCATGCACAAAGCCATGTTGATTATTGCTAATCAGTCCTTGCCTTTCCAAATGCATGTAGATCCCGTCTGTCAGAATCCCCACCAACAACCTACCAATCCCTGACATTAGACTCACTGGCCTGTAATTCCCTGGCTTTTCCTTGCAGCCTTTCCTAAATAATGGCACAATGTTAGCTACTCTCCAGTCATCCAGCATCTCATCCATGGCTGTTAATGATTACAAATGTCTCTGCAAGTATCTCCACAATTTCTTAGGATACACATAATGAGGTCCTAGGGATTTATCTACCTTGATGCATTTTAAGACCTCCAGCACTACTTCTTCAGTAATATGGACTCTTTTGAAGACACCACAATTTATTTCACCGAGTTCCCTAGCTTCCATGTCTTTCACCACTGTCAATTTTGACAGGAAATATTCGTTTAGGATCCAACCAATCTCCTGTGATTCCACATATGGAGGGCCTCATTGATCTGGAAGGGATCCTTAATCCCTTCTTAAAACAAAAATAAGCAGCACATGAAAGACAGCTAATCATTTAATAACCTCTTTGAGCCATCAGTGAACTTAAGATCCCCTGCTGAGATAATTAGTGGTTTTCAAACAGCAATAAATAAATACAGGGAGTTCTGCTACAGGGTGTGTTCCAGCGATGTGAATTGGCTATAACGCAACTGATGAGTAGGGGAACGCTATTTCTAAAACACTAACTTGTGTTGGCTATAACACAATCCCACCAGTGACCTTATTGTTGATGTTTTGGAAGATTCTTTTAGAAAGTATTGCAGGAAAACAAACAAAATTTGGATTTCAAGATTCTCCTCATCCTGGATAGTGTGCCAAGCCACCCTCCCACCACTGACCTCTTCAAAAAGCTCAAACTGAGTTGGTGAGACATGATTTCCCATGCACAAAGCCACCACTGAGCTTTCTGAAAACAAAGTGCTATTTCTACCCCCAAACACAACCTCTCCCCTTCCACCAATGGACTAGGGTGCAATAGCAGCTTTTAAAACTTAGTATTTAAGGCACACATTTAAGAGGCTGATTGTCCTAATCCTTCTCAGTGGCTGCAATGTTCTTCAGTTTTAAAAGCACTTTAACGTAAGAATGCAGTTGATATTATCGTGGAGGCCTGGGGTGATGTCAGTAAGGACTGCTTGCATGCGGTTTGATGGAAGCTTCTCCCAGGCTTTTTAAGATTTTAAAAACTTTGATCCGTCGGGAACTCCCAAAAATCAAAAAAACATTGTGCTGGTCTTGCAAAGCAAGTTGGATTTGAAGAAGAGGAGAGTGGATGTTGAAGAGCTGCTTGAGTCCCACTGTGAAGACCTGTCTGCAGCTGATCTACAACAACATGTCACTGAGAGGGAAACGGATGCTGGAGATGAAGAAGTAGTACAGGATGCAGCACCATGAGAGATTTCGACTTCTGTTTTGTCTTCTCTCCTGAGGGAAATTGAGAAGTAGTTGCAGCTCTTAGAGGACAACGATTACAATGCACAACGCAGCAGGGTAGCAGCTCATGGAATTAGATCTTACTCGGCACTCTATGAACAACTTCTTCATGAAGAAAAGGGTAAAGCAGCAAAAACTGGGTGTCTTTTTAAGCCAACCCCCAAGAGACAGTCAGAAGACAATGAACAACAACCATCCACTTCTGGCTCAACTATTTTTCACCCTAACCCTGCAACCACAACTGCACGTGGCGGGGTGGTTTTTCGGGACGCGGTGTTAAATTTACTTGTATCTCTGTATTAGATACAAATTAAACATTTATTCAAACTGTGCTGACCATTAGGCTTTGGAGTGACTTTGAGCAATTGAACAATTTTTTTTGTGGTCTGCCACTACCCATGCTTTTCCCATAAGCCCCATTGTTTCTACAGGTGGATTTTTCTATGACATGATAGTTGCATTCCTGTGCAACTATCATGTTATAGCAGAACCCCCTGTAATGACAAAATAATAGCATTTAGAGTAATACTACCTAACACCTATTGTATTTGCTGTACCAGCTTTTGCTTTTACCCCTCACTGATGAAGACCTTTGTTTAATTTTAAGTTCTGATGAATCAAGTGACTTAAAAGCTTTAGATCTACAGACTGCACCCGTCACAAATTTATTTAGATACATAGTTGAAGCAAACAAACATTAGTCGTTGTATTCTGTGTCCAAGATCAGCACAAACCCTTCAAAATTTAAGTGTAATGATGTAGCCTGAAACCAGTTAACTCTCTATATGCTGATGGATTGTGTAACTAGTACAACTTCTGAAGTGTGGTGGACAAATATTGCTAGTCAGGATTGCTGTAAAACATCCCAAAACAAAACAGTTCCCCAAAACTCAAACTGCAATGGAAGGTGATAAAATGAATAAAGGACAAGCAAAGAAGTAACAAAGCACAATAAGGAACTGGGGTCATTACAGCTCATTGAAGAGACAAAAAAAGGGGAATTAGCCAAGTTAAGATAAAAGGTGGATAACAGCACATTAAATGTAATTTCACCTTTGTTAAATTGGACACATTACAAGTAGGTCAATAGACCTGGATTTTTCTTCCAAAATTGTGTCCATCACCTGGATCCAATAATCCTTCAACCATACTCCAAAAAGATCTCCTTTTCAGTGGTATGGAAAAAGGGGCAGGGTTGTCTTACTTAAAGGAAAGGTAAACTCAGAAGGGACATTTGAACTGAAGTCTAACAGACCCCATATTTATTGTAGTGCGACCCTAAACCTGCAGAATAGGAGTTGTCAATTTTTGAGTAGACAGGTATTTTTGAAGGGAGCAGGCTGTAGATCCAAAGCTTTTATGTCACTTAATTCATCAGAACTCAAACATTAAACAAAGGTACTAGATCTTCATCAGCGAGGGGTAAAACAAAATCCGGTGTAGCAATTACAATAGGTGTTAGTTTTACTCTAAATGCTATTATTTTGTCATTACAGGGGGTTCTGCTATAACATGATAGTTGCATTCCTTTGCAAAATTGTGTTATAGGAAATTCTGCAGTAGAAATAATGAGGCCTATGGGAAAAGCAGGGTTGGGGGCAGACCACAAAAATTGCTCAATGGCTCAAAAATCACTCAAAAGCCTAACACATTGGAGAGCACAGTTTGAATAAATGTTTAATTTTTATCTAATAAGGAGATAAAAGATGGTATTTTACTGGACAAAGTGTGGTGACATTGAGAAGCGTCACAGAATGTATACCTGAATCCATTATACACCTGGATTGGTCTCCTCAGACCTCCGTCTTGTGATGTGCAACTTTCTACATGTCAAATTATGCCTTTAAGCTCTTTTAACTGTAAGTTTTAAATAAATTTCCTTTCTCTCATGCATAAATCAAACATTTTATATTATGCATGTATTGCATTGATATTCCACTCTGCTTGAAGAATTACCTTAAATTCAATTAACTGCTGTGTAAAATTCTGATAGTCAGTTGATCCTTATTTCAAGAACATAGAAACAGGACTGGGCCAGTCTATCCCTCAATGTTCCGTCTTTTCAGTTAATGCATCCTTACCTGGTCTAGCCTACATGTGACTCCAGACCCACAGCAATGTGGTTGACTCTTAACTGTCCTCTGGGCATGGTCAGAAGTCACACTACCCCAGGTTAAAGTCCAACAGGTTTATTTTAAAACAAGTGTTTGGAGTCTTACTAAGACTCCAAAAGCTTGTTTTCAACTAAAGCTGTTGGACTTTAACCTGGGGTTGTGTGATTTCTGGCCTTGTCCACTCCAGTCCGACTCTGGCATCTCCACATCATGGCCCCCTGGGCAATTAGGGGCAGGCAATAAATGTTGGTCCAGGCAGCGACACCCACATCTGTGAATGAATTTAAAAAAATACTTTGCCTGAACTAAGTTCTATTAACTACTAAGTAACCCAAAGTTCTATGTCAGTTTTGAAGCTATACCTACATCTTTTTGTGAGGGGGAAATTCTAGATTTCCACTTCTTTTTTTGAAAAACATGATGGCTGACATCACATTTTAGCTGACTGGCTCCAAATTTAAGATTTTGGGTGGATTTTTTTTCCCTTCTGTGGTGCAATGGCAAGTAAATTGGGAAAATGCAGGCCAGAAGAAAAAAAATCAATCTGGACATCAAGAGAAATGTTTGTGATTTTTTTTTCCCTTCAAGCCTCAAATGGCAACTGCAAAATCACTCCATTGAGAGATGATGACAATCTTTCTTCTGTGTAATTGCATTTTGTTAATACCACAATTTGCCTTCTTTAGAGGATTTGCAGTTTACACGGCTTTTTAGTTCATAGGGTCTTTGGAGCCCAGTTCCAGCCTTTGTGGTTAGCATTGCTTTTTAGCATACAAGGTCTGTGGTGTCCAGTTACAGGCGCCACTCTGCAGCTCATTGTTTTTGTACGGAGTGAATGGCAAGCATCTTGTCAAAATAGGGAGCACTGAACAGTCAACTGTGTGGACATGCCACAATGTGGCACTGTGCCACATCTGCAGCATCTGCCAGCTGGGAGTTGGCATGGTTCTTACAAACTAGTAAACTCTCACTATCCTGTATTTTTCCCAAGATCCTAAAGCTTCACAGGAGTAGCTAATGGGAGACGTGGATATCCCTTCCAAACATAGCACATCACACTTTTCTACAAAATCCTCAGCCTTCCAGAATGAAGACACAACACTAGTCACAGTTTGAACAGGGCTATAGTGGGAACAAACCACTGGTCTCAAGGTGAGGTTTCAATGCCTGGACCAATCCAGCAGAGGTTTGCCACATAACCTGGCAAGGGTGCAGTGCGTCACTGTGGCATGTTGTGCCTTTCACAGTTGGAGCTGACAGAAGTGAGGGTGGGGGGGTGCAGGGTATTGTGTCTTGGAGACAGACATTAAGGGATTGACAGCAATCTTCTGAGAATGAGCATCAGAACATATGACAAGGAGAGCCGTGCATGAGAGCATGAGACAGCGAAGCTTTGTCAAAAGTGAAAAGTCTGATAACTTCATTGAAACCCACCTTTTGGATGAATGGGCTGAGTTTGGACTTTGCTTAATTGTTTAAGATCCTGTTGTAATCTGGAAATCAGTCCCCTGTTAATGTAAAGGAAAAGTGCACTTTGTTATTTTTGCAGAAGTTGACCTATTATGTTCCTGAATAAATGTCTCATTAGCTATTTGATTGTATGCTTGATAGCTGTGTTATCATCCAACGGTACCTACACATTAGGGAAAAAAAACAGTAGTCACTGATACAGTGAACAAACTTTGTATGATAAGGTTAGATAGCTCTTCAGGCTTCAGTCAGCAGTGGTATTTAAGTTTTGACATAGGAACATGGGACTCAAATTGTAAAATCTGTTTTTCCACCTATAGACACTGACAGACTTTGAGTTTGTCCAGCACTTTCTATTTCTGTTGTAATATGGGTGTTGTGCAATGAAGACTTTCATGATGATTAGCAGGTTGAGAGGAACCCTGAATCACCTCCTTTTGATACTTCCATTACTGGTAACCCTTCAATATCTTACTGTGTGTGTAGCTGTTTGAATATCTTGTAGGACAGCATTCGATCTGCAAGAAGCAGCACTTTCTGTGCCCTGTCTTGGCAAACCATTATACCATGAGTGAGAGTGCACTACTTATTGTATATCTCCCAGCCTTGAATGACAGTACACTCCATTGAAAAACTGAGAAGGAATGAATGTTTCACTGCAGAAGTTATCACCGATACTGTACTCTCACTGAAGAGGTGGGTGTAAAAGTGTAATGATGTGTGCAGGTCAGGCCCTGGTACAATGCTTGCACATTTTTGTTTAGCCTCAGTTTTGGCCACATTTAAGGTGCAGTGTCTTGGCCCAAGTCATCAACATCATGGTCCAAGGCTGCCTGACATCTGAGCTTATCAGCGGTCAAGGAGAGATGAGCAGTGCTTGGCCATTACAACTTCTTTCTTCCCTGGAATGTCTGAAGTGGTTGCATGTCTTTCAGTATAGTTGTAACCATGAGTCCAACGATGATAATTACACGATAGCAGAAATCACAACAAAAAGTACAGTAATGTACACCCATGCTACCTATGTCCTCAGCAAGTTTTTCTTCCTCCGTCTCCAGCCATTATGTCTAAGTGCAGTGCTGACCTCTGCAGGTGGGTAGGGATTGAGGCTGAGTTCCTCTGAAATGTCCTGAAACGTTGTTTCTGGAAGCCCTGTATGACTGCTCATCCCTATTGGCTGCTGGTATGCTGGTACGAGTGGGTATGTGAGCAAGATGCTGTGTTAAAATGACTGGCTACAGGAAGGTCAGGGTCATGCTTGCACACATACTGGAGGTGTTCTGCAAAGCGGTCACCCAGTCTGTAGAGTAGGCCACCTTAGGTGCAGCGACTGCAATACACAAGATTGGAGGAGGCACAAGTTAAATGCTGCTTCACCTGGAAACACTGTTTAGTCCCTTGGATGGTGAGCAGGGAGGAGGTGAAGGGGCAGCTGTTTCACCTTCTGCAGCTACATGGAAAGGTGCCATAGAAAGGCGGTTGGTGTTGGTGGTCAATGAATGGAGAAGGGTGTCCTGGTGGAAACAATCCTTGTGAAATGCAGACGGGGAAGTGAGGGGAAAATGTGTTTGGTCGCATTCTGCTGAAGTCGTCTGAAATGGTGGTTAATGATCCTTTTGAATGCAGAGGTCAGTGGGACGAAAAGTAAAGACAAGGGGGACCCGATCACGCTGTTGTGAGTGATGGGAAGGGGCAAGGGCAGAAGCACAGGTGATAGGTCGGATGTGGTTGAGGGCCCTGTCAACCACAGTGAGTGGGAAACCATAGTTATGGAAGAAGCAAGGCATGTCAGCAGTGCTGTTTTAGAAGGTGGCATCATCCAAACAGATGTGTGTAGGCGAAGGAACTGGGAAAATGGGATGGAGTCTTTGCAGGACGTGGGGTGTGACGAGCTGTAATGAAGGTAGCTGTGGGAGTCAGTGGCTTTTGTAATGGATGGCAGTGGACAGTTTATTACCTGAAATGGAAACAGAGGTCAAGGAAAGGAAGGAAAGTATTGGAAATGGAATGATGTGAAAGTTAGAGGGGTGGAAATTGCAGGCGTGAGCATGAAGCAGCACCAAAATAGTTGTCGATGTGCCGAAAAGAAAGTTGTCAGAGGGGGCCAACGTAGGACTGAAACAAGGATCGTTCCAAATACCCCATAAAGAGGCAGGCGTAACTGGGACCCATGGAGTTGCCCATAGCCACTCCTTCGACTTGGCAGCAATGAGATGAATTAAAGAAGAAATTGTTAGTGAGAGGAAAAGTTCAGCCAGGTAGAGGAGAGTGATGGTAGATGGGGATTGTTCAGGCCTTTGGTCGAGGAAGAAGCCAAGAGCTCGCAGACAGCCCTGGTGGTGAATGGAGGTAGAGGGATTGGACACCCATGGTGAACAGGAGGAAGTTCAAGCCAGGGAACTGGAAATTGTCAATATGGCTCTTCCATATTGGAAAAGCAAGCAGAGTCAGCAGCGCTGTTTTGGAAGGTGGCATCATCCGAACAGATGTGACATTGTTAATAGAAGAACAGTGTAACACAGCATTGTGAAAATTTAGATTAGCTCACCCTAAGGTGAGTTTTCCCCTTCTCAACATGAACAGCCATGTTTTTCTCCAGCTGATTCAAGAGTCCACCCCGTATATTAAATCAGGAGCTTGACATCCAATAATCCTACCCACTTCCAGTCTTGAACTCTTGGCCCAGTTGTGGGCCAATTGTACCTACAGTAAAACAAAAGGAGGAATTGGGTATGATGGAAATCAATAGAAGATCTGATGGTGGTGATGCCGGAGCAGAAGAGATGGTGATTAGGAAGCACAGATGGAAAGAAGGGTCAGTAGTTTGGAGGAATGATGTGGGTAAGAACCTTTTTGAGTTGACATGATGTATGTAATAGTGAGAGTTGTAGTCCATGAACATTTGGTGAGTGGTAGCTCTGAGAAGATAGTGAAGTTACCTTTGCAAAGAGCAAACGATCATTGACCATTTTTCTGCACCATTGGGCAGCCCTACCGTTTCAGGACAATTCAGTCTGATTGCATAAATTATACATTGCAGAGCATGCATGAAAAATTCAGTCATGGTGGACTAGAGTCTATGAATAATATTCAATAAAACACTTTATTGAAAATGGAAAAATTCCATCCCATGTTTCCTTTAACCTGGATTTATCTATTGGCAGTTAATGCAATCATGCTGTTTATGACCTATTTGCATTCTGCCAATGAAAATGAGGAGAAAATGATGCTTACTTGCAAACTAAAAATGCTGGTCTTTTGGAAAGTCCTGACTTTGTCGCAATGTTTACCAACTATAATTCTTGCACTTCCACTGCAATTTATTGAAATAGGCTCAGGAATATTTATTGGATGGTATGAAATGGTGCTTCATGCTGTTGAAGCAAATAGATAAATCAGATCTTCAAGGCACATGTGCTGACAATGTTAATAAATAAGATTGAGCTCAATATTGATGGACTTTTTTTTGGCTTTTCTGCCACACTTCATGTCAGTTGAACCTTTGATTGTGTCAACTAATATGTAAATTACATTGCTGAACTGATGGAGGATCATCTTGGTCTCGAAAGGAGAAGATGACAGTAACATTGTCTGTTCCTGTGGATTAGGTCATGGAATTTGAATGAGCCATATGGGATTCAGCTAATTTGTATAACATGGATGCAATACCATCTGAATTTTGACCCAATGAAGATGTGCACTGGACATTTTTATCATATACTCCACTACCTTGGGTTAACTGGTTATAAATAAACCATCTCATCTTATCATTAACATATTTCAACCTTAGTGTGTACTACTTTACAAGCTTTGGCCAGGTACTTTGCACTTTCAGAATAAAAAATAAGTTCTTCAAGTTGGGAGCAAATTAACCTGTCAACAGAACCCTTGACTGACAGTGTAAAACAAATAATTACTTTGCCTTCTGTTTCGCAAAAGTGATCAAGGCATATTCCATCAAGCAGAAACTCACTGACCTGGATTTAGACTCATGAGTTAGGTGTGTAGAGATGGGAAATACCTGGCTCATTGTATTCCCATTCGGGGTAAAGTTACGTGAATAACATGATCTTCCCTCCAGGGGGTTGGGGATGGGGTGAAGTGGCAGCCTACACATTCTGGTGTTGTCCCCATCAGCCCTGCATACAGTTTGGAGGCAGCCTTACAAAACAAGCAGGTGTGGAAACTGCAAGCACCAATTTATTTTTTTCCAACTCAGCAGCCTAACTAGCAAATTTTACTTCTCAAAATTTAAAAGGGGAAGTAAATAACTTGACAATACCATACACCTTTTCATTCTTTTACGAGCGTTCAGATCCACTCTTAAAAATGCAAGTTACGCACTGTGAGACAAGGATATCATTCCAGTGAAAATGGGTTACAGATGAACTCAGCCAACTTCCCTTGCCCGATTTGGGTTTTCTATCTGTGCAAATTGTATTCTGCCTCCCTTCCCTTTGTGGTGAAAATAGGATCTGTCAGAAATGGGGGTCGCAGTTGCCATATTTACTTCAGCCTTCCCAGCAGATGGCGCTGCACCCCCTGGCACTAAACAAAATGGTCAGCTGCTGGGGAGATAGCAGGAACTGCAGATGCTGGAGACTCTGAGCTAACAAGGTGTAGAGCTGGATGAACACAGCAGGCCAAGCAGCATCAGACAAGCAGGAAGGCTGACGTTTTGGCCTAGGGTCTAGGCCCAAAACGTCAGCCTTCCTGCTCCCCTGATGCTGCTTGGTCAGCTGCTGGTCTCTGATTTAGCTGGTAACTCTCAGGTTGTGAAACCTTTGCCTCCCGACTACTTTACTCCTGAGAAAGGCCTGCTGCCAGCCAGTAATAAGTCTCATTGAGCGTTCTCCAAAGGAGATGATGTGGGCTTTCACTGGCACTCTAGCTGATGAGCAAGATCCCCATGGCCTGTGTTAAATCCGATCTGTACAAATGTAGCCAGATGTCTGTGAGGGACAGCACTTCCAACACCTCTCTCTGTTATCTTCTACAGGTAGCTCAGACAGTCAGAGTCCACGCAAACACTGAAGCAGTAGTTTTGAGTTTAAATGTGAACTGTTGAATCAATTTTTGCTGCAACCTTTGATACAACAGGCGGAATCTTATTGAACTCCAAACAGCGAGAACATCCAGTCCTTATACCTCATCTTTACCATGGACGTCCAGTCCCTATACACCTGCATTCCCCATGCAGGTGGCCTAAAGGCCCTCAGCTTCTCCCTGTCCTGCAGGCCCGACCAGTTCCCCCTCCACTGACACCCTCATCCACTTAGCTAAACTCATCCTCACCCTCAACAACTTCTCTTTCAATTCCTCCCACTTCCTACAGACAAAGGGGGCGGCCATGGATACCCGCATGGGCCCAAGCTATGCCTGCCTCCTTGGAGGTTACGTAGGACAATCCCTCTTCCGTAGCTACACTGGCCCTAAACCCCACCTCTTCCTCCGTTACATTGATGACTGTATCGGCGCCACCTCGTGCTCCCACGAGGAGCTCGAACAGTTCATCCACTTCACCAACGCCTTCCACCCCAACCTTAAGTTCACCTGGACCATCTCTGATACCTCGCTCTCCTTCCTGGGCCTCTCTGTTTCCATCTCTGGCAACCATCTGGAAACAGAAATCCATTTCAAGCCCACTGACTCCCACAACTATCTAGAATACACCTCCTCCCACCCACCTTCCTGCAAAAATGCCATCCCCTATTCCCAATTCCTTCACCTCCACCTTCTGCTCCCAGGATGAGGCATCCCACTCCCGTTTTTCAAGGACTGCAACATCCCCCCCCGTCAGTGGTCGAGAACGCCCTCAACCATGTCTCCCGCATTTCCCGCAACTCATCCCTCACACCCCCTCCCCACAATAACAACCAAAACAGAGTCCCCCTTGTCCTCACGTACCACCCCACGAATCTCTGGAACCAATGCATCATCCTCCGACACTTCCACCATCTGCAATCCGACCCCACCACCAAAGACATCTTTCCCTCCCCACCCTTGTCTGCTTTCCGGAGGGACCACTCTCTCCGTGACTCCCTTGTCCACTCCACACTCCCCTCCAGCCCCACCACACCCGGCACTTTTCCCTGTAACCGCAGGAAGTGTTACACCTGCCCCTACACCTCCCCCCTCACCCCCATCCCAGGCCCCAAGAAGACTTTCCACTTCAAGCAGATGTTCACCTGCACATCTGCTCATGTGGTATACTGTATCCACTGTTCCAGTTGTGGCCTCTTCTACATGGGGAAACCAAGCGGAGGCTTGGGGACAGCTTTGCGGAACACCTACACTTGGTTCGCACTAAACAACTGCACCTCCCAGTCGTGAACCATTTCAACTCCCTCTCCCATTCCTCAGACAACACGTCCATTCTGGGCCTCCTGCAGTGCCACAACGATGGCATCCGAAGGTTGCAGGAACAGCCCCTCATATTCCGCTTGGGAACCCTGCAGCCCAATGGTATCAATGCGGATTTCACAAGCTTCAAAATCTCCCCTCCCGCTACCGCATCCCAAAACCAGCCCAGCTCATCCCCACCTCCCTAACCTGTCCTTCCTCCCACCTATCCCCTCCTCCCACCTCAAGCCCCACCCCCATCTCCTATTTACTAGCCTCATCCCGCCCCCTTGACCAGTCCGTCCTCTCTGGACTGACCTAACCCCTCCCTAAGTCCCCACCTACATTCACCTTTACTGGCTTCATCCACGCCTCTTTGACCTGTCTTTCTCCACTCCACCTATCTTCTCCTCTATCCATCTTCTATCCGCCTCCCCCTCCCTCCCTATTTATTTCAGAACCCCCTTCCCTCCCCAGTTTCTGAAAAAGGGTCTAGGCCCGAAACGTCAGCTTTCCTGCTCCTCTGATGCTGCTTGGCCTGCTGTGTTCATCCAGCTTTACACCTTGTATCTCAGATTCTCCAGTATCTGCAGTTCCTACAATCTCAGAAATCTGGGAGAATCAGGTGAGAAGTCCAATGAGGCCTTTCTCAAAGTTGGAAGCATCTGGTTCCCTTTTTCTGCAGAGTTCTGGATGTTGAGACAATATTTTCACTTATGAGAGCCATTAAAGGGGACTGTTGACTTTTTTTTGGACTCATTATTTGCAAATGGAGCTTCGTATCGTACCAAGGGACAGACAGAAACTGGATGCTGAGGTGAAAGTCCATGCAGTAACCCAGCAACTCCAGTTCACCACTAACTTATTTGTACCAATGTCTTGGACACCCAACGTCAGCACTCAGGGCCCATTCCATAGTAAGGTTCTGTGCAGATTCTACACCCATGGATGCTGGCATCCGAGATGTGCCAACCTCTCTGCTTTATCATACCACATCTAAAATCGACTTCCTGTACACTTCTGCACTTCAGTGCTGCTCTTAAAGGTGCACTGCCAACTGTCATTGCAATTCTGTTGCAAGGACTCTTTGGCTGCAGGGTCAGGCATCTAGCTCCCAGACTGAAGCAGGTTGCATTCATTAGCACTCACTCACCTTGTAACTTCTGGGA
>JAHRHZ010000029.1:11687960-11702618 GCA_024137785.1 Ginglymostoma cirratum
TGCTTGACCTGCTGTGTTCATCCAGCCCCATGCTTGTTATCTTTTTCCGCTTGTCAGTCACCAGCCAAAGGGTGGATATGTTGTTGCACAGCACCCTACTATGTCAGAGTTACAGCTGCCTCAGGTGCCAGCAGCATACGTAGCAGACACTGCATGTGCTTCAACCAAATGGCCTTGTCTCAAAGTCCAAAGGCAGTCATGCTCAGTCATGTCAAGGGAGACACAGTCGATGAAGGGTAGCCTCCGATATCAGTCCAAGGGCTTGGACTTGGTCATTTGGCTGCTTGGGGAAATCATCTTCAGGATCCAGAGTAAGTATTTTAATTTATTGCATCAGAACCCTTTGAATTCTCCAATTTAAACGGAGACTCAGAGGTTTTACGGCGTGACAGAATTGTCAGGCAGAACATGAAATTTCCCAGACAATTCCTTTTGGAGTCTGCTCGATGGGATTCTGCAGGGTCCAGATATGCAGCTCCCAATATACTGAAATAATAACAATCTGGGCATTGGAAGATCTAGACCATTATTTCAGATAGGCAGCAAAATCAGCAGACCAAATCTTTTCCAACTTGATGAATGTGTTGTCAATGAAACTTTAAATGATTACAGATGGTTGAAGTGAAATTCTTGTACTTTGGATTTTTTTCAAAGTGAGTGCAGCAACTTCTGTTTGATTTGTTGATGTTAGAAAAGGAAAACAACAGTTGTTCTTGGAAATAGATTTCTTTGTGGTGAAGTGCTATTTATTTGGTTACTTGCAGTAGGTAAGGAAGTAATTTGATTCACAATGAGCAACACAACAGCATAGTTGCTTGCATTTTCATATTGAAAAACCTAAATTTGTGTAAATACCACTTACATTATTTTAACTCTTCTCATGATGAACATTGCAATCTCTAGAGTTCCAGTAGTAATTTGATCCATTATTCTCAACATGATTTTGATTTGATTTATTATTGTCATATATGCCGAGATTCAGTGAAAAGTATTGTATTGTGCGCGAACAAGACAAATCATTACCTTGCATAAGTACATCAGAGTAATAGGACAGAATGCAGAATATAGTGTCACAGCTCCAGAGAAGGAGCAGAGAAAGATCACCTCCAATATTTGAGAGATCCTTTCATAAGTCTGATAACAGCAGGGAAGACGCTATCGATGGAAGAGAGTATAACCGGGGTGGGAGGGGTCTTTGACTATGTTGGCTGTTTTCCTGAGGTAGCAGGAAGTATAGGTGGAGTTATGGAAAGAAGGTTGTTTTGTGATGGACTAGGCTGCATTCACAACTCTCTGTAATTTATTGCAGTCTTGGACAGAACAGTTGTCATACCAAGCTGTGATGCTTCCAGATGGCACGGTATTTTCCCCATGGGAACTTGGCAGCCTTCGGGGCTTAATACCGAGACCAACAATTTTAGATCTTCAGCACCGTTTCCCCGACCCCCACACACCAGGGCATGACATCATGTGGGCTGCCAGCACATACAACCCATTGCCAGCTGGTAATAGTCTCCATTAGCAGCTATTTATTCCCCACACTGACCTTTAACCACTTATTTGTCTGTCCAACCGCTTTTCTCTCCCTTTGGGCTCTATCTCAACTCATTGTTTACCCTCCCATCCTATCTTCAGTTTAAAAAATAGCATCCTTTTCCTCACTGTGATCAGTTCTGAAGAAGGGTCACTGGATCCCAAACGTTGGCCCTGATATCTCTCCAGATGCTGCCAGACCTGCTGAGATGTCTCAGCATTTCCATTTTTGTTTTTTTTTTATGAATTCAAAAAGGATGCTTTCTTCTCGGGTGGATCTATAAAAACTGGTAAGTCATTGTGGACATGCCAAATTTCCTTAGCCTCCTGAGGAAGTCGAGGTTGTTAGGGTGTTTTCTTAATCATGTCGACATGGATGGACCAGGACAGATTGTTAGTGATATTAATTCCTAGGAACTTGAAGCTCTCGACCACCTGCACCTCAGCACCATTGATACAGACAAGAGCATATCTTCCACTCCACTTCCTGAAGTTGACGACCAGCTCCTTCATTTTACTGACGCTGCGGGAGAGATTGTTATCTTTACACCATGTCACTAAGCTGTATATCTCTTTCCTGTACTTTGTCTCGTTGTTGTTTCAGATTTGACCCGCTACAATGGTATCATCAGCAAATTTCTAAATGGAGTTAGAGCTGAACTTGGCTACACAGTCGTGAGTGTATAAGGAATGTAGCAAGGGGCCGAGTTCGGAGTCTCGTGGGGCACCAATATTGAGGAATACTGTAGAGGAGGTATTGTCTCCTATCCTTACTGATTGCGGTCTCTGTCAGGAAATAGAGGAGCCAGGGGAGCATAGTCCTAGGTCTCAGAGTTTGGAAGTGGGGTTGATTGGAATTATGGTGTTGATGGTGGAACTGAAATCAATAAATAGGAGTCTGATTTAGGTGTCTTTGTCATCCATATGTTCCAGGGATGAGTGTAAGGCCAGGGAGATGGTGTCTGCTGTGGACCTGTTGCGATGGTAGGTGAGTTGTAGTGGATCAGGGTAATCTGGGAGGCTGGAGTTGATGTGAGCCGTTACTAACCTCTCAGAGCACTTCATAATGATGGATGTCAGAGCCATCGGGTAGAAGTCTTTGAGACATACCGCCTGATTTTTCTTTGGCACTGGGATGATAGTGGTCTTCTTAAAGCAGGTGAGAACCTCACATTGGAGTAAAGAGAGATTAAACATGTCTGTGAATACTCCCACCAGCTGGTCAGCACAGGATCTGAGCACACAGTCGGGGTCTCCATCCAGGCCAGTCATTTTCCGTGGGTTCACCCTCAGGAAGGCCAATCTAACGTCTGTGGCAATGACTGTGGGTACAGGTGTACCCGAGGCTGTCGGGGAGGTGACATCACTTCACTGACCTTCTGTTCAAAACAAGCACAGAATGTATTGAGCTCATCGGGGAGGGATGCATTGTTAGCGATTTTACTCGGCTTTGCTTCGTAGCCTATTGTATCATATAAGCCTTGCCACAGTTGATGTGTTTTTGTGGTTAGCCTGGGACTCCAATTTAGTCTAGTATTGTCTTTTGGTGTCCCTGATTGGTTTTATGAAGATCGTACCCAGGTTTCCTGCATAGGTCAGGGTGACCTGACTTGAATGCCTCAGACCTGGAGTTCAGCAGGGAGCAGAATTCCCTTTTCATCCAGGGTTTTCTGTTGGGGAACACTTGAAGTAACTACTTTTGTCAGTCCTCAACACACTTACTGATGAAGCCTGTGACAGTAGTGGCACACTCATTTAAGTTAGACGCTGAGTTCTTAAATGTGGACCAGTCCACTGACTGTAAGCAGTCACGTAAGAATGCTGCTTAGAAGCTCAAATGTAGGAAACTACATAAAAGTTCCTTGCCTGAAAAGTCACAAACTGCATACCAGTGATCTTGCAAGACCCTCAACTTTTTGACTCTGAGGCAAGAAGACTACTGTCAGAACCAAGGCTGGCACCATTGATTTCAGCCTGTGTCAAAAACTCTGCTATCCAATGAGTAATTTATCTTGTAACACAGGAAATATGATGGAGAAAATTTGCAAGTGTCAATGTTAATACCTTCAGATCAGATGCAAAGGATTCATCACACCTGCACCTGCTCTTTCCAGATTTCACATTCGTAAAACAGTAAAATCGTCAACTTAAAAATGTAAGGAATACGTGCATCAAACATGAGGTAACTCGATCTATGAATATGTAGCAATGTGTTCCAAAGAACAAAATTACCCAATAAGAGATGGCAACAGAACAAATTATGTTGAAATTTACTGCAATACGATCAGTTGTTATCAGTGTCTAAAAAAAGCACTTATTACTGGCAATGAGTTGTAATAAAATAACAAATATAAATTATAGAACTTGCAGAGCAATGATTAAACATTATCCCCTCTTGGATGTTGTTCTCTGTTTAAAGATGTGTCCATTTAAATCAACCTGAGCATTGAATTCTGAAACATTAATTTCAGCTGAAAGCACTCGAGAGGATAGCAGGCTCCCCACTCTTAGCTTGAGGTCCTGGCAGACATAATACTTAGAACTTCTGGATATTTCTGTTTGCCAATAAGCCATTAACAGTCATTTATAGTGTGTGCCAGGACTTGCTGTTTATAAACCCTGCACTTCCAATTGATAATTGGTGCACATAAATAAAAAATAATTGAAAGCAGCTTTAATTTTGGATAAAAGCCAACACCTGTCCACTATCTACAAGGCATAGGTATACTCCCCACTTGCCAGAATGGGTGCAGCTCCAACAACACCAAACGTTTGACACCATCCAGGACAAGACAGGCTGGTAGATTGGCACCATATCTACAAACATCCACTTCTTCCAGCACTGACAGTCAGTAGCAGCAGGGTGCACTGCAGTCTTTACAAGGTGCACTGCAGAAATTTGCCAAAAACCCTTAGATAACACCTCCCATACTCTTGACCATTTTTGTCTAGAAGGACGAGGGCAACAGGTACACAGGAACACTAATACCTGCAAGTTCCTCTCCAAGCCACTCGCCATCCTGACTAGGAAACCCATTGCTCTTCCTTCACGATCACTGGGTCAGAATCCTGGAAACCCCTCTCTAACAGCATTATAGGTTTACCTTACAGAACATGGACTGCAATGGTTCAAGAAGGTTGCTCATCACTACCTTCTCAAGGGCAACAAGGGACAAGCAATAACTACTGGCTCAACCAGCAATGCCCACATGCTATGTGAATAAAGAAAAAAAAATTAAATATTGCATTTATTACTGCTCATAGAACCATTTGATAGCAAAGGAAAGATACTACATTCAAGATTAATTTAAGTTTTATTTGTTGGTTACAGTTATAAAAAAAATTACTCCTTAAAATAGAAACAGTAAGCATGAACAACAGCATACATGTGTTGTGTGCAGGCATTTAATTTATAGAAATGAATGTAGCTCGTACATGACTTTGTTACATCTAGATTTGCCTATTCTAATGTACTTCTGGCTGGTTTCTCATGCTTTACCCTTCGAAAACTTGAGCTCCCCTAAAACCATTCCCACCCATTCTGCACATGTGTACATAGAGTCAAAGTCATAGAGTTTTACAGCAAGGAAACAGACCCTTCAGTCCAACTCATCAATGCCGACCAGATATCCTAAACTGACCTAGTCCCATTTACCAGCATTTGGCCCATAGCCCTTTAAACCCTTCTTTTCATGTATCCATCCAGATGCCATTTAAATGTTGTAATTGTACCAATCTCACCAGTTCCTTTGGTAGCTTGTTCTGTACACACACTGTAAAAGTTGCTCCTCTCTTTTAAATCTTTTCCCTCTCAACTTAAACCTATGCCCTCTAATTTTGGACTCCCCTACCCTGGGGAAAAGACTTTGGCTATTCACCCTATCCATGCTGCTCATGATTTTATAAGCCTCTATCAGGTCACCCCATAGCCTACAAAGCTCCAGGGATAAAAGCCCCAACTTATTCAGTCTTACCCTATAGCTCAAAACCTCCAATCTCGGCAGCATCCTTGTGAATCCTGTCTGAACCTTTTCAAGTTTCACAACATCTTTCTTATAGCAGGGAGACCAGAATTGAATGCATTATTCTAAAATTAGCCTAATCAATGTCCTGTATAGCCACAACATGACACCCCAACTCCTACACTCAGTGCACTGACTGATAAAGGCAAGCAAGCCAAATGCCTTCTTCACAATCCTGTCTACCTGCAACTCCACTTTCAAGGAACTATGCACCTGCACTCCTAGGTCCCCATGTTTGGCAACATTCCCCAGGACCCTACCATTAACTGTATAAGTCCTCCCCTGATTTGCCTTACCAAAATGCAACACCTCACATTTATCTAAACTGAATTCCATCTACCACTCCTTGACCCATCGGCCCGTCTGATCAAGGTCATTTTACAGAACATTGCCCACGCTTGTCTCAGAATGATCTCTACCTCTTTAACATAGCCCTACTTTGCACCTGTCTTCAGTTATTGCTGAATTTCACCTCCTTACCTCATTAGTCAAACCTGTGTTTGACTAGAACATAGGATGCCTTAAAATAGTGCACTGAATTAGTCAAACACAGGTTTGTCACGGATGTGGGGGGAATTTAACAAATTTGCAAGTCACTTTCTAACACTAGTTGTGTTTTGGCAACCATGCAGGCGGGGCGAGGGGGGCACCTGCTGATTGGATAATTCCACAGGTTTGACTAATTCAGTGAACTATTTTAAGGCATCCTATGTTCTAGCGTCCATAAACTTGAGATCATTCATGTTACCCCGTCCTAGTTCTCACCAATTCTTGTTCGCTCATCACTGAGACTCATGCACATTGGTTCCTGGCTAAACATCTCACTTTTAATAAATTTCTCATCCTTGTCTTCAGATACCTCCATAGCTTTGCACCTCAATGTCGCTGTAATTTTCTCCAGCCACACCTTCGTCCAAGATATTACTTTTTCTCAATTACAGCTTCTTAATCCATGATCTTAAACATTGCACCATTACATAAAAGTCAAAGTTCCTTCTTCCACCTGTTCACTTCCCTACCTCTCTTTCTTCCTTTGGCTTAAAACATAAGAATATAACATAAGAAATAGGAGCAGGGGTAGGCCACTTCGCCCATCAAGCCTGCTCCACCATTCAATAAGATCACGGCTGATTGTTTCTTGGCCTCAGCTCCACTTACCCGGCCACTCACCATAACTTTTAATTCCTTTACTGTTCAAAAATCTACAGGGGGTTCTGCTATAACGCGATAGTTGTGTTCCTGCACAACATCCCGTATTTAGAAATAACGGGGCCTATGGGAAAAGTGGGATTAGGAGGAGACCACAAAAAAAATCACTCAAAATTCTTCCTCACCACTCTCCTACAAGTATTGGTGCCGTGCCTGTCACTTGTGAGAGCCTCGACACTTATAATCAAATAAAATCTATTCTCCTGCAACACAGCCTGCATCACAGCCGAGCCCATTGCTGATCTGACCTGACATTCCATCGGTACAGACTTCTGGATAGATTTTCAGATATGGGAAGCAGAGGAGTCTGACCTTTCTTTCCTATGTAGCCCATTGACATTGAAGTTAATTGTAGGATTAAAATGCGTTATTAACCTGAGTAACTTTGTATTCAAAATAATGCTGGAAAAGAGCGTGTTGTAACACAGACAACTTTTGGTATAAATGATTTACATGAGCAAGTTTAAAAGTTCTTACATATTAAAGATGTAACAAAATCCAGGCAAAAATACTACACACAAAGGTGTTTTAACAGCACTCATATTATTTTAAACTATACTTCATTTTTTTGCATTTAATGTGTTCAGCATAAACTCTTCAAACTAAGACTTCATATATTTTCCTAACAAGGTGGTTGCTTTCTGTGTGATATTATATTTGAGATTTGTAACATATAATCCAGATACCTTTTTCACATGAGCTCATTATGACTTACTCTGAACATTGGCACCATCTGCAAAGATTGAAAGAAATTTTCTTTGACAAAGCCCGCAATGTCGACATGTATTTGATGGAATCACGTTATAGCCAACACAAGTTCGTGTTTTAGAAATGGCCGTTCCCCTATTCATCAATCGCGTAATAGTCAATTCGGGTTGCTGGAACACACGTTATAGCAAAACCTCCTGTATCTACCTTCGCCTTAAAAAAATTCAACGAGATAGCCTTAACTGCTTCACCAGGCAGGGAATTCCACAGATTCACAACCTTTTGCGTGACAAAGTTCTCCTGAACTCAGTTCTAAATCTGCTCCCCTTTATTTCAAGGCTATGTCCCCCAGTTGTACTTTCACCCGCCAATGGAAACAACCTCCTTACTTCTATCTTGTCTATTCCCTTCATAATTTTAGATGTTTCTACAAGACCCCCCCATTCTTTTAAATTCCCTGAATATAGTCCCAGTCTACTCAATTTCTCCTCACAATTCAACCTTCTGAACTCTGGAATCAACCTGGTGAACCTCCTCTGCACTCCCTTCAATGCCGGTCCACCCTTTATCAAGTAAGGAGACCAAATTAACCTTTCTGATCAAGATTTTGGTTTTTAACACCATAATAGAATGTGTTATATTAGAGGGAACAAATTTGTTTATTGATTTAGTAGCAATAATGAAGAAAATATTAACATGTTTATTTTTCAAGATCCAGCTCAAATTACTTATTTCCATGAATCTGGTCATACCTCATATAAATTACTTTCCAAATTCTTGGAGCTAGGTTATCCTTGCATCAACATATTCTCTGGCCAAACGAGCAATATCCCAAGAGGTCTAGCAATTTATTTAATACTTGCAGATATGAAAAGAGTGATCTGTACCATTTAATGATTACATTCATACTATCTATTTCTTTAACTCACACTGAGAAAATACAGGAATCAACCTATCCACAGTGGTGGCCAAATCCCACATTGCCCAATTTTGATGTTCGAGAGTAAATCTTCCACAATAACTGTAACAACATTATAATTTTGCCACTGTACTGTATTGAAACTCTTCTAACTTAAACTGCAAAATGGAAGGCAGATAACAGGAGACGTAAAGGCTTGGGAAAATGTCCTTAATTATTCCACTAAATAATTATCAAATTTGTTTTAGCTGTCAAGGAAACAGTGGTTCAAATCTGGTCATAATGAGTTTCATAATACCTTTTTACCGGTGGTATTTGTCATTTCCACTCATTAAGACTGCAAGTAGAACCATTTTTTTTATTAAACCAGCGCTTCGTCCATTTACCTGCCAAAGCAATAGTGAAACTACAATTATATAATCACCAACCCAGCACATCAGTTAATTGTGAACTTTTTTAGAATGAATTATACATAATGCTGGACGCAGCCACTGATAGTGAAAGTGCAAGCTTGCGTATCATTCTGGATTTTGTTTTGCTGAGCACAAAGTAGAAACATACCATTTCTAAATGCTTGCATTGGCATTTTGAAGTCTTTTCATTAAGTATTGTCACTTTCAAAGACCAATTATTTCAAAATGATGAGGACTGGGAGGATGGGCTCATGGAAGCATTTAAATGTGTGAATCTGGAGGCTTCTGACTGGAGCTGCACTACTTAATGAATGCAGTTGGTAATATTGTGTTATTGTTTCAGGCTGCGACACGTTATACACCATTGTTGAAAAGTATGGACTAGTAATCCTCAAACTGCATTCAGTGATGTATCCATGAAACTTGCAACTTGAAAGTACCCGAGTGGAATGTCTGGATTCAGTTTACTTCTCCCCTATCCTATAGTGAAACAGTTGTGGTCAGATTTTCAAAAGTCTGGGAGGGAGAGCTGAATGATGCTGGAGAAGAGAACACCTTACTAGTTTGCCAACATCTTCCCACCTTTTGGCTATTTTATCGGAAGCTGGATCTGCCCATCTGGCAGGTATATTGAAGCAACTTGAGGCATGTTAAGATGCCTCTCATGAACATGTTGGAATAATGCAATCAGCAGGTGTCCCCCCACCCCCACCCCGCCCTGCCCGCATGGTGGCCAAAACACAACTGGTGTTAGAAAGTGACTTGCAGATTTGTTAACTTGCCCCCACATCCCTATATAGCTACGGCTGTGACCACAGATCATCTACGGGGGATTTACCCCTCCACAATTGTGGTTCTACCACAGAATCCTAACAGAGCAGAAGCAGGCCATTTGGTTGAGTCACCCTGACCCTCTAAACAGCATCTCACCCAGACCTGTCCCCCTACCCTATTCCCCATAACCCTGCTTTTTCCATGGCCAATCCACCTAACCTACAAACCTTTGGATTGTTGGAGGAAACAGAATGAAACCCATACAGACACAGGGAGAATGTACAAACTCCATGCAGTCACCCGACGGTGGAATAGAACTAAGGGCTCTGGAGCTGTGAGGTAGCAGTGCTAACCACTGAGCCACTGTGCCATCTGTGGCTGCTTTTAATTTCACAACTTTTAAAAGTGCTGTCAGTGGCATCTTCTTTCTGCCTCACTGTCAGGAAATTCTGTTCCAAGCAAAATTCCCACCCTGGCTTCAACTCATTGATCCCTCATACTGCTGCAGTCGACATTGTGAGCTAAAGCTGTGAGAAGAGTGCTCATGCCACTTGTTAACACTGTCACCTTCCAGTCTGAAAATATTTCTTCAAATGCAAACTTCTGCAGAAGTTTAAACACATAATCTAGAAACACAAATGCAGGATTCAAACGTGTCCACTTTCTTATGAGAATGTAAAAGATCCTATCACACTATTTAGAAGAAGAACAGGGAAGTTTTTAAACTGATGACCTAGGGAATATTTATCCAGCAGCCATCGTCATGATAAAACATTGTTGAGAATGTGAACTACATTTCCAACTTCACCCCAATGGTTAAAATTTCAAGGTATTGAATTGGCTGCGAAGTGCCTTGTGTATCGACCTAAAGCCATGAAAGATGCTGTATAACACAATCTTAAAGGCTTGTGGCACAGTGGTAGTGTCCCTACCTCTGAGCAGGAAGACCTGAATTCAATTTCAATCTGCCCTAGAGGTGCATCATAACGCAATGAACAGGTTCAATGAAAACATGTACAGGTGCAATTTTTTAGATGAACTTCCTTTCAAAATTTGTGGATTACTTTCCCTTCCTTTTGCGATCTAACTGCTTCTTTGTATCCCATGACACAAAAATAAAATTTCATGCCATATGCAATATTTTAGTTCACAGAAAACCCAAGGACTGTGCATTTCCCACAGTCAGGATAGTGGAAATAACTGCTTGGAAATATATCCAGTACAACCCCATCTAATTTTTACTTCACAGCAGAAGCAACACTTCAGAAGTACCTCATTGTCTGTTGAGAACTTTAGAATGTCCTGAGGTCAAGAATGCTATTATATAAATGTAAGTAATTTTCTTAATGTGATTTAAATGGCAATTCCAGCTGCATGTTATGGTGACAAGACCATTAGAAATAGGAACGGCATAGGCTGTTGGGTGTAGCTTGCTCTGCCATACAACTGGATCATGTCTGATCCGACTTTCTTCACATCCATTTTCTTGCCCTTTCCTCAGAACTGTTGATTCCCTTTCTGCCTGATACTGCAGGCTATGGCTGACATAGGAGAGACTAGTGCTCTTGCTGCAATACCATCGTCTATACTCATCATGAAAACATTACTTATTTAAATGAGCATGAGGACATTTAATGTCACGAAACACAATTAATGCCCATTGATGGCAACATGATTGTTTAAGGCCTAGCTTGAGGTATTAATAAACTTTACAAATTATAGAATACTTAAAACATTTGGTGTTATATTTTGATTGCACTGAAATACTGCAAAATAATTTATTTTATTTAAGGCATTAATGTACCAAATGAATTTAAGTGCCATTTGATGCAAGTGATTTGTAGTTTATCCAGCAATGTGGGCAAAAGATTATGAAGTTAATTAACTTCTATTTCTGCTCCATTGGTGCTTTCTGGATTAGGATACAAGCTCAGCTTATGTCGATTGCTTCATGGGCTCACAGATCTCATGCTCAGGGGCCCTCTACAACTATGGAACCCCCAGTAAAACTCACCATAATACACAACATGTTTACCCAACAAAAGCATCAGAACATGTTATGGTATGGCTTGGTTTATCATTGATGTAGCATGTAGACGGTCTACAGGTATCTTTCGACACGAATGTATTGTGAGATTGAGATATGCTGTGAGGTAATATCAATTTAGGAGGCTATTTAGATAAATTGAGCGTTCAACAGGACTCGTGCTTCAACTGGGCTGCTATGCCATTATTTGTTGCCTAAATGGTGCAATCACAGGATAGCTAATGTTTGAACTGTTATGAAGTTGTAGAACTCTGCACATGATGCCTAGGGAGCAAAAAGGCTGATTTGATCATTGATGGAGATCGGTTGCAAATAGGTAGTGGGGGGAAACAGGAAGCGTACAGAAATGGAGTGAATGAAAGACAAATCCTATGAAAGGCTAAAAGTCTAACAAGAACAGAAGTTGTAAGTATGAGAAAAAATATCACACCTTTTGCTCCAAGAATATGTGGTAGTACAATTTTCAATCGTCCATTGCAAATTATTGTTTACATACAATCATACTTTAATTGTTTCTTGTGTCTGATAAAGTCATACATTTTATCAATATAGTGACTGCATTGTACTCCTGAACAGAGTCAGCATTGACTAGGACGCCTGAGGCCCAAGAATTGTTAATATGGCTCTGGGTCCCAGTTTTGATGTAAAAATCTTGAATGCATCTACAGGAAATTCAGTGTAGCTGGAGTACGACATAGTTAGAATTGCAGCACTTACTGTTGTATGCTGTCATTTTTATTGTCTGTTCTTTACCATAACTGTCAGGTAAAGACTTTGGTATTTGTCTTGCTGTCAATATCAAGGAATCACTTTCTGGTCTGTGTTGTACTGATGCGCAAGTATCTGCCTGCCAATGTGATGACTGGGAAATCTTGGATCTTCATTTTATTTTGTCTGTATGTGTGGCTTTTATTAACAAGTTCAGCAATTATTGCTAATGCCAAATTGCTCTGAGAGCTTTACCTGCACTGTTGTGGATCTGGAGTCACATGTAGGCTAGGCCAGCTAAGGATGGCACATGTCCTTCCCTAAAGCACATGAGATAAGAGGATGGGTTTTTATGACAATCAGTAATAGTTTCAAGGTTACCATTTCTGAAACTGGCTTTCAATCCCAGATGTCATATTTAAAAAATGGAATGTATTAACTGAATTGAAATGCCACCAGCTGCTATGGTAGGATTTAAAGCCCCTTCCCCATTCCAATAGTATGGGCTTTACCCATTCCATGAAAGTGAGTTCCAGAAATCAGTACTTAAGACAGAGTTGACAATAGAACTGATCTGGTTTGTTATGGTACCTTATTGATCTCAATTGCAATTATATTGCATCATTCCTTACACAGTATTTTACTTTGAATTCATTCAGTTAGATTTATAATGTAGGACAAGCAAGAATATGGGAGAAAATGGAGGTTTAGCTGCTATGTGGTATTGTAACCATTACTGCTTACTTAAAATTCTAATAATTTCAATTGGGAAATGTTGTAGCAGCCTTGTAGATGTATATAATGACATTAAAATGAAGTTCCCACGTGTCCATTCAGATGTATAAAAGGATCTCCATGGCACTATTTCAGGAAGAGCTGAGATCTTCTCCCAAGTGTCCTGGACAAGACTTGTCCCTCAGTCAATATCACTAAAACAGGTTAGTTGGTCCTGTATCCAATTCCTGTTCGTAAAGACTTGTTTTTCTACACTTCAAACAATCCTTCATCATCTGTACAATGTTTTGGAGCATTCAGATCATAAAAAGTGTTATGTAAAAGCTGTGTAAAGATTATTTCTGTATCATTGTGACCTCAAAAGGAACTGGAGGATATGGGTTATCCTACATGAGATGCGATAAAAAATAAAAATTAACATCACTATTAAATGCTTAACACCTATTGATCTGATCAGAATATTGATGGCTCACAATTACACTATTAATTAGAGTATAAATCAGTTGATTTGTTAGAATTGATCTTTGAAGTCTGGCATTTCTTCAAGATGGCATTTAGTTTGTGCTGGCAATCAGTAAGATTTGCCAAAAGGATGTAATGATGCAGTCAGGCTTTCTTTCTTGAATTTGTTACATAACAACAAGTAATTAAATTCCCAAAGGAGCTCCAATACCTCTTCAAATGAAGCCATTTCAGGATAGACTGAGCCTTGTTTAATATTGTAAAGGTTGTATCCCAACTCTGATTTTCTTCCAATACTTGCAGGATGTTGAAGGTCTATACCTATTTGCTGCCACTTGTCCTTGGCACAAGCTGATTTAAAAAAGAAATAAGGTAAAGTCACCGTAATTTTACCAGACCATGGGGCTGCTGTCTCATTGGAGGGAAATGACTGGTGGTGGTTTAACTAGAGGGCCACCACGCCTCAAGCGAGGAGAGAGATTGAGAAAGACAGTCCTTCATGGTAACCACAGCTGGTGTAGGAATTGAATCCATGCTGTTAACATCACTCATCACAAACCAGCCTTTCAGCTAACCGACCCCGTATTGAAAGGAATAGATGTGCACCATTCTTGCATGTTGAGATAAGCAGGAACCAATTTAAGAAGGTGTTATGTTCTCCTGCAATATTCCAGATATTTGAGAACAAAATCCAGGCTGATACTCCAGTGCAGTACTGAAGGAGAGCAATGCTTTTAGAGAGATCCTCTTTTGGTGCGACAGGAACAGGAAACAGGAAACAGGAAACAAATTTCTTCTGTAATATTCCTGACCACTTTCGTATAGACCTGGCTGACTATCTTCTAATGAAGCCATTTCTGCACCAGAAGTTGGCACAGTTGACAGTTAAGCAAACTCGAACACAGCCTTGACACCCAAACTGTCATTTTGCACTGAGCATGTCTGGTTAATGCCCTGTCATAATCACTCCAACTATGTACAGAAGTTACGCCCATCAGTATTATTGAAAGAGATAAAAGGTACTGCAGATGCCGGAGAATCCGAGGTAACAAGGCGTGGGGCTGGATGAACACAGCAGGCCAAGCAGCATCATAGGAGCAGGAAAACTTGACGTTTCGGGCCTAGGGT
>JAHRHZ010000029.1:11703018-11758811 GCA_024137785.1 Ginglymostoma cirratum
TGGCCTGCTGTGTTCATCCAGCCCCACGCCTTGTTACCTAGAATTATTGAAAGGTCTATCTATTCTATTTATGAATAAGGTGTTTCTAACTTTCTTTTGTTGGTATTGAAAGTATGGTGATCTGTGCTGTCGGAGGAATTTTGTAAATGCTACTGATTTTTAAAGACTGGGACAGGATTTTGAAAAGGAAGTTAGAGGAGTCATTTGACCTCTCAAGAATGTGATCTGCTTTGGAAATGGAGCACAGGCAGTAGACATGGTCAATTGTGGGCACTCAAGCAAAATAAAATATATAAAAAAGAACTATATGTTTCTGCAAGAGTGCAATCAGTGAAATGTCCCACCTCCTGCATCCTGATTTGTAGTCTCACAGCAGGGTGAGGATACTTTACCAGTGGCTATCAATGACACTGTCATCCTACATTTCCAGGCAGGAGCACGAAACATCAAATTCTCACAGTTCACTGTTCATCAATGTGTTTGGGTGATGATGAGGCCTGGTAAAGGATAAAGCACTTCATCCTCTCTCCATGAACCAGAGGGAAACTGAAGGAGAAAGCATGTGGATTTTCCATACTGGCAAGCTTCTGAACATTGCAGTGCACTGTCAGCTGCAGGCCCACAGCAGGAGAAATGTTCTGTATCTCAGGGGCGACTACTGTACAAACATGTTAACAGGAGACACATAGCTGAAGCTTTGCATCTTGTATTCATCAGGATCAGAATTCAAAAAAACCAAACCTTGAAAGGAAACAGCACTTTATTTAT
Organism: Ginglymostoma cirratum; assembly: GCA_024137785.1. Classification (NCBI taxonomy): domain Eukaryota; kingdom Metazoa; phylum Chordata; class Chondrichthyes; order Orectolobiformes; family Ginglymostomatidae; genus Ginglymostoma; species Ginglymostoma cirratum. Next base: position 11,703,787 of record JAHRHZ010000029.1, read on the forward strand.
ACATTTTGAGAAGAAGATGCCGATTGGTTGGAACATCTTTGGCTTAGGGATGCAGCCAGAACAGTTAAACCTCCAATTGTAGTTCACTTTCCCAGTGCAAGGAGGAAAAATTTGACTTTTTGTTTCTTTTTAGCCACAAAGTCATAATTTTACAAATGCCCAGTTGATGTGCAACTAGGACGAGATAACTCTTTCAGTCATAGAATCCCTACGATGTCAAAGCAGGCCATTTGGCCCATCAAGTCTGCACCAACCCTCTGAAGAGTGCCACACCCAGACCCACCCTATCCTTGTAACCCTTATTTCTCATGGTTAATCGCTACCTCACCTGCACATTCTTAGCATGGGCAACTTAGCATGGCCAATCCACCTAACCTGCACATCTTTGGACTGTGGAAATAAACTGGACCTCCAGAGGAAATCCACGCAGACACTGGGAGAACGTGCAACTCCACACAGACAGTTACCCAAGGCTGGAATTGAAACCATGTCCCTGGTGCTGTGTGGGAGCAGTGCTAACCACTGAGCCACCATGCTGCGCAGTCATTGCTTCAGCACCTACAACACCGTGATCTGCATCAGTCAGCCAAGTTGACCCCTATGATTGGGCTAGAGCCTGATTTCTGTCATAAAAGGATATCCGCTGTATACCTGCCTGATGACTCCCCTCCGCCAGCTGTAGCAGATGAGAACAATGCCTATAATGAGAGACACGCATCCAGCAACAAGGAATTTTGCGGCACAGGCTATCAGCATCTTGAAGCAATGATTCTTTTCTCCAGATGTTCCTCCAAAAGTCATCATATCCAAACTTGAGAAAGGTACGAAAGGTTACTTTCTTGCATCGCTGCAGTCCTTGTGTCTTCCATTGGGCCACTGAAAATGCAATACAGTGTTACCCCTGTGGTTGCAGCTTAGCTGATTTTCAGTGGGTGGGGTGGGGGTGTGGGGGGGATCCTCACTTGATCTTTGCTGCGGAACAGGTGGCTACAGTTTGGCCTGATTGGCTGTGACATCACAAGTATGCTGACAGAGTGCAGCGGTAGGCGCCCAAATGCTGACATCCAGTGAGGGGAGAGAAATTTGTGAACCTACCCCGACAGACCGAAGCAAAAATCCTCCTTATGTGTTGAAAGGGAGAGTGCTGGACTACTGTAAGTGTCCGCATGGTCTTTTGACCTCTGGTATCTGTGGCCATGCTAGCAGCAGCCTGAGCCTGGATGCTCTTGCCTTGCGGGACTAAGGTATTGTGTGTCTAGCTTCTACCTGTGTTCCAGTGCCTTTAAAACTGCAGAAATCCCTTTGGAAAAGATCTTGCCAAATCCCTGCCTTCAGTGGTCAGCACACCATAATAATTACATGCATTTATATAGCACTGTTGAAGTAATTTTTGTTTTAATCACTCATGGGAATGTGGACTTCATTGGCTGGCCAGTATTTGTTGCCTGTCCCTAGTCGCCCTTAAGAAGGTGGTGATCAGCTGCCCTCTTGAACTGCTGCAGCCCCCATATCCTGTAGGTAGAGCCACAATGCCGTTATGGAGAGTATAGCAGGATTTTCACATGGTGATACTGAAGAAATAGTGATACATTTCCAAGTGAGAATGGTAAATGGCTTGGAGGGGAGCCTTCATTTGTGGTGTTCCAATGTATCTGCTGCCCTTGTCCTTCAAGTTAGAAGCGGATTTGGAAGGAGCTATCTAGGGATTTTTGATGAGTTTATGCAGTGCATATTTTAGATAGTACATGCTGCCAACACTGAATATTGATGGAGTGATTGGATGTTGGTGGATATGGTGCCAGTGAAGCGAGCTGCTTTGTTCTGGATGGTGTCAAGCTTCTTCAGTTGGAGCTGCATTCTTGAACATGTCAGAAGCATTATTAAACAAAATTTGACACAAGTCACAAGGGCAGATGACCAAAAACTTTCTTAGGAAGTATGTTTTTAGAAGCATCTTAAATGAGGGCAGGAGAATCAAAATTATAAGGAGTGAACACCAGAAGGTACAGTAGAAGGAAGGAAAAGGGGAATGGACACTTCGTCAGTTGAAGGTGTGCAGGCACATGGCTGGCAGAGGTTACAAATGTGAAGTTGGGGGAGGTGGAGGATCGGGGAGGGGAACGGTGGTAGGGTGGTGTGAGACCTTGAAAGGATTTGAAGAGATCCTGAATTTATTTGGCTCTGATTCTGTAACTTTGAAGATGATGAGTAAATCTTGTGCATTCACGTTATCAAGACAAGTTGATCCTATGCATTTTTTGGACAAGTCGGGACAGCAATTTTATTGCCACCACTGCCATTTTCATCTGGATTGGTGAATAACTGTGGGAAGATTTGCAAGAAAGCTATAGCATTAGCTGACAGGTTGAGTAAAATTAATTAGTGATTACTCACCTGCAACCAGCGAGCTGATGTATTTCAGTGACGCCTCTCTGCCTGTAATTCACTGTTAACTTGTTTCGTTCCCAAATTGTTTTGCATAATAAGAGAAGAATTGCGCCTGACAAGTATCATTGGTGGCTGTTGTGTGCCGTACAATTTTGGAACTAGTGCTGGTTTTTATGCCAAACAAAAATTACAACCTGAAGTCCTAATTGGTGCTTTACGAATCTAATCATGCAGCAGTTTCTCTGGGTTCATAATAACATTTGTTTTCTCCACATGGAGAGTCATAAGAAATTATTTTAGTGGGTATTAGTCCAGATAAGGAAATCACCAAATGGTAATTGCAGGTACAATAAATAATTTTCTAAACTTGGCCTAGTGGTATTATTGCAGAGACCCAGTTAATGTTCTGGAGACCTGGGTTCGAATCCCACCACAGCAGATGGTGGAATTTGAATTCAATAAATGTCTGGAATTAAGGATCTAATGATGACCATGAATCCATTGCCGATTGTCAGAAAAACCCATCTGGTTCACTAATGCCCTTTAGGGAAGGAAACTGCCATCCTTACCTGGTCTGACCTACATGTGAATCCAGACCCACAGCAATGTGGTCGACACTGAACTGCCCTCTGGGCAATTAGAGATGGACAATAAATGCTGCCTAGCCAGCGACACCCTCATCCCGTGAATGAATGAAAATAAACAAAAATAATCTTGAGCTTAAATGGGCTGAAATATAAAGGAGTGCAGATTTTGTTGCAGCTTCACAGAGCTCAGTTTAGATCCCATACAGAATACAGCAGCCACTTGTGGCAGTGCGTCTCTGGATGACTGACTGTATTGATCTTGGACAGGCGACATTGCTGATTCACCTGACTTATGCCAGAGTTACAAGAGTGGTTAGGTTACACAGTCTAGCTTTGTATTTCCATGTGTAAAGAAGATGAAAGGGCGAATTAATCAAGGTTCTCGATGTACAGTTTTGGACAAGTCGGGACAGCAATTTTATTGCCACCACTGCCATTTTCATCTGGATTCAAAAATCTTATGACATCAGATTCTGTGCTGAAATCAAGCAGGACGATGGCACAGTAGTTCTGGAATTATTCAGCTGTTTGTGCCACACTTTGTTTTTATATTATGTAGTAAGTCTAGTCGTTGAAGGGGACATGGTTTTTGGCAACTGAGATGTAAAATTGGTGATACATGGAAAAAACGTGATAAATACTTGAAAGGGAAAAATTCCACAGTTGTGGGCAATGGACAAAGGATTCAATGAATTGAACGGCTCTTTCAGAGAGCCAGTATCGGGCAAATCACTTCCTTCTGTGCTCCATGATTCTGTTTTCACTGTTCATGAGCGTTGAGGGATTTGTCCATTTGCCTATGTGACAAGAGGCACTGCATTTTAAAATGTAGTTATTTTGCCAAATACTTTGAGATATTTTTTGACAGTGCAACAAATTGACCAGGAATTCTTTTCCTCTTCTAGTGTTATAAGCTATGCTGATAATTTATATAGTCTGGGAGAATAGTGCAAGGGAGAATGATTACAATCAAAGGACTAGGATATATGAGTTGGACGAGTTACATGTTTGGTGGAAGGATTTTAATTTGGATGAATGTGAGTTAATGCAAGTGTTGAAGGAAGCATGCCTTGAATGAGTGTCTCTTAGAAATAATGGAAAACAGAAAGAATTATGGTCTCATTATGAATCATTCACTTGAGCATCTGGTTGTTACATGGCTGTTTTGAACCAGCAGGAGTCTTGTTATCAGATTCAGCCTGGTAACTTTGATAGTATTTAAATCACTTGGAATAACAAATTTAAAACATTTTTGCGAGTTTAGATATCCCAACATCAAAGATACAGTGATGGCTTGAAAGAGTTCATGGGAGAATAGTAAGGGTTTTACCAGGATATGGCAGATTAAGGCATAACAGCAGACTTAGAACAGAGCATGTTTTCATTTATAAAATGACTGCCAGTGATTATCAGCCAGGGCTGTAACGAGGCATTTCCACTCCTTAACCTGGGTCAACAAACAGTTTAAAATATCATTTGAAACAAAATTTTGGAGAGGGAATGGGCTGTGTGGGAAGAAAGGTGGTGAAGGATGTCTAAGTGAGGGATGCCAGATGTTCGACATATGCAACAAAACTATTTAGGAATGAAATGATAAAAGTAAAGTATTTTATAATCACAACTCTAATACAACAACAGGTCATTAATTGCAGCTTGTAACTCTCATTCATAGGAACCACACAGGTTATAGTATTATCTTTCTTTCATAGGAACCATGCAGAATATAGTTGGATAAAATATGTCTTTAACAGCCTGCCTTTAAACTTTCCCGATGAGATGTAAACTAATGTTACTTGTTAACAACAAATCTCAAATTATCACTTAATAAATAACAGTCATTGAATCATACAAGTTAATCCTTCAGGATGCCTTTGTTAAACAATTAAGTGACCAAATTGATAAGAGAAAATAATGCAAAATTATGTTTAAAAAGTATCTGCGATCTCATATGTACAATGCAAAAATATTGGTATACAAAATTATCATTTTACCTGAAAGTTCCTATAACACTTTCAGTCTTGAGTGGCATGATGCCTCTTACTCCACCCAGCTGGACACAGGTATCTATACCTGCCAGGACTTGCCTGGTGGGCTGCAAACATGGCGCAAAGGTTGAATCCAAGTGATCCAAAGCCTCTGACCACTTGCTGCCTATACAATGGGTATATGATATTTTTGAATCAATTGGCTTCATCTTTATGCCAGAAATATTATCAGTTAGTGTAGTATTTTTAAACAATGAATGAAATTGCTTGTTTCAGTGTAAAGTTATCTGGATTTAATGTTTTCAGGAATTGAGTACCAATTTAAATGTTTTTAAAATGTTCATCCATGTTATTGCTTGCCACAGAGAGCTGTGGGGGCAGAGTCCTTGTGTATATTTAAGACTGAGATAGATAGATTCTTGGTCAGCCGCGGAATTTGGGGTTATGGGGAACGGACAGGAAAATGGACAGTAGGAATGTCAGATCAGCCACGATCCTATTGAATGGTGGGGCAGGATCGAGGGGCTGAATGGCCTACTCTTGTTCCTTTTTTTATGATCTTTGGTCTTAATTCATTTCATCACTGTTATAGCATAAAAATACATTTTGAATGTTCAGAAGATCTCAGTACTGAAGTTGAATACTGAATATGGATGAATATGCAAAAGAATCTTGACCAATAAGGAAATGCAGCATACATTGTATGCAAGCACCAATGGTATGGCCTGCAGATCTCAGATCTGTGCCAGTCAAACAAAAATCTCCAGACCTGCCATGCCATTTTTAACCCCTAAACTCCAGATCTCAGTTTAAAGAGTGTAGGATCCAAAATGTAGATCTGTGGGAGGGCACAGCAGCAATGGCAGGGAAGTAAATTGAAACAAAACTATTGGGAAGAATTATTGTTCCTCCTGGAGATTGATAAGGAATGTGATCCAGCAAAGTTAGAGATTTTTTTTGTGTTTGTGACTTATAATGCAGTACTGTTGGAATCTTACAACAATTTAAACACAAAGTTTGCGTTTGGTGGGGGGAAGGCACTCTTTCACCAAAAGTGAACTTGGAGGCAGAACCTGTTCTCCTTTCACATTCTCTCTCAATGTGTTCCTTTCATACATGGCATATCATGCACAGTATTGCTAAATGTATTTGAGGAAGAATATAAATGAGACAGAAGGAGTTCAGAGAAGGTTTGTCAGAATTAATACCTGGATTGTGTTTTGAGCAACTGGGAGGCAAGCTTGATTGCATCCAATGGCATTTAAAAGATTTAAGATTGAAGCATATAAGATTGTGAGGGGTCTTGGCTGTGTAGATGTGAAGAGGATGTTTCCTCTTGTGGAAAAAAAATCTAGAACTAGTGTTCACTGTTTAAAAGCTGTGAGGTGTTCATTTAAAACAGAAGAAGCATTTTTTTTTCTCAGGGTTGTAAATCTTTGGAACTGTCTTCCTGAAAAGGTGTTTGATATTTTTAAGGCAAAGGAAGATAGACCCTTGGAAACAGTGGGGTGAAAGATTATCAAGGGCTGGCAGGAATGTGGATTTAAGATTACAATCAGATCAGTCGTAATCTTACTGAGGGGCAGAGCAGGCCCAAGGGCATGAATGGCTTATTTTTGCTCCTACTTCATATGTTATACACTGAGAATTGCCCAGATTAATACATACAGTGGATGTAGGGCTTTAAATGTAGCCATCCTATAACGCACCAGTTACTCTTTCAATCTGCATCTTTTGTAACTGAACAAGCAGCAAAGTGCTGGCACTAAATCTCATAAGCAGGTAGTTTGAAACCAATTTCTCTTGATTATCCTTTTCTATTAATTATGGTTAGACTTGCTAGAAAATATGACAATTCACTATTGAAAGATGCAGCATTTAGTGTAAAAAAGTGAAAAGGCATTGTCTCAGCAGAGGTGAGAAAAGTAAGATTAAGTTCCAGCCACACATTTTGTAGCAAACTACAAAAAGCCTATAAAATTAACTTACAGGTTGAATCCCAGAAGTTAAGCAGTTTCCAAAGGCAGAATTAACATGTGAACTGATCTCAGTTTTTGAGTTTTTATTGAGCACATCTGATATTTAATTGGTCGTATTCCTTTCATTCTGAGTTTGATCCATTCTGGGGTGAAAATCACACCTTTGCTTCTTTTAGTAGGAATGGATAGCCATAAGAACAGGAGTGAGCAATTCAGCACCTTGTGCATATTCTGCCATTGAATTAGATTCTGACTGGTTTGCATCCCTTACTTCAATCCATTCACCATGACTCCACAACCTGTCAGCCGTGTAATACCAGCCCTGGTTTTGTCAGTAGTACTAAGACTGAGTCAGAAATTTGTGATTCAAGCCCCATTCGAGAAAACTGAATACAGAATTCCAGGTGGGCACTTGCATTTACTCTCATTTCTCCTGCCATTGCACAGAACTCCAAGCTTTGAAACTGGAAGTCAATACATCTGCATATCAAACAGCAAATGCACAGCACGTGCAAACCCTCTGGGTGGCAGGGAGAACACTCCTATGACAGTGAAGTACCAAGACAATGATGAACGGTCAAGGCTATCAGATGAGATGTTAAATCAAGGGCTGATCTGCTTTCACAGTTGAACTCAAAAATATCTAAGTGCATAATATTCTCATTTTGGAGATGGCTGTCCTGGACATGGGATGACAACAACTCAAAAAACCTGCGCCTGCAGAAATTCAATAGAAAGCTTTGAATTCTGAATTCATGACACAGATTTGTTGTTGGAATTGTTGATGAGTCCTTGCCAGATCCACACCAATTCAAAGAAGATTTGACTTTAGAAAAAGCAGTTTATATTGTGCAAGAAGCAGAAACCAAGAAGAGTCATAGAATTCCTGAGAGAAGGACAATTGTATCACAGGACAGAAATAGAATCCACCCACTTTCTAAGATATAAGTACTTTAAACACACTCTTGACAAGCTGTCACAAAAGAGTGGGCAAGAGGGTAATCAGTGTCGGCACAGTGACACCAAAAAGCCTCCCAAATTATAAGCAGTGCCCAGCTTTAACAGGGAATGCTGCATCTATAAACCTATAGCCGATGTCCAGAAGATGTGCATGAGTAGGATGCTGTTTCAGAGCAGCAAAAAGCCAAACAGTTAGTCATATACAGATGTTAATGCGATAGAACCATCAGCTTTAGAAAAGATTCCCCAGGTGTTCTTTGAGTATACCACTACTTGTCAGTATATGGGCTGAGTGCCGGTCTATATGTTAGCTCATATAACATATACCAGAAAGTTTCTTGTTGACATAAATATCTTGAAGTTTATTAACTATTTAAATGGCTAGAATATCACAGACTTACATATAATTTTACTGACGTTACTGTATACATTACGTGTATGTAACTGATGGACTGCACACACTACACTGACCTCCATTGTGCTGACAGCCGGACTGAAGGTGAGATGGGTATCTTTATTACTGGAATGTCACATGTCATAATGTCATGCAGTTGCCTTAAAGGTATACTGCCTGTGTGATCTGGTATCTATGCAACACAACAGATCCATGATTTCCCTTTTGTTTTGAAGAAAGACAATTTTAGTTCATGAATTTCTCAGGGATTAAAATCAGAACGGCTGGAATTAAAAATTAGTAGACTACATTTTACCACTGTCATGACACAGCATAAAAACAAAGACACTAGTAAATCAGGCAGCAGCTATAGAAGAGAGAAACAGAGTTAACATCTCTGGTTGATGACCTTCCATTAGAATTAGAATTACTGTTGTAAGTATGCCTCACATGCAATATATGCCCAGCAAATTAAACTCTGCATCAGAAGCACCTCATCAGAGAATCTGTCATCTTTTCCAGTGTTCAGTACTAAGAAGCATAGACAGATTGTCATGGGATTCTTAAAGATGACTCATTCAGGCAACTTGAAACTTGTCTTTGAAACTTGGAAATGAACAGTGATTGACAATCTTTAAAAGACATTGCTGAGAAGCTGTCCTGTAACATTTCACAGAACTGATAATGCAACAGGACTATGTTCCACCGCAGATCTACCAGGGCCATGTTGTGACTTGCATTATTTATGAGTCCCTAGTTAACAAGAAATTACCCTAAGTGTTTGATTTTTCTGGGACAGTGTCCAAGGATAGTTTTAGAGCTATAGTCCACAAACATGTGCACATTTTCATGTATGAAATTAATTTTATCCATTATGCTTTGACAATGGACAGGTCTACTTGCTGCTCTCCCAGTTGCTGCTGGCTGTCTTTTTCTTACGGACTCTTCTGGTCACTGCTAACTTCTTCACTAAAAGCTCTTTTCAGTTAATAGACTTTAACACTTCTGACACCATGTGACCATGTTGCTGATTGCCACTGTATTCTTTAGGCTTTCTATCATTCTGTGCCCCTTGTTTCTGAACATCCCTTTGCAAAATACCACTTGGATCATTCTGGCTGTAATGGTGGGTTAAAGCTCTTTGGGTACTGAAATGCAAGTTATCAGTCTGTAAGTTATCTACCAAGTTACACATTATAAATACAGTCAAACCACTGCATCTCTTCTATGCCACAATCAGAGACCAAAAAGATGAACAAAGGGATCCAGGGAAGCAATACCCTTGTTTGACCTTTTTTGTTGAATGTCTTTTATGTTTCAAAATGTAAACATTATACAGCAGTTAAGTAGCATCCCAGCATCCTGAATTGATATTGCATGAAGTTTGTGGGAAAATAGACCAAACGAAGAAAAACGTGAGAGATAGTAGGAACTGCAGATGCTGGAGAATCTGAGATAACAAGGTGTGGGGCTGGATGAACACAGCAGGCCAAGCAGCATCAGAGGAGCAGGAAAGCTTGATGTTTCGGGCCTAGACCCTTCTTCAGAAATGGGGGAGGGGAAGGGGGTTCTGAAATAAATAGGGAGAGAGGGGGAGGCAGATAGAAGATGGATAGAGGAGAAGATAGGTGGAGAGGAGACAGACAAGTCAAAGAGGCAGGGATGGAGCCAGTAAAGGTGAGTGTAGGTGGGGAGGTAGGGAGGAGATAGGTCAGTCCAGGGAGGATGGACAGGTCAAGGGGGCTGGATGAGGTTAGTAGGTAGGAAATGGGGGTGCGACTTGAGGTGGGAGAAGGGGATAGGTGAGAGGAAGAACAGGTTAGGGAGGTGGGGACGAGCTGGGCTGGTTTTGGGATGCGGTAGGGAGAGGGGAGATTTTGAAGCCTGTGAAATCCACATTGATACCATTGGGCTGCTGGGTTCCCAAGCTGAATATGAGTTGCTGTTCCTGCAGCCTTTGGGTGGCATTGTTGTGGCACTGCAGGAGGCCCAGGATGGACATGTCGTCTGAGGAATGGGAGGGGAAGTTGAAATAGTTCGCGACTGGGAGGTGCAGTTGTTTATCGCGAACCGAGGGTAGGTGTTCTGCAAAGCGGTCCCCAAGCCTCTGCTTGATTTCCCTGATGTAGAGGAGGCCAGAAGTTTTATGGGATCTGAGATCAAGGGCAATATTTTCACCATTGAAGTAATTAGCCTGAGTTGGAAAATTTCCCAAATTGGCAGACCTCCATCGGTTTAAAGGGCCAGTTACAGCCAATTTTCACTCTGGGAAGATGAGGGATGGATAGAGACACCAACCCCAAAAACAGATCTCAATCGAGATCACTGTGAAGAGTGAATGCTAAGGCAAACTGGGTAGAGGCATACCTACCTGTGTTTACCGAGATTTTGTCCAAGTTATTTTGTGAACTGTTGGACTCTCTAGCCTTCATACACCTCAAATCCCCACCCACTCCTCATGGGCTGTCCATGCCAACTTATACCACCTCGTATCATCCATGCCACCTCTGAAGTCACTTATCCAGTATCCACTACAGGCAGACCGTAGGAGTCATGTAGAGATGAGAAAAAGCTTCTTACAATCTAACAAGACTCACTCCAATATACTTGATACTAAATAGGCTCTGATTCATGAAACTCATTTCAAAAATTTTAAATCAATTCATGTAATTAATCTGGTACAATACAATGTCCTGTTCAGTGACCACACAAACAGTTAATCTTTTTATTAGCTCCTTTGAACGGTCAATCACAGTGTGAACTCAATGCTTTGCTGGGATGGCATGATTAATAAACTTTGTAATAGGGCTCTGGCAATATTTCCTGCTGTTGAAAACTGCGTATTAATTGCAATACCAGAGAAATTGCCTTTTGTTTTAAAGAAAAAGATTGTCTCAAAATATCCACATGGCTGCTCCTAATAAATTCGCAGTGTAGAAGTATCTATGATGTTCCTTTGAACACAACTGTCAATTAATTTGATTGAAACTCCTTGCTTACTTTGCCCAGCAAAGGTACATTATACTTTTATACTCAGTAACCTCTTGACTTTATAGGTAGGTAACCAATCTGACAATGTACATGTTTTGATTTAGAATATTTGAAACACATGAACTCAAGCATCGGTGAAAAAGCATTGCTGTGACACAAATGTAACACCAGTTACTGTGAGTAGTGAAGCTAATAGCAACAAATTTGCAAAGAACACGGTACAGTAAGATGCCATTGGTTATGTTTTCTTTGTAAATAATTTTTGTTATCTAGATAAAGCAATGCAATATATCATACACTATTGCATAACAATCTGAATAAAAATAGGTCAAGCATAAAATAAAAATTAAGAGTAACAAAGTGAAACTGGGTTTTTAAATTTAAAACAAATAAATAGAAAGTGCTGGAGAAAGTCAGTAGCTCTGGCAGCATCCGTAGAGAGAAAACAGAGTTAATGTTTTGAGTCGATTTGCCCTTCACCAGTACTGAAAGCAGCTGGGAAAAGGCAATACTTATGCTGATAATAGAGGCTGATGGGTGTAATAGCTCCACACAGGCCACTATCCTGCCACCAAGTTACCCTTTATTTACACAAGGAAAGTGCTTGACATTGGTCCAGCTCCCTCAGAGCCAGCTCTGAGTGTCAGAATGTCTGATACTCCTCTTTTTCTGTCAGCCAGGGCTCCTTGATTGAACCATGCTAACAACTCAAATTAGGAAACTCATATTCTATGAGATCCACCTGGTGACCTTATTATAATCACTACGTCCCTCTCCCTCTGAGTCCAAGAGGCCAGTCCTTTTCCTTTGTAGCACCTCCTGGGATATTTTACCACTGGGTAGACTTCCTCTGACACTGCGTTGAATATGGGCGGCACGTATTGCACAGAAGCTCGCCTCTTGCACCTGGAGTGTCTCAGGAGAAACTCAGTCTTCTCCCAGTGGCAAAGGCATCATTGCAGCGAGACTCACCATATCCATCTCAGATTCAGAGGTCGCTTCAACAAGAGGGAGAACCCATGGTTCAGACAGCCTTTCCGACTGTTCCAACCAGGAACAGGGCACGTTTTGCTTCCGCATCATTTGCGAGTCTGTGATTTTCATATGGTTGACGTGCTTGTTCAGGACCATCACTCGTACCTGAACTTTATGCGTCACTGGTCTTGAACTCGCATCAACAAAACCTCTTACCTATGCAGTGCCGTTTCCATGCTTCCTACCTCAAAATTTGAGCCCTGCAATAAACTTTCTCTTGCTTGGCAGAGTCTGGAAACCGGCACTGGCATTCTGGATGCCATTTCACTCACCCCTGCCCAGGTTCAGGAAGATCAGATTTAACCCAGTGCGGAGTCTTTAACCCTATTAGCAAGTCTGCTGAAGCTATCCCTATAGTTGCATGAGAGATGGTCCTATAATCAAATAGGAACTAGAACAGATTGGTATAGTGTGAAGCTGTAGGCTGTTTCTTCAAGCCTGCCTTCAAAAATTTGGACTGCTCTTTCTGCCAGACCATTGGATAATGGATGGTATGCAGCTGACCTTACATGTTAAATGCCATTTGACTTTGGGAAATACTCAAATTCTCTGCTGGTAAATGATGGTCCATTATCTATGACCAACTGTTCTGGGAGTGTGTATATAGCAAAAGATGAGCACAGTTTTCTGTTGTTATTCCCATGTTTGACAAATGACCTCTATGCATTTCTAGCCACTTTGAGTGGGAAACTGCAATGACTAAGAACATTGAGCCCATGAAAGGACCTGTATAGTCAACATGTAACCAAGTCCAGGGTTCACGCTGACGATTCCCACAAATTTTGGGGAGGTGCTGGCGGTAATTTTTGTCCTTTTTGGCACTCTGGACACTCCCCCGCCAACGTGGCTTTGTCTACATCCAAAACCTAGCCACCAGACATAACCTCTTGTCAACATCTTCATTTTGGAGACACCTGGATGACCCTAGTGGAGTTCAACCAGTATCTGGTGGTGTCCTTTGCTCAGGACAATCACTCTTGCTCCCCATAATAATATTCAATCTTTTCCTGTGATCCGGTCTGTCCGGATCCAAAAAGGTTTTAATTCTGGTTATGATGGCCCTTTTGGTTTCCCCCATGACCACCAGCTGTTTCTGTTTTGCCAGGACTAGATCTCTCTGTGTCTAAAGTCTGATATTGTCAGCTGTGACTGGAAGTGTGTTCAGAAAATGTAAAACCATTACAGACTCTTCCAGTGGTCATACAGGTGGTGTACCTGCCAGTGGGAGATGGCTCAATGCATCGGCATTCACTATTTGGCCTTCTGGATGCTGGTGTAACCTGTAATTTTATACACTTAGTATTAGAGCGCACCGCTGAATTCGGCCTGAAGCTATGGGCAGCAATGCCTTGTTCTCTTTAAGTAGATATGGCAGGTGTTTGTGGTCTAGTTATTATTACAAATTTACGTCTGTAAAGGCATTGGTGGAACTTCTTGACTTCAAATGTGACTGCCAAACTTTCCTTCTCTATCTGGGTCTATGTACACTCTGCATTAGCCAAAGTCCTGGATGTATACACGATTGGTGTTCCTCTCCATTGGTCCACCTATGACCTAATAATACCCCAATGCTGTAAGGGGTAGGGGGAGGGGTACATTGCATGTCAATACCAGATCTCAGTTGGGATCATCCTGAAAACAACAAATGCTAGAAATCATAGCGGGTCAGGCAGCATCCATGGAGAGAGAGCAAGCTATTGTTTTGAGTCTAGATGACTCTTCAGAGCTGTGAAAAAGAGTCATCTAGACTCGAACCATTAGCTTGCTCTCTCACCATGGATGCTGTCTGCGCTACTCTGATCTCCAGCATTTGTCGTTTTCAGTACAGATTCCAGCATCTGCAATGATTTGTTCCTGCTCCCTTGGGATTATAATGTGCCAACACATTTAGAGGATTTTAGCTGTTTCTTCACTCCCTGAAAGTTATGGATTGGCTACACAATTATTTCCAAGGCTGACCCTTTTTTAGAAGTTGATACAAAGGTACCAGGGTGAAGGCTAGGTTATGTATGAATTTTCCATAATAACCCACCAGCTGAAGGAAAGACGTAAGCTCTGGTACAGTCATGGGAGCTGGACACCTTTGATCGCCCTCACTTTATCTTCCAATAGGTGTATTCCAGTCTTGTCGACTCTGTAGCCCCATTGAGGTACCTGGTAGGTCACTGGAGGTGCCTGGAATACACGTTTTCCCTTCCTAGGCATGCGCCCGCCTGGGTGAAACATGTAAGGACAATGTCCAAGTTTTCTACATGCTCCTTATTGGTCTTCCCTGTTATTAGCACATCATCTAGATAAATGATGACTTGGTTTCGACTTTGCAAAATGTTCTCCATCGTCTGCTGAAAAATTGAACAGGCTGACGATACCCCAAATGGCAGTCTCATATATTGGTACAAACCCTTAGGAGTATTAATTGTAGTGTACTTCTGGGAACCTTATCTAACCACAATTGCAAGTGCACATAGCTCATGTCCACCTTTGTGGAAGACAGGCCCCCCTGCCAGCTGTGCATATAAATCCTCTATGCGAGGGATTGTGTGTTTATTCAGCTATGAAAAGCAATCTACTGTTTGTTTAAAATCCCCACAAAGGCAAACTGACCTGTTGGATTTCGAAATCAGTACGACCGTGCTGCCCATTTCCGCAAACCAGACTGGTTTGATGATTCTTTCACTTTCCAGCCTCCTGATTTCTGCCTGTACTTTTGCACATGAGCAAATAGCACTGGACAGGCCTTGCATAATCATGGAATTGCTTCCTGGTCAACATGCAAGGTGGCCTTAGCCCTTTTAATAGTCCCTAGACCTTCCTGAAATTAGAATTTCTCTCAAGCAGCCATTTTCTAAACGAAAAACGTTAAGTCAATCTAAGTGAATCTCGTTCAACCAATTTCACCCCATCAAGCTTGGGCCTGAGCCTTTTGCTGCAATCTCTAGTAACTGAACCAGCTGCTTCTCATAAGAGACTGGAACTGAAGTTGTGCCCTTCGTCTCTAACAGTTCCCCAGTACAGGTTCTCAGTCTAGCCAAGGTCTTGTGCAAACTAAAGGGTTGGAGTCCAGAGTGAATTTTGAAAAGACTGGTTCGACGATCACAAAAACGGCTGTGCTGATACCAATCTCCATCAGAACCAGGTGACCATTTAACCAGACGTTTATTTTGATTGCTTAGCAACACCAAAATCAGAACCAGTGCAACTAATCCAAACCTGATGTAGGTGGACTTTCCAGGGTGTGCATTCTCCTGGATACTAGCTTATGAGTTCTCTTGCTCTATTTAAGTCTAGTAGGACTCCTATGCTTTCTCAAGTCTGCATACTAGCAGCAAATACAGTGGCTTGCCAGCCCGGATCCTGAAGAAAATTTTAACCATGTGATCAAGACTTGGCTTTGTTTAGGGGTTTTGACGTGGGCTGACCTACAGTCCCTCTGCTCAGGATATGTCCTAAGGAAGGCTTTGCAATTGCCTTCACTCAAGTGGTGTTCCCCAAGCTCAGTCAGACTGGTGAGAGTGTCCACTTCCACCGGAACATCCTGCAACTCATATGCTCCACCGGCTCCATTTTCCAATGATAAAGCCAGTTGCAGTGCCCTGTTTGAAGTCCAGTTGAGCTTCAGCTAGTAGGTGTTTTTGTACGGTTACATCATTAAAACCACATACTAACCAGTCTCTCAGCATCTCATTGAGCATTAAACCAAAGTCACATGACTGTACCACTTGTTTTAACCTTATCAAAAATCCCAATGCAGATTCCCCTAGTTCTCAGATTGCCAAGTAAAAATGATAGCATCTCAGAATTAGAGGAGGCTGGGTCATGAAATATTCCCTAACTAAACCATCAACTCTTGAAATGTTTTAGCATCTGATGTCTCAGGGAATGTTAGGCTCCTAATAACTGAAAAGGCTGTGAGTCCACAAGCTATCAGGAGAATAACTCATAGTTTTTCATCTGCTCCAATGTCATTTGCCTGGAAAAAATAGCACATTCTTTCCTCATACTGGGCCCAGTCTTCAGGGTCAAATGAGTCAAGATTATCAGATAACGGCATGATGCAGAAATGGTTTCCCTAACTCAAAGATGACTATTGCGAGCAAGTTTCTTCAGGAGTGTGCTTTACTCTCATTGCCTCAGAAATAACTTCACAGAGGCCAGTATCCCCTCACCAAGTCACCCTTTATTTACACGTGGAAAGTCCTTGACACTGGTCCCGCTCCATCAAAGCCAGCTCTCAGTGTGTCAATGTCTAACACTCCTCTTTCTGTCAGCCAGGGCCCTCTGATTAGACCAGATTAACAGCTCAATCAGGGATCTCATATTCAACCACCTGGTTGACCTCATTACAATCATTACAGTAGGGAAAGGAGTGAGTGGATAGGAGTGAGCAGACAATGAGATTGTTGATAGTAAGCCAGAGAAGAGAAGCTAGATAGGTGATAGTAGAGACGATGAGTAATGGTATTTTTTAATTTGATTTTTAATTCAAGAAGGTGTGAGAAAATAATCATGTCCACGTAGGCTGTGTTATTGCGCCTGTACAAAATACCACTGCCTCCTACATATTTGGGTAATATTCATATTTGGGCATACAAGGTTCCTTCAGTTATTGAGTTCCCTCGAAACCCAACCATTTCACTGTTTCTCCTGGTGGGTCTCCAACCTCGAACCTGCCTTAATCTTGAATTCCTCAAACCTCTCTACTGTTTCATATCTTTCATTAAATTCTGTTCGCCACTCACCTCTATTCACGCTGACCTCCATTGGCTTCTGGTGTGACATCATGATAATTTAACACTTATGATATAAAATACAATTTAATATTAGATTGCAGCTCTTCTTGGGTTTCACAGACTTCCTAATCCCAATTTAAAGCAAGTTAAATTGATAAGGATGTAGAGTGGACCCCACAACTACCATCCTACCCTCACTAGCAGCAGTTTTTTTTAAAAAAAATGACAAAGTTCCCTTCATTCAACTCAACCTATTCTGCTGTCTAATCAAAAAATACTATGAATGCTGAAAATCTGAAACAAGCACTGAATGCTGGAGAAACTCAGTAAGTCTGGCTGTATTTGTGTAGAGAAATAATATTTTAAGTCCAGCATGACTCTTCAAAGTTTTCAATTTGATTCAAATGAATGTATTGAATACATTATGATTTTAAAAATCCAACCCAGTGCAACATTTTGCTTTCCATGGTTTAAAACAAAATTAACTGAGAGAACAGGATGGATAAGATGATGTATACTGCACATTTTGGCTCTAATTGCTTCAGTAATGCTTTGTAATCAGTCAATCTGTCATGTGATAATATTATCAGATTAGTGCTGCACAGTCACTTGGTAATGCCCCATGTAAACGTCATGTAATGCTGGATGAAACATTCAAAATGCAGGCTACAAATCCTGTGCAGGCTTGTGATTCAGTTTTAATGAAATTGTGTTAGAATAGCTGGCATTTTAATAGAATCTAATACGGCGAAGGACTTATTGAAAAGCTTCTAGAAATTCACAGTTGGGATGATTTGCACAGCTGAAATATTGAAGGACTGTGTAGAAATGCAGCCATATTATTGTCTCAAATTTTGCCAGTACAGAAATGAAAATGTGAACTTGCATTTGTGTAGCACCTTCCACAACTGCAGGATGCCCTAAAGCATTTCACAGCCAATTAGATACTTCTTGAGCCAGTGTGCTTGTAGTAATTCCACAGCCATTTTGCGAAATCTCACAGGCTGAAGAATTACCAGGTAGTCTGTTTTAATAGTTCTGGTTGAAGGATAAGTGTTGGCCCATAATACTGAGAGAACTACTTTTCTGTTCTTCAAATCACACAACGGGATCCTTTCTGTGAGCAGTTAGAGAAAGCATTAGTTTAAATATGATCCAAACGATGTAACTTCAGCTGTGGAGCACTCCGTCATTACTGTAGTGAAGTGTCAGTCTAGATTAAACGTTCAGATCTCTTGAGTAGAACTTAAACCCACAGCCTCTGACTCAGCAGTGGGAGAACTATCACTGAACCAAGACTGACATTTAAATGTCAGTAGAAATTCTGTCACAGTGGGAATAAGTCCGGGGATCTTTAGAACCAATTCTGTTCTGGCTGTCTTGTTTTGTCCTCTGTTTCTCTGCCACAAAGCTGGAATCCAGCTCTGACATAATTGATAACCTGTTTATTTTTAAAATGAGGAAAATGTTAATGATGGTTGACATTTAGAAGCTGGAGAGAAACAGAAGATCTACTGGTGATTTTGTCACAATTTTCTTGATTTCCCAAGTTCCTTCGCTTTGGTAATTTACTGCCAGTATTTTGGTGACACTTAACATGTTATGGCTCAGATCCGTTTGGAATTCTCCATGGCCATTACCTCCAAAGCCTTATATTAAGAACATGTCAAGTGCAGAAATTTGTGGATTTCACCAATAAATAAATACACAGACGCTTAAGGGAGGGGTAGGTGAGATAAAAAGTCAGTATTCTGCAGTGTATGAAAATACATTCAGGATAACATGTACTCTGCACCAAAAGGTTATCCCGTTTGAGTCTTTAATGACTTAAAAATATGACAGTCATAATAAAGGAAGGATAACCCTGTTATAATAATTTGATTATTAATTTGTTCATCCAATCAAAACAACACATTTTCTCATTAACAAGAATAAATGAAGAATATCAGTTGAGAGTGGCTCAGAGTGGGAAAAATAACTTGATAAGAAACGTACAACAGGCTTCTTTAAGGTGTTGGGCAGTGAGTATGATGATAATAAGCTAAAACAAAAAAATTACAGAACCTGAAGATTTGAAATGAACACAGTGTGTTGGAGAAAGTCAGCAAGTCTGGCAGTATCTGTGGATAGGAAATCTTCATTGAACTAAAAATTGACTCTGTTTCTCTCTCCACAGATACCACCAAACTTGCTCAGTTTTTTGAATGTTTTCTGATTTTGTTTCAGATTGACAACAGAGGCTGAAGGTAGACTGAGGGCACATGTATTTTTCAGATAAGTAGAGAGGGAGCTTGGGAGGGCAAAGGTTAGGCTGCAAGCTTTTGTTTTCGCTATGTGCTCCCAGCACAGAGAGCTCTGAATCCATCCATTCTGAACGTGGAAAATGGCTTCCTGATCAGTCAGATAATGTATTCATTGAGTTAACATGCCTGACTTCTGTCATTGACATGGACGTAAACAGAAGCAAATAAAATGACTCATTCAAAGTATTAGGAAATATCAACTAAATGCTAAAATAAAATGCGCTTACCACTGTTGTGCAGTAACATCACGACATTGGAGAAAAACCTAGGTGCTTTTAAAGCAGCCAAAACTTGTGGGCGGCAGTATGATTATCAGACAGCATCTGCTCTGGCTCGCTGTAAATGCTTTTGCTTCTGCATTAAAAGGTTGTGATTTCAAGTTCCAATTCAGGGGCTTGAGCAGATAATCTATGCTGACCAACCACCTCCCACCTACCCCAGGACAGTACTGTGGAATACTCCACTGTTGGAGGTGTTGTCTTACGAGCAACACTTAAAATTGAGGACACAACTGCGCTTTCAGATGAACAAACAAGATCGCTCACTACGTTGAAGACAAGAACAAGGAGGGAGTATCAGGTGGGGCTGTCTAAACATTGTCCGATAAAATTCCAACTTGTTCCGTGACTCTGCCTGGTATCCTGTCTGCAGGGTGAGTGCCTGAGCTATATATTTCACCCAGCCACAATCATGCTGAAACTATTAATTCATCAGATGGAAAATCGTTGGAACAAAGAATTTCTTGTTGCATTGTTGTACATTTTGTTGCATTTTCTACCTGCTATATAATCTTTGCTAATATTCAATTGGCTGAATCATCATCCATTGATGGGCTATGGTGAGATTTATGGCAGAATCAGATGAAAAGTCCACCAAGGCTTGTCTCGACTACAGGTGTATCTAGCTCCATCTTTTACACCTTTGGCAAGTGGCGTAGCGTGTTCTGTCCAGGTAACAGCAAGTTTCCATTTAAGTGTGATTATTGTTTGTTAAAAGCATTATTAATGGCTCAACTCAGCTCATTAATATTCAGTTTCCTTCCTTACCAAATGCGCCAGATGTCAAGAAAACTGTGACTGGAAATCTGGCAAATTCAGCTCGCTGTTTGCTCTGAAAGACCTCCATGTCGGACAAAGTGCACCAATATCTCAGGCAAAGCTTCATAGACACCAGCCACACTCACCGGCACATTCACAAACATTAGTATCTGATGTGTGCGAGCCTCTAAGAATTGTCAAGAGACAATCCCTAATACACTTAAACCACATTTATGCAGCATTACACCAGTAAATATTGTTGTAATGCTGCAGCAAGGACACTGTGCACGCAAAGGCATGCACCCAGCTTATGGACTGGACCAGGTTTCCCCATCAGGCTCTTCACTCACTTTCATAGTGCTCACTCACTCCCAGCCTAACTGGATACTCACAGCAACCCTGCCTCATGTTACCTTGCCTTTGCTCCCTCAGGCCGAGATACTAGGTTCATATTACTCCTGTCTTGCCTTGCCATTTACAGCGAATGCAATGGAAGGTAGTTTATCATGGCTCTAAGGATGCCTGAGTCAAGCCTTTAGTTGTCGGGGTCATGGCATAGTAAGTCAAGGATGGCCTTTCAGTCCAGGGGCTTGGATACAGTCAGCGCGAGGGATGGTAAGAGTCAGTATGCCCTCCACATAAGTGGTGAGGAGCTGAATGTTGGGCAGCTCAGCACCCTTCTTGAGTCTGTCTGCATTTGGCGAACTGTTTTCTTCCTGGACCGGGAGAGAGGCAGGTATTAAAGAGAATTGAAAGTGGGTGGCTTTGCTGTTACTTTTGGTACAAATGGGGAGATGTCCTGATTGGGAGAGTGGGCAGCAAAGAGGGAATGCAGGGTTAGCAGTGTTGAGGCTGGGGTGAGTGACAGTGAGTGAGGGAAGATGGTGCAAGCAACTGTGAGAGTGGCAGAGCCTGAACCTTAGAGGAAGATGGGTGCAGTGGCAGTGTGTGAGATATCAGAGAAAATGTGGTGGCACTTGTGCTGGCGGGGTCATTGACTTCCTTCCTACAGTGTTGTACATTCCTCCAGAAGACTGACACTACACTGACCTGGATAGCTACCTCAGACCTGGTTTGCATGGTTTAGTGTTGTAGCCTCTTCCCGTTGGTCCTGTGGAGAAGAGGAAGCCCTGCTTCTGCACCACCCATGCAGCAGAACCTCCAGGTCCTTGGCTGCAAAGCGGAGGGCCAACTCCCTTCTGTCTGCCATGTCCAGGGTAACATCAGGGACAGTACAGAGCAGCTCCAGGCTGACAGTGCTTGTCTGGGTGCACAATGGGCTTTTAAAGATCTCTTGGGTGCAAGAATTGCTGGTGAACTCTGTAATCTCTGGGTGAGAAGATCGGACCCGAATTAGTAATGAGGTATGTCATAGGGCAGAGTAGCTAGTTAATGAGGCAAGTTTGGTAAGCTTCAGTGAGGGAACTCACTTAGCCTTGAGGCAGAAATTGCTTCGAGAAAACTTAATACAGCGTGTGCTTAACAAAAACTCGCTGTGCCTATTACTGTCTAAATGGTGAATATCAAAGTTGTCCCCTCCCACTAACTTGGAGCTGAATCTTACAATTTTCTTGGCTATGTGTCAGTTTCACAGAATTTTATGGAGTGTTTTTCTCTGCACATTCTAAAGAGTTTTCTCACTGTTCCTTCCCAAACTCTCCTCCGTATCTGCCGACACTGCCCCTCCGGTGCCTCTTTCTCGTCGGACTGTCACACCTCCCTGTCACCACTGTTCTTGGAACAACTCACCACTGACATTGTTGGGGCAAGGGATCCCAGAATTGACAGGCGTCCCTAGCCCTGACGCCATCTTTGAAAGCCATTGTGCACCCAGAAAGGCACTTGCCCTGCACGGTTCCTAACATTTGTCCAGAACTTGTCAGAAAAGGGAATGTTAGTGCCAGGGACCTAGAGGTTCTGCTGATTGGGGTGGTACAGATCAATGATGTCCTGTTGTTCCAGGACAAGCAGAGAAAGTTACAACATCACACCACGCCAGCCTGGTCAGAGGTTGCCATCTGGACCTGTGTGGTCTCCGCTGTCTGGAGGAATACCCAGCAGTGGAGGAAGAAGGTCAGTGACCTTCTCCACTCTGCCAGCATAAGTGGTACTACCTTTTCTTGGAGACCTCACACTCACTGTCTCTGCTAATTTACCCACTTCCCACCAAGGCTCTTGATCATTTGACTAAGGACTGCTGACAACTCAAATCCCTGTCTGCATTAAATGGAGTGACAACACAGAAAACTGTGAGCCTGCTATCTCTCATTGAGGAATCAGGTGCAAAAATGCAAGGCAATGCAAGGCGAGGATGCTGTGAGGAGATAGGGTAGGCTCAAAGTGAATGAGCCCTAAGAAACAGGGCAGCACGGTGGCTCAGTGGTTAGCACTGCTGCCTCACAGCGCCAGGAACCTGGGTTTGAGTCCACTCTCAGGTGACTGTCTGTGTGGAGTTTACACATTCTCCCCATGTCTGTGTGGTTTCCTCTGGGTGCTCCGGTTTCCTCCCACAAACCAAAGTCATGCAGTTTAGGTGGATTGGCCATGTTAAATTGCCCATAGTGTTCAGGGATGTGTAGATTAGGTAGGCTATAGAGGGATGGGTCTGGGTGGTATGTCTGAGGGTCGGTGTGGACTTGTTTCCACACTGTAGGGATTCTGTGATTCTACGATAGAACAACCAAACAGACCAGAGATGCAGCCTGGTCTAGTCTACAAGTTGGGCGTGTGACCTTGAGCATAAAATATCCTTGCTGAAGCATTACAGTAATAGGTGCTCTTGTAGCACAAGGTACATTTTTGAAGCACAGCACGTACGGTTACAATCTAAAGATGTACCATGAATGTTCTTGGAGGCTGGCACAAGTTGGATGCCAATCTCTATTAATGTGGGGTTCATGCGGCTGATGTCCATGGAGTCTGCCCTGAGATGATGGCCCTTGGTATTCAACATAGAGGTCCTTTTCGAGCAAGCTGTGACTTAAGCCTCCAGGTGCTCTTGGCATCTGCTCTGCTCAGTGGGATTGTAAGACAGGAAGCTACATATTAATGAAGTGAAATGTGCAGTTAATAAGATTATTAACAACCAATGAACTCCCTTAATAGGCAACTTGGAGAATCTCTCCTTGCTGCCTGGCAGTTACATAAAATATGCAGTGAGTTGCCTCAACGGATCTCTCATATGATTCTGCCACATTTCGCACCATAATACTCATTGTTTAGATGCCTTGTTGAATAATGGGCAAAACCTGCAAAATCTACATCTTGTGTTGCCCCTTACTCATTTAGTGAAGTTGCTGTGGTGAGAGTAACAAATTCAGTGTAACAAAACAGCAAGTGGTGTAACACATGGCACTCCTTTCAACAGTAGGGTGTCAGTATGTTAATGTCAACTTTCATTTTGTTACATTACAAATTATCACCCTTCCTAATTGTATTGTGCAGTTATATTCTAACTTGTTCCCTGCTGGTAGCCAGTGAGAGTGAAAGATAGAGGGAGCTAGTACAATTGTCACAGCCTCAGTTTTGATTCTGTTGCAATATCTCATAGTTGGTGGGTTTCCCTGGAATGTAATGCAAGCCAATTCTAAGAATGACAACAGAGCTATTCCTTGGTCTTGATGTTATGTCAAAGATACAGAAGGACTGCAGAAGTTGTAAAAAAGATTCAAAAGGATGAAGCCAGTACTAAGAGGCTGTACCAATTAGGGAAGTTTGAACAGGATGTACAGTGAGGGCTAATTATATCCTGGCTCCAAGAATAGCTGCAAGGAAGGTAACAAAAAGGTAAAGATGCAACATCAGCAATTGCAACTAGGGTTAGATGAACAAAATTCCTTCTGGCACAGAATGCCATGTCCGTACAACAAAATGAGAACAGAACCTTCTACTGGTTCAGTCACCCAGGGGAGCAAGTGAAGATTTGCGCAATTCTATCTCTACAGAAGTGTCTACAATATCACAGCTATCACACATTGCAGAGCCTGAAGGAGAACTTTAATCATGCAATACGTTGATCTCGCAACTCCCATGTGAAATCATGAGCGTTGAAGTTTCAGTGAAGTTTCATGAAGAGTGAAGAATGCTCCATCTATCACAACCAATGCCAACCACATGCGATACGTCTTTACATCATGCACAGACAGCGTGAAGACAACCCCGAAATGTTTAGAAAAAAATAACCCACAAAAAGGCCCGTCGAGATGACATTCAACAACTGAAAGCAATTTACAAAAAGCTGTCAGGGAAAAGAATATACATAAGTCTAACACAAGCTGGAAGAGCAGCATCTCATTTTCTACTTAGGGACCCTGCAGCCTTCAGGACTGCATACTGAGTTTACTAATTTTAGGGCCTGACACCTTCTTTCATATCCTTTACCTACCTCCATACCTCAGGCCTTGTCATTCACACGGGTTGCTTTTAGCACAGCCAACCTATTCTCACCCAGTTAGGGTCCCTATTATCAGCTTTTCTCCTTCCCTGGTTGACCATTGTCCATCCATTTGTTTGTCTAACCACTGTTTTCTCTCACACTCTATCTGGGCTCCATCTCCGCCTATTGCGTACTCCTTTACCCCCACACTCTGTCTTCAGCATATACACACCACATTTTCCTAGCTACTACTTGTTTTGATGATGTCACTGGACTTGAAACATTGACTCTGCTTTCTCCCCACAGATGCTGCCAGACCTGCTGAGTTTCTCATCATTTTCTGCTTTTGTTACATAAATATAACAATTAGGAGAACAAGTAGTCAAGCTTTGAGAAGCACAGAATGTCTTGTCAGAGCTTTGATTTAAACATATGAAAGAACTTGAAAAGATCATTCAATAGGAATTGTGATGGTCTAACTAGTACGAAGAGACAGTTCACCTAAAAGCCAAGGGAGTAGCACCCAGTCAAAATAATCAAATCTAGGAGGCTACAAAGGAAAACCTTACAGTCGGCAGAAATTCCCAATGGAGCCAGCCAGTATCCTCACATAACAGACGCATTAAAGAGTTACAATAAAAATGGCAGAAGAAGTATCTCTCTTACAGTTCACGGAATATTATTGAGAGGTTTTCACTTCTTGTTAAAGTGGCAATCACCTGCAGAAGAAAGAGGATCTTTGAAAAAAGACTTAGAAACACATGAGGAAGAATCCCAACTGGACATTCAGTCTGCAGACCAGTGCTGTAGAGGAATGTCTTATCGATTTGACATAAAAATGTGTCCCCTCTCCAATGATGATGCACATCTGCTTTTTGATGGTAATTGTAGACATGTTCTTAGCCATTGAGAGGTAACCAACCTACTCAATCCATGCATTCACTCTGCGAAACTAGAACAAACATCCTCATGCATCCTGTACACCCTCCAAGAGAGCTGAAAATGTTATTAGAGATTAATGCCTGAAGGCAAAAAGACTTTACTGTTTTGGAAAATATAATAAGAATGTTAGATGTTTAGACTTAAATGTTATTGGTAAAATGGGGTAAAAGTACTATGGGAAAGATATAGAGTAAGTTAATTGTAATCTCTGCTCCAAAAATAGCAACTTAGTGTGTGCAAGAGACGTTATGTCAAAGTGACATCAGATTAATTGGAATTACAGCCTATGTCTGTAAAACTGTAGAACTCATTTTTTACCATACCTTGTAAATAGTTACAAAAATAACATTTGTTAAAATTCACTCTGATGACTGTCAACTATACTTCTCCAGATAGGCTGGAGATATTTTCTTTAGAAAGTGCAGACTGAGCAGTGGCTCAATAGAGATCTCCAAAATTATGAAACGGTAATCAAAGTAGACCTGGGAAAGATGAGTTTATTTGTGGAGCTGACCAACTAGGAGGTGTGCAAATAAGAAACAAGTAAATACAAAATGGAATTCAAGGGAAACCTTTTTATCCAGAGAGTGATTAGAATATGGGACTTGATGCCATAAGGCAAATTGAGGCAAATAGCACAGCTATTTATAAGATGATGTTAGATAAATCCATAAAGGAGAAAGGAATGGAAGTTTATTAATTGATTTAGAAAAGAAGGTTGAAAGAGATTGTTGGTACGTAAAGATTGCTATGGATTGGTTGGGTTGAATAGCATATTTTGTTCTGTACAAATTTTCGTATTTTTGGTTACAACTGAACATGCCCAGCCATCTTTTTATTCAAAAAACAAAACTTCTCTTGAAGTGATTTTTCACTATAATCTTAGAATTGTAGTTATGTCAGGTTTTCCTTGTACTGTGTTGTGTAACTTTGCAGCCCGTGCTGGCAATTAAGCTGTATTTGACTTCAACATGGTTTTACAGTATGCATTATTTTGAGTATCAAAGTCAGTGCTATTGCCATTGAATTTCAATACTGACAAATACTTGGCATAATTTTCCGCTATAGCATAACACAGCCATACAGGAAGCATAGGCTCTATCTGTGTAGCATTTTTAAAGCAGTGAAACATCCCTAAGCTCTTCGCAGGAGCATTACCGGGCCAAAATTACACACTGAATCACCATTATTGCTGTGATAACTCAGGAAGCCCACCTGGAAAGGAACACCATTTATTATTGAACAACAAAATAGAGCCACTACTCAAAGTCTACATAAACAACTGCCAGCCTAGGACAGAGAATTTACATTTTTAATCCAACTGTTCAGATGTATTATGACACACCTCAGGAGCAGATGGGTCTTAAACCTGAGGTCTCCTGACTCAGAGGTAGAGACATTACCATTGCACCACAAGAGCCCACTGCACCACAATTAACCTGTTCAGACATTCTATGACATACCTCTGGAGCAGGTGGCACTTGAACTCAGGTCTCTGGTCCAGAGGTAAGTTCATTAGCACTGTGCCACAAGAGCCCTTACTGGATTACTAGCCCAATTCCATCACCACTTTACTATTGCCAATAAAGTTCATAAATATGTTCTAATTAACCTGTTCTGAGATGTCAGTATACACCTCTGGAAAAGGTGGGATTTGAACCCAAGCCTTCTGGCTCAGAGGTAGAGACATTACCACTATGTCACAGGAGGCACCAACAGATAGTTTATTGTACCTTTTTTTTAATCAACCTGTTCAGAGATGTTGTGATGCACGTTTGGAGCAGGTGGGATTTGAACCCCCGTTTCCTCACGCAGAGGCAGGGAAACCAGCACTGCACTATATTCATATATGTATGTATGCAGAAGTGTTATCACACACAACCGGTTTTCCCATCATCAAATTGTTGTGACATTTTTTGTTTTTTAAACTATCAACTGCAACCAGTAAATCACCCATGTATTCAATTTGAAGTTTGCATACAAAGCCCTTTACTGGCAATACAAACCATCAAAGTGAGGGAGGGCTAGAAAAGAACTAAATCAGAATGGTTTTGGAGGGGGAAATAAAGCACTGTATCTCTCTGGTGCCCACCTCTCTTTAAAGGCATTAAGAGCATTGATGGACACCACATACTGCCTTTCCAGGGACACCTGGTCACAAATGTAACCATGGAAGACAAGCAGATAGTTGGCAGCTATGACTCACTCTACAGTCCATTGCCTGGACCTGTTAACAGCCAACCTGGCCAGGTCCAGGAGCAGACCTGCGAGGAGGTCCTCCAATTTATCCATATGCCACTGCACATGATGCGTGTGACTGAAGTGCAACCAAAAATGCAACAAAAAGATTTTTCACATGACTAAAAAGTGGGTGCAGTCGCCGATAACCAATACATCCATGTTCCATGGACTCCACAGTGCCACAAAATGAACAGCTGGGCTGGGAGTCAGTGAACCACTACAATCTGCAGTTATATGGGGTTGCCGCATGCCACACCCTCCACTCAGGTCTCTGATGGAAAATGTGATGACTCACGCTTTGACATCCCTCCACTGAGGTTCATTTTGTGTCTGCTTTATTTTCTTTTTATATCCAGAAATGTTATCGCAAACAACTAAATGATTTTCCCCCCACCAAATCACCGTGACATTTTTTTGCCCATGCAGCCAACTAGAAGTTTACATGCAAAGTCCATTATGAGCAACATAAACCGTCAACAGTGAGGAAGGAGGATGGTGCAGGGTGAGCGGGATCCTTATGGCCTTCTTTCTATTGGATGTAATATTAGACAACAATGTGAAATCACCCAGATGTGTAAACTAATTGCCAAACAGAAATGAGTGGCCCATACCTTTACATGCGGTACCTATCTTTACCTGTCCTCAAGCCATAACTTTGTTGAAAGCTTCCCTTGATATCATTAACCTACCACCAGCTCTGATGAAAAACCTGAGCATCAAACCTTACTGACATGATTGAATATAAAGACAAGCATTTTGCAAACATGTCTTAAATCTATTTGATCTAAATTAAATTTTTATCACTTAAAATGTGAGCGTAACATAAAATACACTGAAGTTATCACTTATTATTTCCTTGCCTGTACCTGGTGTTCTTTCTACTTTGAGCTCTCCTAGCCTTTCCAGTTTCTATCTATTTCTATTCTGTCCAATTCCTCCACCACTTCTCTGCTGTGACATTAACAGCATTATCATATTTGCTAAAAATAGATTGAAATTATTTAGTATTGCAAACATATCCTATGCTTCTGCAAGATTGATTCTTTCTTTAGGACTGTAATCTGGCTACGCTTCTATTGACTATCCTATTATTATTCATATATTTATAAATGACTTTGGGATTCTGTTTTATGTTATGCATTAATCTGATCTCTCACATTCTCACATTTAATTGATCTATGTAGTTGATTTGCCCACACTTCATTTATGCTTCAGTAAAAACATAATTTTAATCGATACATTTCTGTTTATATTCTGATGTATAATTAGTCCTATGTGTTCTGTAGGCTCTGGTTGTAAATATTGGCCCAAATATTCCAGTGGGAGGAGAGACCCTCAAATGACCACATGTCTTTGACGAGTGTTT
This sequence comes from Ginglymostoma cirratum, assembly GCA_024137785.1. Classification (NCBI taxonomy): domain Eukaryota; kingdom Metazoa; phylum Chordata; class Chondrichthyes; order Orectolobiformes; family Ginglymostomatidae; genus Ginglymostoma; species Ginglymostoma cirratum. The sequence continues at coordinate 11,733,100 of JAHRHZ010000029.1, forward strand.
GGATCCTGACAAAGTCAGGCGTTTGAGGCACGTTGGTGGTTAAGGAGGAAGGGGAAGACTGTCAGGAATGAGGAAGAGGGGGGAATACTGTTGAAGAGTGAGGGAGGGAGAACACAGTTGGCAGGTGGGCAGGGTGTGGGTAAACACTATCAAGAATGAGAGAGGGAGGAAGAACACTGTTGAAACACCTGTGCTGAAGTTGACATTGGAAGGTGCAAAGGCTACAGTGTGAAGCAGAAAGTGGACAGTTTCAATTACACTCAGCATTAGGTGTACTCTCTCCAGTGCTGCCTGGAAGATGTGTGCCGAATGACTTTGTTTTCAATCATAAAGCCTACCCTCTGGTTTCCTCTGGTCTGCAACATCTGAGTACAGTGCCATCACATCATTCTCAGTTGGAAACATTAGTTCCTCCAAGTTTGAAAAGCTGTTGATTTCAGAACCAACTTTAGGACTAAAAGAACATAATCCAAGTTGACAGTCGCATGCAGTGCTGAGAGCAGGTGGTATCTTTAAATGAGAGTTTACGCCGAGGTCTGTTGGTTAATGTAGATCTTAAAATATCCCATGAAGGAAATCTTGGAGCTTCTGCAGTTGTTTTAGCCAACAATAAAAATCAGGGCCTTATGTATCCTCTGTGATTTCAGGACACCGCTCCTGCAACCCCTCCACAGCAAGTAGCTGGCAATAATTACAACAGATAACTCCATCCATATGATGAAAGTCCTGCAGTGCTGTTGTGATATTTGATCTTCCAGCATATTAATCAAACTACCGTTCATGTCTGCTGCGAATTACCTGTCTCCAAGGTAGGATGCTATACCAAGTTGATTTTTGTTGCCCAGGAAAGGGCCTTAACAAGCTAAAAATTGCATTAAAATGAGTAGGTAAAGGATTTTGGTAAAGGAAATGAGCAAAATGTTTCTACCTGTAGGAGAGTTGATTACAAGAGACAAATATGTAAGGTAATTGAAGCAAGGGGAGTGTGAGAAGAGAAGGTTGTAGTGCATGCTTCAACTTCTAATTGGCTGAATACCATTTAACCATTTTTTAATTCATTTGTGAAATGTCGGCATGTGACCAGGCCAGCATTTATTGCCCCTCATGAGTCAACCATATTGCTATACATCTGGAGTCACATATAGATGAGATAAGACTAGCAGACTTCTTTCCCTAAAGGACATGAATGAACCAGACTGCTTCTTATGACCATTAACAATGATTAAGTGGTATTTTCCTTTTTTAAAATTGAATACAGACTTCTCAATCAACCTTGATGAGATTTGAACTGACTTCTCCTGAATGTTACCTTGGAGGTTCTTTTGATTTATTTACTTGTGGGATGTGGTCATCGCTGGTTGGGCTAGCATTTATTGCCCATTCCTAGTTACCCATAGGATGGAGCTGAGCTGCCTTCTTGAACTGCTACCATCCATGCACTGTGGGTTGACCCACAATGCCATTAAGGAGGGAATTTCAGATTTTGATCCAGCTACAGTGAAAGACTGGTGATAAATTTTCAAGTCAGGATGGTGAGTGGCTTGGAGGGGAACTTGCATGTCGTTTCTAGATGGAAGTGATTGTGGGTGTGGAAGGTGCTGTCTGAGGGTCTTTGGCGAATTTCTGCAGTGCACCTTGTAGATTGCTGCTACTGAATGGTGGAGAATGCTTGTGGACGTGGTGCCAATCAAGCAAGCTTTGCCCTGGATGGTGTCAAGTTTCTTGAGTGTTGTTGGAGCTGCACCCATCAGGCAAGTGGGAGTTATTCCATCACATCCTTGACTTGTACCTTTTAAATAGTGGACAGGCTTTGAGGAGTCTGGTGTTGAGTTACTTGTCGCAGTATCCTAGCTACTGTATTTGTATAGCAACTCCAGTTGGTATTCTGGAACTGCACTGCTAGCCCAGTGACATTACTACTGTACCACCACTTCACCAATGATCAGCTCCTGAAAGCCTTTATCACAAGGGGAAACTCCAGGACAAAAGTCTTTTTTCCCTTTTTTCCATGAGTTAGTGTAATACTTCTTTGTACCAGTTGCCTGTTTGGTCTTTGCCTGTTCCAGAATCACAAACTCCAAGATTTGGCCTTCACTCCGCAGGTGCCAAACAAACTCTATTCTACATTAACCCCAACTAACTTTAATTCAATAGCTTACATACTTTTGTCTGCTAAGCTTCACCTTACCCCATTATTGCACTGGCTAGGCTCTTTGATCTGGTTAGCTCAATACCCTCTTTTATGATCTAACCTCACATCCCCTTTATTTCCTGCTCTAGCCAGAGTTCACAGCGTCCATCCTTCTGCATCCCAACTTGTGAATCTGGACACTATAAAGTCAGTTTTATGTTGAAAATGTTAATTGCTGCTGAATAACATACATCAATTGCTGCCAACAAGATTCAAAGAAATGCTAAGCGTTAGTCGATTTTGGAAGCTATTCAAGTGACCATGGGTGGCATGGTGACTCAGTGGTTAGCACTGTTGCCTCACAGGGACCTGGGTTCGATTCCAACACCGGATGATTGTGTCGAGCTTGCACACTCCCCCATGTCTGCGTGGGTTTCCCCCGGGTGCTCCAGTTTCCTCCCACAGTCAAAATATATGCAGGTTAGGTGGATTGGCCATGGGAAATGCAAGGTTCTAGGGGTAGGGTAGAGGGGTATGGGTGGGATACTCTTCTGACGGTCAGTGTGGTCTTGAGGGGCTGAATGGCCTGCTTCCATCCTATAAGGATTCTATTATCCTATGTAATAAATTTCTGGTGGAAGTTGCTGTGAAGGAACCATTTGTTCTGAATGATGACTGATTTTGATGGATTTATTTTGACATGCAAACAAGAACTTTTAAGAATGTAATGATGTCACCTTTGAGCCATTTTGTCTGCACTTAGATGATGTTCTCAGAGTCTAGCCATGATAATACATTGCGATGCCAGCTAGGTGCCATCACCGTGGCAACCTGCTTGGTTGTTCTAAGCAGTTGCAATGATAGCATTGATGCTAGCTTCACTGCATACAGAATCTTAGAAGAATCCAAGAAAAATTAAACAGTTAAACAGAACAGTGAACGTTTTTCTCTTCTTGTTTATTCCACTCCTCCTTGTTTGTTTCAATGACCAAAGGGAACTAATGTGCAGTTTTTTCTGTGAAGACCCTAGATTAATGTGCACACTTGAAATATCAAGGCTGCTAGTTCTCCTTCAGTTAATGGTCATGAATTTGCAAATGCTTACAGAACCCAAAGAGCTACTGTATTCAAAATTACTGACAAAAGTGCAATTTTTAAAATCAAAAGAATGTTCATATTGATTACAAGCCCTGTTTCATTGTTTAGCTTTAAAGGAATGCTGGCGTTGAGATCCTGATTTTTGTGATACTTATTATTAAATAATGTGATTGTAGCTATAGCTTGCAATCACCAGAAGCCATGCAATTTTGCCCCAAACCTATTAAAAAAATGAAAATATCTAAAGGTTTGACAGAATTAGCTGCAATTCAGTAATCTCTCCTCTCAAAGGCTAAAGTGAATGGATGCCATGGGGAATTATGTGTTGCACTGTGCAGCAGAAGAGAGGGTGTATTTTGTGAGATTGAAAAAGGGCTACATCTAGATTTAAATTAACACAGTGGACTGTTCTAAAATAATTGAAATCCTTGAGTTGTTATTTCTCTTTCTTCTCCCTATGTCATCTTTCCAATTGTTAACCACAAAACTTATGTAATAGGAACATCCTGAAAAGACCATGTCTGACTCTTTTCTGTTGATACTTTCTACCTGATTGCCAGCTTGCTGTGGCATTGCAGGGAAATAACATTGACTTTAATGACTGTTCAAACTATAGTACTTTTAGGCTGTAACTTTTAGGCTATTTCTTTTTAGTACAGTTAATGACAATGCCGAGATTCTCAACCGGCCAGTAGCGTCCTGCTGACTTCGTATTGTGACTTTCTTGGAAAAAACCAGCATGTGTCAATATAAAGCTATGTTCATAAACCCATTTGTGCTGCCAGCAATAATTTGCAAATGGTTGAGGCACAAAAGATGGTTTAGCACTAAACATGGTTTTGCACAATTTCTCCCTGCATCTAATTTTTCTGTCCTTTTAGAGATGTTTTGTTGAGGATAATTTTTAACTTTGCTGATGGTGTAGATCGGGTAATATCAGACTTGCTATGTGCACCTCCCCTGGGAATGAAAACTTGGGAGAAATATGCAACCAATAGCAGCTTCAACATCATCTGTTCTACATTACTGGCAGAAGTAAAATTACTCATATTATCCTTAATGTCCTGCAGTAAAGAATATGTTCTGCGGGAGCATGAATGTCTGTGCTAAGATGTTGTGTGCAGGGGTGAGTAGACTCCACGGAACTGTAAGTGTGGAGATCAATACACCCAATAAGGTAATGCAGACCCCTCAAACATTTTCATCCATTCATGTTCATTTCTCAAACCTACCCTTGCGTCTCAAACCTAATTTCTGAAACTGGCTGCCTGTTGGGTGTGTAGGGTGAATGGATATTCTGTAAGAATTGTAGAAACAGCAAATGCCCACAACCCAATGCTATTTGATTACTCTTAACCAAGATGCTATACTTAAGATAGTCTACTTTACTTGAGGTCAGAAATTTTCGCAACCAGGTTCTCCAGTGATGGAATTAACAAAATTTGTTCCACCTTATGTATCCCAAAATGATCACTTGTACAAGAACATTTAAAAGATACAAAAAGGTTTTTGGGTGCACCAATGCCTATCCCATTTGCTAATGGGATACCTGCTAGTGACACCTGGAATTGTGGGTTTTCCAAAGCTCCTTAGATGTGAGAGCATGGTTAATTGTTTGTGCAGCCAAAGTGAAATCCTGTCTGAAAAATCTAATTATCCCTGTTCCAGGAAACAAGCTAGTGTTCTGGCGAGACTGAGGGCAATGGGCTTGAAATCCCATCCTGACCCTTATACAGAGAAAATCAGAGAAGGGGAACTAAAAGCCCTTGGTCATCACAAGTCACATGAGTTGAAGCATGACTGACGTACTTTGATAACTTTCTCAATAGCAGCAGTGTTGTCAGCTGTTAACATTTAAAGGCCAGTGCACACATGAAAGAAGCTGAAAATATTAGCCATCTCATTGTCAGATTAAATTCATGGACGGCTTCAATTTAACTTGTTTGAAAAGTTTTCCATCTCATGGTAGGTTTTCATTTTCTGTACAGCTCAAGCTTGGAATCTTTCATAGTGTTTGATGGTATTCTTTGTAATCCAAAGATTTTATCAGAATGGTATAACTTTGATGCTTACTCTCAGCAGATGGTAAGATGATGTAAACATTCAGCAGAGCATAAAGTTCGGAGTTAAAACAAGCAGATTTGAAATTATTAAACAGAAAGAGATTGAATCAATAGTGGCTGGTCATACATCTTTGGGAGTATTCTCAATTATCTTTTTTGCTGCAGTTGTGAAGGTCCTTATTAGAGAAGAACGGCTGACACAGTTGAGTAAGACATTAACATCTTCCAACATGTATAGCAGTAAGTTTTACAAAAGTGACCTCTTATTTCAGCTGATCTTGTTGACAGCTTTTCACATCTTTGTGCTGAAGAGATTTATTACAATTGGAAGGCAATGAATTTCAAGGAAATGGGGCATCTTTATATGATTACCATTGACCTTCTCTGATCTTCATTTTGTCATGGGAATGTGTGATCAATGCCTGATGGGAACAGCATTAGCACAGTACTAGAAATTCCACTATCATCCGTTGGGCATGAATAGGACTTCTGTCACAGTCAAAATGACAAGAGTTGTGTTAAATCTGAAAGGGGACACCCATTCAGTTTTTCTGTTGCCCACTTTGCTTAGCACCTTTCCTGTCGGGAATTCAGCACATTAAGGATCATATTTTGCTGCTTTAATCCTGTAAAATCCCACGGTTGCTGCTAAGTGTGATGTCTACCCTGAGAAAACTCTTTTCATAGAAACATAGAAAATAGGTGCAGGAGTAGGCCATTTGAGCCTGCACCACCATTCAATATGATCATGGCAGGTCATGCAATTTCAGTATCCCACTCCCACTTTCTCACCATACCTCTTGATCTCTTTAGTTGCAAGAGCCATGTCCAGCTCCCTGTTGAATATATCTAATGAACTGACCCCAACAACTTCCTGTGGTAGAGAATTCCACAGGTTCACAACTCTCTGAGTGAAGAAATCCTTCCTCATCTCAGTCCTGAATGGCTTACCCCTTATTCTTAGACTGTGACCCCTAGTTCTGGACTTTCCCAACATTGGGAACATTCTTCCTGCATCTAGCCTATCCAGTCATGTCAGGATTTTATATGTTTTTATGAGATCCCCATTCATTCTTATAAAATCTAGTGAGTTCAAGCCTAGTCAATCCAGTCAATTCTTCAAAAATCAGCCCTGCCATCCCAGGAATCAGTCTGGTGAACCTTCGCTGGACTCCCTCAATAGCAAGAATGTCCTTCCTAAGACTAGGAGACCAAAACTGCACACAACATTCAAGATGTAGCCTCACCAAGTCCCTGTATAACTGCAGCAAAACATCTCTATTCCAATACTCAGATCATCTCCCTATGAAGGACAGCATGCCATTAGCTTTCCTTACAGCCTGCAGCATCTGCATGCCAGCCTTCCCCAACTGTTCCACCATGATACCCATGTCTGGTTCCACCTCATCTTTTTGTAAGCTGCCACCATTCAGATAATCTGCCTTCCTGTTTTTGCCACCAAAGTAAATAACCTCACATTTATCCACATTATGTTGCATTTACCAAGTATTTGCCCACTCAGCCAGTTTGTCCAAGTCACCCTGCAGCCTCTTAGCATCCTCCCCATAGCACACACTGCCATCCAGCTTAGTGTCATCTGCAGATTTGGAGAAATTGCATTCAATCCCTTTGTCCAAATCATGAATGTATATTGTGAACAGCTGGGGTCCCAGCACTGAACCCTGCAGTACTCCATTTGTCACTGCCTGCCACTCTGAAAAGGACCCATTTATTCCAACTCTCCGCTTCCTGTCTGCCAACCAGTTCGCTGTCGAGATCAATACATTACCTCTGATACCATGTGCTTTAATTTTGCTTACTAATTTCTAGTATGGAATCTTGTCAAAAGCCTTTTGAAAGTCCAGTTTCACAACACCCACTGATTCACCCTTGGCCTCTCGACTTGTCGCATCCTGAAAAAAATTCCAGAAGATTTGTCAAGTCTGATTTCCCTTTGGTGAAAAGCTCGTTTCAAAACTAATAGACTACTAACTTGGTATAAAAGTTGTATTTTATAATAAAGCATTTTGAACACGAGGCAGCCATTAAGCTGCTCACCAAACTGGCATATTCGTCATGTGTGCAAATCTCTGTGCTTGTGTCTCTCTAGGATAGGTACCTCATTTATCTCTCCTGTCTGGATTCATTGTCTTATGTATTACCAATGATTGAGGGTGGAAAATTGAGTAATTTATGACACCGGCCAAAGTACTGTTATTATTAAATTCCAGTTTGTCAGGTCAGCTGTGGCAACAATGCTAACTGAATATACTCCATTTGGGGTGACTGTGGGCTAGCTTGGAAGCTCGTATCACCAGGATTCCTCTCTATGACAAGTCATTCTTGACACTGCCTGTACAGTTCTCCATTGGTCTTCCTCAGCTTGGTATTCCATATTCCTCTGTGTGCAGACTCGTGAAAGGTGTTAGTGATTTTCATTCTCGAAATGTGCCTAAACTATCACAGTCATCTCACTTGAATTTTCTCTATAGGTATCGTATATCCAAGTTTTTTGTTGTATTATGGTGCTTGATATAATGTAAGAGACAGTGTTAGTTATCTCAGTTATCTTTTTCTCTTTATGCTTTATATTTGCTCAGAAAGATATTTTAGCTTGTGTTTCAAATGCAATTGCAAGCTAAACACCCATTCAAAGATGCTCGGCAACTATTCTAATTGCAACTTTACCTTTCAATGGAACAATTTCCTTTTGAAAACTTGTATCAAAAAACTTGGATCATATAAAAGGTAAATGTCTTTATGGATGAAGCTTGTTTTTTGAAATTGACTGTGGAAGTGGAATAGGAATCCTCCAGAATGCTTCTTCCCGCCTATTGATTTTGTTTTGCCTTATTAATCTTGTAATTTTTCTGTTTATTTGTCTATCTCAGGAAATGCAAGGTTATGAGTCAGAGAGTAGGGCTTAAGGGAGTTTTTAGTGTTGTGAGAAGGGCTGTGCTGAGGGAGGGAGTGTGGATGGAGATACCAGGCTCACACACTGATGTGTTGTGGTGTCGTTTGATGTAGAAGTACCTGTGAAGTCAGGAAGATGGTCATGACTGTCAGCAGTCCTGAATGAGGTCAAGGGGAATGGCCTTCTGTCAAAGGGTCCTGGTGCAGTAAGTCAAGGACAGCCTTCAGTACCAGTCCAGGGCTTGAACATGGTCAGTCATGTCTGCACCACCCCATGCACTATGACTTCCAGGACCCTGCCCACAAAGGAGTACAACAATTTTCCATTGTCTGCTATGTCCGTGGCAAATATCATGAACTATGCAAGGCTGCTCTGACTTGAAGTGGTAGTCTGGGTACACGACTACCTTTTAAAGGTGGCACTGGAACCAAGGACATCCCAGATTTGGTGAGTTGTCCAGGTCTGGTGATTGGGAGGATCAGATGGAACTCCGCCATAGCGGCAGGGTAGATAACTAATGATATGAGATTAGGAACCCAGTAGGCCTCAAGGCAGTAATCTCTTCATGAACCTTAACCTAAAAAGCCAAAAGCCAAAACAAACCTAAGACGCAGCCCAATGTTTCATCTTGTGGGAGAATCTATATTTAAGGGTCACTGTGTGGAAATAAGAGATCATCTATTTAAGACGGTGATTGAAGAGCTTTTGCACAGTGTTATGTATCTGTTGATCTCCTTTTGTGGCAATGTGGAGTTGAAGGTAGAATCCGATCAGCCATGATCTTCCTAATGGCCGAATAGTCTCAAGGGGTGACATGATCTATTCCTGCTGCTAATGCATACATTTGTGTTCAGTTCTGATGAAGAGTCACTGGGTTCAAAATGTTAACTCTCCCTTCTTCCAACAGATTTTCCCAGACCTGCTGAGTTTCACCAGCAATTTCTGTTATTTTTTCAGATCTCCAGTATCCACAGTTCTTTGTTTTATGTTCGTTTTCTAAGTTCACCTTTTGGTATTCTGAATTTTGGCCAAATCTACTTGAGGTGCTGAGCCCTCACAAAGTTTAAAATTCTCTCCCTAAGTTCCCTCACTCAAAAATTAACATATTTATTCAGTCATGAGAACTCCCTCAAAACTTACCTCTGATTGGACCTTGAATAGACCATCCACACACATACACACTTTCCTATTCTTGATTGTGTTTGATTCCCAGTCAGTTTCTACTGCTGCGAAGTAACTGCCTGAGGTAGGAAAATAAACAATAGATACCCAGGACAAATAATAACTAATGATAATATAGCATTATGTTGTGGCTGTACATGATGTTGGTGAGGCCTCTTGTGGGGTACTGTGTCCAGTTCTGGTCTCTATTATAGGAATGATATTATTAAACTGGATTATTAAGCTATTATTAAGTTCAGAAGAGATTTACCAGGATGTTGCCGGGAATGGAGGGTTTTAGTTATCGGGAGAGACTGAATAGGCTGGGACCTTTTTCACTAAAACATAGGGGTTAAGATGTGACTTTATAGGGCTTTATAAAATCATAAGGGGTATAGATAAGGGGAATGGCAGGTGTCTTTTCCCTAGAGTGGAGGATTTCAAGACTGGGGGAATATTTTTAAGGCAAGAGGAGAAAGATTTAGAAAAGACCTAGGGACAATTTTTTTTTAACACAGAGAATGGTTCGTGTGTGGAATGAACTTCCAAAGGAAGTGCTGGATACGGGTACAGTTACGATGTTTAAAAGACATTTAGATAACTACATGAATAAGAAATGTTTGAAGGGATATGGGCCAAGTGCAGGCAGGTGGGACTAGTTTTGGGATTATGGTCAGCATGGATTGGTCGGACCAAAAGATTTGTTTCCATGCTATATGACTCTTAGACTTTAAGAGAAAAGTGCTTTGGAAATAGTATTTTGTTATATGATAAGTTATGGAATTGCAGACTGTTGATTTTTTTGTACTCACCTTGTGACACAACCATCCGGGATTTGCAATCGATTTCTCTTACTGAAGATGAAGAAAAGCAAAAGCATACTGATGGTAGAACAGTGATCCACAATGATGACCTATCACACCAGGAACAATGTATTATGACGCACAAGGCATTGCCATTTCACAGGCCAACTTGGATAGGCCAGATAGGCTGTTTCCTCTCTGTCATTTTCATAAGTTCACATCATTGTAAAACGCAGTTGTTGCTAGAACAGCCATGTTTCCATAGCAACTGTTTGCTTCCACTTAATCAGCAAAGGAAACGTAGAAAAATTACTGAATGTACAATCACATATTATACTTCGGTGAAGTCACTATGCTGAGGTGGAAGACCATAATCTCATTGCAGTGATGTTCATATACTCCCAGACGCTTTAAAATGCTTTTCTGGTTTAACTTTTGCTCCTCGTTTTCCAATGACTGAAATATAAAGTTCCCGCCTCTGTTTTGAAGTCCTCCATGGTGTTGTCCCACACTCTCTTGCTGCAACCTCCTCCAGCCCGCCCTAAAGTCTGATATCTTTCCATTTTGGTCTTTTACACACCCCACCAATGTCGGCCTAATTTAGTATCTATGCCTTCAGCAGTCTAGGCCATTCCACTGCTTTGGATTTCCATTCCTAAGCCTCTCCACCTTCCTCTCACCCTTTAAATTCACTAAAGTCACCTCTCTGACCAAGTTTTTGCCTATCATCACTCTCTGCTTTGATGTGGAGGTGCCAGTGTTGGATTGGAGTGGACAAAGTCGGAAATCACACGACACCAGGTTATAGTCCAACAGGTCTGTTTGAAAACACAAGCTTTCGGAGGACGGAGGCTCTGAAAGCTTGTGATTTCAAATAAATCTGTGGACTGTAACCGGGTGTTGTGTGATTCCTGACACTCTCTGCTTGGCATCTATTTTTGTTCCATTATGTTTCTGTGCATACAGAGTATTTTTGGACAGTAAAGGGTCGAAATAAATGTGAAGATCATGTTGTTGTTAATAAATGTGCGATCAAACATGTGAGGATCCTTTGGGTGGGCTTGCTTAATTGAACTGCCAAAGTCCTATAGTCAATGCTTACAGCATATTTCTCCCAACATGTTGGACCTTGATTCATAAGGGGGGGTCAAAGGTTGTTGGGGACAGACAGGAAGGTGAAATTGAAGCCACAATCAGATCAGCCATATTCTCATCGAATGGCAGAACAGACTCAAGAAGTCCAATGGCCTACACCAGCTCAGACTTCACGATTTCTTGTATATGAAGAAAAACATAGAATGGTTAAGGCCCAGAATGAGACCATTCAGCCCATTGTGCTTGTGTCAGCTCTCTGCAAGAACAACGGAGCTCACGCTACTCCCATTCCTTTTCCTGTCTAGCCCTGCAATTTCTTTTCCAGAATTCCTCATCACCTTCCCCCTGTCCCATCTCCCCAAGCCAACCTCAAGGCATATATCTGTCTCTGGAAGGAGATATCTAAATGTGACAAATCGAGAGAGAAAGTTTGGAATTGTTACAATGCAATTTCTGCAGTTGTGTCCATAAATCATGCAAAGATACATTGGATATCACCTCTCCAAAATGGCCTCAAGGCTTGTAAGTATGCAATGCCTGCCTATTTGTCAACATTTTTCATTTATTAGTGAGAATAATACTTGTAATAATTTAGCTTTCATTTTATGCTGTAGGCAATCTCAGTTAATAATCTCAAAGTCTTTCAAATGTGCATGATGAAAGACAAAAGGATCATTTTAATTGGGTGATTTCAATCTTCATTCAAGTTGTAATGACAAATTCTAGGTAATTTTTCAAAGGTATGCGCTCCACCCTTCTGCGAAATTGCTAACCATTTCAGAACTGTGCAGTTCTTGTACAAGAATAGTCTCTCAAAACAGTTTCAAAGTCCAATTGCCAGTGAATAGAAATGTGGTGCTTTGCTGAATTTGCATGGTATTATTGCCGGTAATGTTGTTTAGGTCAGGTCAAACAATGAATCCAAAGCAGATTACTCTCTTTAAACTATGTCATTTTAGCAAATTAGTTGTTTTTGCTGCCTGAATAGATGCTTATTGATGTCAGTGTGCATTACAGCTTTGGTCTCTATCCTGGATAGACACATGCAATTTGAATACTCAACAGCTTCAGAGTACAGTGGCACAAAAACGATGAAAATGTAAAATTTTACAACAATTTAAAGTGGTAAAATTTATGTACAAAGAAGTGATCATCAAACAACATTTGACAATGGTAACTTCTTTTCCATTCAATAAGACCATAAGATATGGGAGCAGAATTAGGCCATCCACCCCATCAACTCTGCTGTGCTACTCGATCATGGTTGTTATGTTTGTCAACCCCATTCTCCCTGTAACTTTTGAGCCCCTTACTAATCAAGAATCTATCTATCTGTCTTACATACACTCAATAATTAGGCCTCCACAGCCCTCTGTGATAATGAGTTCACAGATTAAGCACCCCATGGCTGAAGAAACTCCTCTTCATCCCAGTTTGAAAGGGACGTACCTTCACCCTAAGGCAGTGCTCTCAGGTCCTAGTCTCTCCTACTAATGAAAACATCTTCTCCGCATCCAATCTATCCAGGCATTTCATTATTCTGTGAGTTTCAATCAGATTCACCCCTCATCCTTCTAAACTCAATCGAGTACAGACCCAGAGTCCTCAAGCCCTTCAGCCCTCGGATCATTCCTGTAAATCTGAACTGGGTGCCCTCCAACACCAGCACACCCTTTCTTAGTAATGGGGCCAAAACTGCTCACAGTATTCCAAATGCGGTCTGATTCAAGCCTTATACAGCCTCAGCAGTACATCTCTGCTCTTGTGTTCTAACCCTCTGAAAATAAGTGTTAATGTTTCATTTGCCTTCCTAACTGCCAACTGAACCTGCATGTTAGCCTGAAGAGAATTCTGAACTAGGACTCCCAAGTCCCTTTGTGCTTCAGATTTCTAAAGCTTTTGCCCATTTAGAAAATAGTCTACACCTGTATTCTTCCTAACAAAGTGCATAACTTCACGTTTTCCCAGATGTTATTCCATCTGCCTCTTCTTTGCCCACTTTGCTAGCCTGTCCAAGTCCTTCTGTGGCCTCCCCACTTCCGCAACATGACCTGTCCCTCCACCTATCTTTGTATCATCTGCAAATGTAGCAACAATGCCCTCAGTTCCTTTGTCCAGATAGTTAATGTATGACATGAATAGTTGTGGTCCCAACGCCTGAGCCCTGTGGAACTGCACTAGTCACTAGCTGCTATCCTGAAAAGACCCCCTTGTTCCCCACCTTCTTCCTTCTGCCAATCAGTCAATCCAGTCTCCCAAAAGTGAATATCCAGCCCAAATAACCTTTAAAGGGCTATATCGCTAAGTTAACTGAATGGCAATAATTTGGTAGATGGTGTGTAATGTGGGAAAACTCAGCAAGAAGAATTAGAAAGGATAAACGCTGAAAGATTGCAAAGAGTTAAGATGTATAGCTCAGGAGTCCTACTACAGATGTACAGAACATAGTGAGACCATACCTTGAATGTTGTGTATATTTTGATCTTCTGATCTCCTTTATCTATGGAGGAGTATATTTACATTAGAAGCAATTGAGAAATTTCACTGGGTTGATTCCTGGGTTAAAGGGTTTGCCTTGTAAAGGAATGTCGAGGAGGTTAGATGCATAGTCATTGGTGTATAGAAGAATGAGAGGTTGTCTTATGGAAATAGATAAGTTTGCGAGGGGGTTTTCCAAGGTAAATGCTGAGAAGATGTTTCCTATCATGAGAACAAAGAGGCATAGTCTCAGATTAAGAGGTCTCCTATTCAACAAGGGATAGGGAGGGATTTGTTCTCTTTGAGAGTCACACATCTTTGTCGTTCTCTGTCCAAAAGAGCTGAATGCTGTATCATTAAATATGTCCAAGGTTGAGATAGATTTATTGAAATGTACAGGAGCCGAGGGGAACAGGTGGAAAAGCTGAATTGTTGTCAAGATTAGATCAACTGTGAGCTGACTGAATGTCAGAGCAAGCTCAAGACCTGTGTGGCCTTCTGCTATTTCACATGTTCTTATGATAAACCTGTACACAACATTACTTTTGCCATAATTGAACTACTGCAAACAGTTTTGGTACAAGCAGTCATCACACACTATACTGAGTGGCCTCCTTTTATTCCATATGGTTAATTATCTTCTTGGCTTGAAAATAACTTCTCAATGTGAAGAGAAAACTCAAATTTTAGGAGGAGATTCACTGAATGGAGCTCCGAAAGGAAGAGATTTTTTTGACTGATGTTTGCAAAAAGCTACACCTTGTTTCCACACGGGTTTTCACATTCCAGTAGGACAAGGTGCAGTATCTACTGAATAATTTACAGCACTTTCCATCATGTAAACTATAAGTTTTTTTACACCCAGAATGAAATCTGAGCAACATATTGTAAATGATATTGTTCCTGAATCAGAAATCAGCTATCAGAATGAGGGTAAAGAGACTAACTTCATCCAACTGACACTCATCTGCTTGAAGTAGGAATGCATTTTACACGTAAGCAAAGGATTCCAATATATTACTGAGTTTAATTTATTTGACGTAATCACACAGCAGCTTCTCAAATTTAAATCTAACTGGTTATGGCTGTATTAAGATACAGTAATTATCTTGTGCATGGTACTTTAGCCCATCTTCAAGAAATACTGATCGTTTCTTTCCTCAAACCTCTTACTTCTTTCCATTGTCTCCCAGTAACTTGAATATGCTTGGAACATTAAAAAAATTGACCTCAGAATTTTGGCACTGCTAGCCATACCACACGCTTTATGCTTCTAGACGGTGGTTATACAATCTCATTAATTAGAGCCTTGCCCACTGGCTCCTGGAGTATAGGGTCGAATGTGCATTTTCACAACCTTACAGCAGCAAAGAAGAAAAAGCTCATTCAGAAAATAATTGCGTCAGTTAAAAACATTAAAACATGTAAAATTTTCTGTAATCCACAAACTGCTTCCTCTCAATATCCATTCGAATGACTCCTTAATTGCTATAAACACAAGTATTAGGTCAGTCTTTGCTTGCCCTTAATTAGCTATGATGGAAAAAGTACATTAAGATTGTCCTTGGAGTCCAATGCAATTGGTTTCAATTGCATAAAGAGCTACAGGAGTTGTTCATCAGAGAAAAACATCTGCAATTGAAAGTTCACCTTCATGTACTTCCCTTTTCTTCCCTGCAAGAATTCAAAGTTTAGTTGTTAAATTGTCCAGATGTCTTTTTCATGTTTTTCTAATCAGTTAGAGGAGACAAAATAAGAAACAGCATTACTGCAAAATGCACAGTTATTTAGAATGGAATGACAAAGCTGACTATTTGTAATCCATTGCAACTGGACCAATTACTGTTCACTTAAAAGTCACAAATTGTCATCAGTTGTCACAAAATCGATCTATTTGACATGCTTTAGAATAGTGCACGTGCAATCTTTTTAACTTCAATTTAAAACCTGTTGGTATTTATATCAATTTCAAAGGAACATGTTCTTTGTATTTACATTATCTTTGACTTATAATTGCATTATCTTCTTATACCCTAAACCACTTCACATCTGATTAATTAACAGTACGTTACCATGAATATTCTGAGGCACCTGTAGCAGCCATTCTGTTCATTACAAGGTAACCAAACCAAGTGAGATGAATAACCTGTTGGTCAGATTTGGTGTCAATGACTGGGGGAGGAATGGTGAGCAGAACTTTGGAGAAATTGTGTCACTGTATCATTATTATTCAGCTGATATTAGAGATGTTGAATCTAAACCTTTTTCACCTAGAGAAAGGGATGATACCTACTTTAAAAAGCTGACACATGAATCTATCTTACATTCATCTGTAGCTGCTGGCAAGAAAATTAAAAAGAAGAAAATATGTGCAGCTTTTTTAGTGTAGCTAGCTAGGCTTACATGTTTGGCATCATGTTTGATACAGTCAACTCTGATTAGACAAACAAACCTTTTAAAACATGACAAAAATAAAAACCCAGGGAATATCACCAATCAGTGGTTATTTGTGAGTCTACAACATTGCCTTGAAGCTATAAAGTGAGTAAAATCACCAGTGCTTTCTCATTATAGAGAGACAACACTAGCAGTTTGACCTGAGGGACACATTATCTCAGCTGGGGGGTAAGGTTGAAAAGGAAGAACCTTCGTGGTATCCTGAGCTGGTGTGAGAATTGAGCTATTCGTGTCACTCTGTATCACAAACCAGCTATCTAGCTAAATGAGCTAACTGACTTGAGGCTATAGCTGCAGAATGATTTACTTTGACCTGTGTTCAAATCCCGCCTGCTCCAGAGGTGTGTTGTAACATCTCTGAACAGGCTGATTGGATAATAACTCGCGCTGTTTGCTGCTTTACCCTGTTTTTCTAGGAACAAATAAACCATTCAGTGCTGTGTTTGGATCTGCATGAGTTCAGAGATAGGAAGGGCCAACAGTCCAAAAATATGCATCTATACCAATATTCCCCAAAATGTAAGCTCTCTGCTTTAACGCTGATTAGAAGGTCACAGGGTTATAATGCTTCTGACTGCTTTACAACAATTTAACTATATGAATGCTGTCCAGTTCATGAGCCATTAGCCTCTTGTGACTAAATGAGAATGCTGATGTGTTAATTACATGTTTGATTATGAAATAAAGCTGAGCAATAAGCCATCATTGGGCATGTTATCTAAATACTCACGATCAAACAATGAATACATTTATACTGCAACCATTCAGTGTGTTAATGTGAAAAGCAGAGCCCTTGCTTTTTAAATTGTGCATGTTTTACTTCCTTGCTTCCGGCTAACAGTTTACCTACTACAATGGTATATAATGCAGTTGGAAAGACTGGATTTTAGCCCCATGGCTGTCACAGCACCATTGCACGGACACAGCAGCTGTTATCATTGTCAGCTTGACCAATTGGATTACTTGCTTCAAGCCATCCCAAGAACCAAAGCAAATCAATAATGAGCTGGTCCAACAGGGCAGTGGCAAGCAGCATTGAATCTTTAAATGAAAGCCTGCATAAACTACAAACTCATGTTGTGCAAATCAGCATTCTTATCACTTCGATAAAGCCAAAATCATTTCAACTATTGCACAGAAACATAAAAGCTGCTCAAACTGTGTGATGCCAGCCAAATTTCTGCCATACTTCCAACCTTTGAAAGGGAAAGGTTACACTATTTTGCACCAAATAGCGTTACATATCTGTTAAGTATAACCATGTGTGAAGTACATTCAAAATGGTGCATGTGGCTAAACTGGTGTTACCATTTTTTTAATCAAAGTCACATTTGTGACATAACAGTGATTTCTAATAGTCAGCACTCACTGGAGCAGGAGGTTCCACAAATAGCCCCACTCTGAATGGTGGGAGGAACCCAGCATTTCACTGCAAGTACGTTTGGGAAGAAAATACTGGGTCAGTGATCTGTTTCGGCCTCCCCCAGAGGCCCACAGCATCGGAGATACCTGTCTTCAGCCAATTTGATTCAGTTCACCATAAAACAAGAAATGGCCAAATCACTTCATACTGCAAAGGCTATGGACCCTGACAACATTCAGGCAACAGACTAGTCATACCAATAGCCAAGCTGTTCGTGTACAATTACAATACTGCCATTTACCCAGCAACAAAGCATGTTGCCTTGATATGTCCTGTTCCCAAAAAAGACAATTATCACCCCATCAGTCTACTCTAAGTCATTAGAAAAGTAATAAAGGATGTTATTGACAGTGCTATTAATAGGCACTTACTCAGCATCAACCTGCTCACAGATGCTCAGTTTGTATTCTTCTAGGCTCACATAGGTCCTGACATCATTACAATCTTGAACCAAACACAGACAAAAGAGCTGAACTCAAGGGGAGGAAAGGGCACCCTTGACTTCAAGGCAGCATTTGACCAAGTTGGCACTGAGAAGCCCCAGCAAAATTGGAATCAATGGGAATCAGGTGGAAGGGCAGTAAACTTTACATTGGTTAGCCTTATACTTAGTACAAAGGAAGATGGGACTTAGTAGTTGGAGGTCAATCATCCCAACCTAAAACATCAGTGCAGGACTTCTTCAAGGCGATGTCCTTGGGAAGGGGAAAGCTGCCATAATCCCAGAGAGTCACAGGCTACTATGTCATTAGAGAGAAGAGGCTAGTTGTGAGTACATGAGGGTCATCATACCTCAGGCAAGAGCCAGACTTAAAAAGCCAGGCCTTCGTGGTTATTTTAACCAGTATAGGAATTGAAGCCATATTGTGGCTGTCACTATGTATTGTAAACCTGCTGTCCAGCCAACTGAGATTGTCTGGAATGGGTCTCGGGGGAAAATCTCCATTGGCTGGAATGATAGGTAGCACACGGGAAAGTGGTATGGTTGTTGGAGGTAATTCACCTCAGTCCAAGGACATGCCTGCAGGAGTTCCTCAGGATGGTGTCTCAAACCCAACAATCTCATGACAACTGTGCTAGCTAAGATGAACTGGCTAGTTAGCTGAAAGGATAGAACAGTAAAGATGCATAAGCTAGGACAATAGAGAGTATGTGAAGAGGATACATGGATTTGTTCTGATAAGAATAAAAATTCTCAGGAGTTGAATCCACATTTGTGGTTCACTGAAAAGTTTAAAGATAGCAGGAAACTTAAAGAAAAAAAGAAATACAATTGTACAAAGGCCAGAAGGTTGAACAACTTTTCAAAGAAAAGAATGTCTAAAAAATTAATAACGAGGAGAAGGTTAGAGTATGAGAGAAAGCCATTTAGACATATAAATATAGGTATTAAGAGTTTCTGCAGATGTTAGAAAAGGAAAAGAGTTGACACAATTAACATTGGTCTTTCAGAAAGTGAGTTTGGGGAATTAATAAGGAGGTTGCAGGTGAATTAAACAAGACCTTGCATCTTTTGGAAGTACCAGGGAAGGCAAAAGAGAGAAGGTGGAGAATTGGGAAAAACAACTGAGGGAAATCTTGCCTGTTGACAGTGAACAAAGAAATCATTGCCTTCCAATGGGCAAGAAAGAGATAAAATCAGGGTTAAATTACATGTAAATGCACAGAGTATAGTGAACAAAATTGGGGAACTGGAAGTAGAAATTGCTCAAGAGGATATGACATAGCAGCATTGACAGAAATGTGGCTCAAGCCCGAACAGCACTGGATACTTAACAAGAGATAACAAGGTGTAGAGCTGGAGGAACACAGCAGGCCAAGCAGCATCAGAGGAACAGGAAAGCTGACATTTCGGGTCAGGACCCTTCTTCAGAAATGGGGAAGGGGTAGGGGGCTCTGAAATAAATAGAGAGAGGAGGGATGGGGCTGGGAAAGGTCGGTGGGGTGGTGATAGTGAGTGCAGGTAGGCAGTGGTGGGGACTGGTCAGTCATGTGGGAGGAGTGGATAGGTGGGAGATAAGATGGACAGGTCAAGGAGGTGGGGTGAGAGGGAGGGTTGGTCTTGGGATGAGGTCGGGGGTGGAGAGATCTTGAAGCTCGTAAAGTCCACATTGAGACCATTGGGCTATAGGCTCCCAAGGGGGAAGATGAGATACTGCTCTTCCAGTTTCCAGGTGGTGTCGTTGTGACACTGGAGGAGGCCCAGGATGGACATGTCGTGTGGGGAGTGGGAGGGGGGAGTTGAAGTGGTTCGCGACTGGGAGGCGTTGTCATTTGTCGCAACCTGAGCGCAGGTGCTCCACAAAGCGGTCTCCGGATGTCTGCTTGGTCTTACCGATGTAGAAGAGGCCACATCAGGTGCAGCGGACGCAATAGACCATATTAGCGGATGTGCAGGTGAACATCTGTTTAATTTGGAAGGTTTTCTTGGGGCCTGGGATGGGGGTGAGGTGGGAGGTGTAGGGGCAGGTGTAGCACTTCCTACAGTTGCAGGGAAAAGTGCTGGGTGTGATGGGGCTGGTGGGGAGTGTGGAGCGGACAAGGGAGTAAAAACTGATATCTATTTCAAGCCCACCGACTCCCACAGCTACCAAGACTACATCTCCTCTCACCCACCTACCTGCAAGAATGCCATCCCCATTCCCAATTCCTCCGCCTCCGCTGCATCTGCTCCCAAAATGAGGACTTCCTCTCCCGAACATCCCAGATGTCCTCGTTTTTCAAGGACCGCAACTTCCCCACTTCAGTGGTCGAAAACACCCTCGACCACATCTCTTGCATTTCCCGCATCTCAGCCCTCACACCCCCTCCCCGCAACAAAAACAAAGACAGAATCCCCCTTGTCTTCAAGTGTCACCCCATTAACCTCCAGATTCAAGCATCATTCTCCGTCACTTCCACCACCTGCAATCTGACCGCACTATGAAGGATATATTTCCCTCCCCACGCCTATCTACCTTCCATAGGGACCACTCTCTCTGCGACTCCCTCGTCGGCTGCACATACCCCACTAGCCTCACCACATCTGGCACCTTTCCTTGCAACCACAGGTAGTGCTACACCTTCCTCTATACCTCCTCCCCCTCACCTCCTGGGCCTCCTCCAGTGTCACAACGACACCACCTGGAAACTGAAGAAGCAGCACCTCATATTCCGCCTTGGGAGCCTACAACCCAATGGTCTCAATGTGGACTTTAGACCAGTTTCAAAATCTCCCCACTCCCGACCTCATCCCAAGACCAACCCTCACTCTCATCCCCGTGTCCTTGACCTGTCCATCTTCTCTCCCACCTATCTGCTCCTCCCACCTCACTGACCAACCCCTACCATTGCCTACCTGCACTCACTATCACCACCCAACCTACCTTTCCCAGCCCCACCCCTCCTCTCTCTATTTATTTCAGAGCCCCCTACCCCTCCCCCATTTCTGAAGAAGGGTCCCAACCCGAAATGTCAGCTTTCCTGCTCCTCTGAGGCCTCCTGTGTTCCTCCAGCTCTACACTGTGTTATCTCTGACTCCAACATCAGCAGTTCTTACTATCACTGGATACTTAACATCCTGGCTTATAAGGCTTTTAGTAGAAACAGTGTGGGTAAAAAAGAGGGGAGGTGGAGCAGTCTTGGTCAAAGATAGTATCATTGCCCTTAAACGACATGCAATTCCTGAATTCAAATATATATGGTTAAAGGTGAGAAACAGGAAGGGAGTCGTGATATTGTTATGTATCTATTATAGACCTCCAAATAATGGGGAGAAAGTATAAGAGACCATTAGCAGGCAGATTACGGAAATATGCAGGACAAGTAAGGTTGTGATAGTTGGTGGTTTCAGTTACCGTAGGATAGTCTGGGAAGAAGACAGAGTCTGGTCCGTGGAATGGGATAAATTCCTGAAATATATGCAGGAGAATTTTTTGGAACAGTATGTTTACAGTTCTACCAGGGAGGCAGCTATGCTAGGTCCTAGGAAATAAGGCAGGCTAAGTGCAGAACATCCGAGTGGGGACAGCATTTGGGAAATAGCAATCATAATATCTCAAATGGAGACCATCTCATGACAGTTGTGCTAGCTAAGATGAACTGGCTAGTTTAGCTGAAAGGATAGAACAGTAGAGATGCATGGGATAAGAGAATAGAGAGTGTATTTGAGGATACATGGATGAGGATAGTGTTGTGGATGTAGTATATTGGAACTTTCAGAAAGCTTTTGATATGGTACTACACGGCAGGTTGGTTAGTAAATTATAAATGTCTGGGATTGAATGGGCACTTGGTCGCATGGATAGGAAGTTGGCTAAAAAATAGGAAACAGGGTAGGTATAGATAGACATTTCTCAGACTGGATATGAGTTGAAAGCGGTGTTCCCCAAAGATCAGTGTTGGCACCCTTGCCTTTTTCTGATTTACATAAACTATTTGGAGATGGGTGATGATGGAAAAAATCTATAAATTTGCAGATAATACTGAGCTAGGGAGAATAATGAATTGTGAGGATGACACTGAGCAACTTCAGAGGGGCACTGACAAGTTGTTCAAATGGGAAGACACCTGACAGATGAAATTCAATACAGAGAAATGTGAGGTAATGCATTTTGGTCAAAGAAACATGGAGGGACAATACAGACTCAAATGTTACAACTTTGAGGAGAGTGCAAGAGCAGAGGAACCTTGGGGTTTGCATGCATAATTCTCTGTAGGTGGACAGGCAAGTTGAAATAGTTGTTGAGAAGGATCATAGTATCCTCGGGTTTATAAATAGAGGCATAGAGTATAAAAGCAAGGAAGTGATGCTATACCTCTATAAATCATTGGTCAGACCATATTTGGAGTTGTGTTCAGTTCTGAGCACCTTTATTTAGGGAAGGATATTAAAGCCCAGGAGAGGGTGCAAAGGAGATTTACTATAATTATATGAGGAATGAGGGATTTTAGATACAAAGAAAGATTAGAGGAATTGGGTTCTCCTCTGATCAGAGAGAATTAAAAGGTAACTTCATTGAGGTGTTCCAAATTATGAACAATTTTAACAGGGTAAAGAAGGATATGCTGTTTCCACTAGTTGGTATGTCAGTAACTGGGGGTTACAATTTCAAGATTGTCAGCAGGAGAGCAAGGATTGATACAAGGAGAAACTTCATCACTCAGTGGGTTGTTAGGATTTGAAATGTGCTGCCTGGAAAAGTGCTGGAGGTGGGTTCCATAGGAAGTTTCAAAAGAGAGCTGGATAAATATTTGAATGTGATGAATTTAGAGGACAATAGAGATAGATGTAGAGAGTGGGACTAGCTGGGCAGCACTTTTGGGAGCTGGTACAGACATGATGGGTTTGAATGGCCTCCTTCTGTAGTGTCAAATTCTATGAATCTGTCTTCATTGTGGATGATACAAGTAACAATGCAGAAATTGTTGTAAATAAAGATACAGAAGGGACAGAGAAATTCAAGAATGTTACAATCAACAGGAAGTTGGCACTGAGTAAGTTGTTGAAGCTGTGACATGGCAAGTCCCCAGGTCATGATGGGTTTCAACTTAGCGTATTAAAAATATTGACTTGTGAGACAGTTAATGCGTTGACTTCAATTTTTCAAAATTTCATTGATGGGATAAGATTATCATTAGCTACTGCTGGACGATAGTGAATGTAGCTCCATTATTAATGTAGCTCCATTATTAAAACTGTAAAGGAAGACAAAGTGTAAAACGACAAGTAAATTAGTTTGACATCTACCATAGAGGAACTGTTAGAAGATATTATTCAGGACATTGCAGCAGGTTGATTAGAAAATTTCAAGTTAATCAGACTGAGTGAATGTTATTATGAAAGGAGCATCAAGTTTAAACAAAGTAGTGGAGTTCCTTGAAACAGTGCTATGCATAAAGTGTAACCAGTAGATGCACTGTTCTTAGATTTCCAAAAGGCATTTGATAAGTTTATTGAGGAAAATAAAGGCTCATGGTGTTGAGGGTAGCATATTGGCAGTGTATAGAAGATCACTTGCTGTTAACTGGCCAAGACTAGGCACAAATAGCTCTTTTTCTGGTTGGCAAGACATAAGAGAAGTGTGACATATAGATTAATGTGGCCTTAACATTTTAAAATTGTATCAATGACTGAGCTAAAGGGACTGAAAGTATATTTGCTAAATTTGCTGATGAAACAATTAAGTAGGAAATTAAAAACGGAAAGAACTGCAGATGCTACAAATTGTCGGAAAAACTGAACAGGTCTGGCAGCATCTAGAGAAGACTCAGAGTTAATGTTTCAGGTCAGGTGACCCTTTTTCAGAACGTCGGAAATTAAGTTGCAAAGGGAACAGAAGGAGGCTACAAAAGGATTCGTATAAGTTTAGTGAGTAGACAGGGATGTGAAAAATGGAGTATTATGTTGGGAAACGTAAATTGTCTATCTTAGCAGAAAGAGTGAAAAGAAAAGCATGCTATCTAAATTATGAGAAATTGTAGAGCTCTGAGATGCAGAGCACTCTGGGTATCTTAGTTCATGGATCACAAATGGTTCGTAGAGTAAATCATTAGGTAAGTTATTAATTGTTTTTATTTATTGCAAGCAAAATTGAATTTAAAAAAGCAGGGGTGTAATGCCTAAGTTTTACGTATGACATTGTTAAGCCCACAACTGGAGTACAGTGTCTCTGTATTTACAGAAGGATGTTAACGCATTGTAAACAGTTCAGAGAAGGTTTACAGGACTAATACCTGGAGTGGGTGAGTGGTCTTATTAGCAAAGGTAGGACAGACTAGGCTAATACAGGGGAGAAGTTAAATAGAAGATAAATAGGCTAATAAGAGGGAGAAGATTAAATATGAGGGTAAGCTAGCCAGTAATATAAATGAAGACTGTAAGAGTTTCTTTAGATATATAACGGGCAAAAGAGAAGCAAAAGTGGACATTGGACCACTGGAAAGTGACGGTAGAGAGATAGTAGTGGGGAACAAGGAAATGGCTGAGGAACTGAATAATTACTTTGTGTCAGTCTTCATGGTGGAAGACACGAGTAATATCCCAAAAATTCAAGAGAGTCAGGGGGCAGAGCTGAGTATGGTGGCCATCACCAAGGAAAAGATGCTAGTAAAACTGATTGGCCTGAAGGTGGACAAATCACCTGGACCAGCTGGACTACACCCTGGAGTACTAAAGGAGATAGCTGAAGAGATAGTGGAAGCATTAGTGGTGATCTTTCAGGAATTGCTAGAGTCAAGGAGGGTCCCAGAGGACTGGAAAATCGCTAACGTGACAGCCCTGTTTAAAAAGGGAGTAAGGCAAAAGATGGAAAATTGCAGGCCGATTGGCCTAACCTCGGTTGTGGGTAAGATTTTGGAGTCCATTGTAAAGGATGAGATTTCTGAATATTTGGAAGTGTATAGTAAAATAGGGCAAAGTCAGCATGGTTTCGTCAAGGGGAGGTCATGCCTGACAAATCTGCTAGAATTCTTTGAGGAAGTAACGAGCAGGGTAGACCAAGGACAGCCAATGGATTTTATCTACCTGGACTTCAAGAAGGCCTTTGATAAGGAGGCTGCTGAGTAAGATAAGGGCCCGTGGTGTTAGAGGCAAGGTGCTAGCATGGATAGAAGATTGGTTGTCTGGCAGAAAGCAGAGAGTGGGGATAAAAGGGTCCTTCTGAGGATGGTAGCTGGTGATTAGTGGCATTTTACAAGGGTCAGTGCTGGGACCACAGCTTTTCACTTTGTACATTAATGATCTAGATGAAGGAACTGTGGGCATTCTGGCTAAGTTTGCAGACAATACAAAGATAGGTGGAGGGACAGGTAGTATTGAGGAGGTGGGAGGCTGCAGAAGGATTTGGACAGGTTAGCAGAGTGGGCAAAGAAGTGGCAGATGGAGTACAATGTGGTAAAGTGTGAGGTCCTGCACTTTGGTAAGAAGAATATAAGCATGGACTATTTTCTGAATGGGGAGAAAATTCAGAAGTCTGAAGTGCAAAGAGAATTGGGAGTTCTAGTCCAGGATTCTCTCAAGGTAAGGGATAGTAGGAACTGCAGATGCTGGAGAATCTGAGATGACAAGGTGTAGAGCTGGATGAACACAGCAGGCCAAGCAGCATCAGAG